>BMAW01068106.1:120719-151740 GCA_019974015.1 Nephila pilipes
TTGTACTTCGTTCAGTTACGTGTGCTCATCTATGTAACGAAAAGAGTAGAATCATTATCAATCTGTTTAATGTCTAAAAATGTAAATAAAAATTGGCCAGACAATTATAGCTGGACACTCCCTGCACAACGAGCCTAGATTATTTATAGAGATTCACCAAATGTAAGCAAATTCTCTTGATAATACAAGTTTAGGAGAGTATTGAAATTTTCCTGTTTGTTTATTGATTCATGATATTTATTGTATAAAATTGCAAGAACCTTAATTAATCTTGAATATCTATTGAGTTAAAAAGGTCTTCAAAATCATATCCATGTATAGAGAATACCTCTTGTTCCTTCATGTTTTTGACAATTTCAAAACTATTTTTAATAATAGCGGTATTTTCAATATTTTCAATAGATTTTTGAAGAATGGATTGAAGAAGTGTGCCAGATTTAGTGATATAGGTGTTATATCCATTCGTAATACTTCGAAATTTTACAGGATTTTTGTGAAATTTTGGCGTTAAGAAAATGTAAGGAAATTTAATGTTTGTAAGGTGTAAACCCACCTTCTTATTGAATGCCAAAAGACGATTATTTATTTCTCTGTTACTATATTTGGATAACTGGAAAGTATTATTATTCATTACATGTTCACTCAATAATTTATGATATGGATGAGTCGGAACAGATTGTAAGTGACCTTGATGCTTCCGGAGTAGGTGGCACGTTCTCTATCTAGTTCTTCTATTCTATCTAGTTCTTCCTTCTCTCTATCTAGTTCAGTTCGTTTTTCATCCTTGTTTGAGTAAGACATTGTTGAGTCGAAGTGCCGCGATAATGATAAGCTTAAAAATTGAGCAGCGCTACAATCCAAATTTTAAAAATAATATTCCAACTGAATATTTTAAATTGTTATAGGAGAGGTTTGGAGATAACTGTATGTGATATTTTTGGATAGTGATATTTTTGAATGTCACAAATGATTTTCAGACGATCGGGAGGTGGTTGGAGATCTGGTCGACCTTTGATATCAAGAACTGATGAAAACATTAAACCAATTAATAGAATCCTTCATAAAGACTGACATTGGAGTATTCAGATAATATCAGATATTATGATCTTAGACAAAGAGAAAATAATAAATTTAGGCCAAGAAATTGCATAAGATGAAAGTTTGCTCAAAACTGGTACCCAAATATCAAGCACCGAGACAACGCACCGTCATGCAATGTGTTCTCTGTGAAACAGTTCTTGGCTGTTTAACGCAACTGTGTTCGAGCATCCACCGTAGTCACCAAATTTCAAACCATGCTACTTTTACCTGTATCCAAAAGTGAAAAATGCATTAAAGGAAACACATTTTCAGTCTATGAGACCTGAGGGCAAAAACGGAAACTTACTGACGAAGGTGACGACTTAAGACCTTCAGCACTGCTTTGAACATTGGAAAACTCATATGCAGCGATGTATTGATAGGGAAGAGAAGTATGTTGAAGGGGACTAAAAGGTATTTGTGTAATGTTTTTAATAAATGTAATTTTTAAGACTAATCTGATTATTTAATTGTCACACCATGAGTGTATGTGTATATATAATATATATATATATATGAGTCCATTGGCATTTACATTCTAAAAGGCCAATGATGTGGTCAGGTATGCATTCACCCTCCGATGTGTTTTCTGAGGCATAATTGTCCAGTTATAGCTGTGAGGCTTGCCTGCCGAATTGGAACTATGCTTCTTGAGAGAGATTGTTCGTGTGATACATACTTCCTATTTCCTCTTACTTTTGACGTACAATCAGTACTGACTAGTAGCTGTATATATATATATATATACATATATATATATATATATATATATATATATATATATATATATATATATATATATATATATATATATATATATATATATATATATATGGGGGGGGAATTTTTGATCCAGTATTGCAAATGTCTATCCAGCACTCATTGAGAATCTGTATGCTTTTACACTGGAATACTTTAAAAATAAAAATGAAAACATTCAAAAAGAAACCAAGATTTTTTTTAATATTTATTTGTAACTAACTGTTTCATCTCTGATTTTCTATTTTTTTCAATACTATTTCCTTGATATTTTTTGGGAAAAAAATTAGTATCTCACAGCTACCACTTGTTATATTACTTTTCTCGATAGAATTTATTCCTCGTCATATGGAGCTTAACAGTCATCGATCTGTTTTTGTAGCATTACTCTCTCTAGTGATACGATATGTTATCGGATGAAAGTCTTACTATTCTTCTTTTTTCCACCTTGATTTCTTTACCAATTTTTTCAACTTTTTTTTTTTTGATTTCTTGTTCATTTCAGTTAGAAACGAAAGAGAGAAGAAAACGCTGATATCTGCAAAGTAAGATTTAAAGAAAAGTAACAAAATATCTATAACTAAAGATCTAAAGACGAAAAGATGCTCAGTTTGCTGTAGTTTTTAGATTTTATTTTTCTTTTTGGTTTTTGCATTTCCTTTCGTGGTTGGAAAAAAATGAAATTGAAGAGTATTAACTGAAAGTCTTTATGAAAGTAGCTCAGAACCAATATCTGAGTATTTCCTTCAACCACCTGCTTTAAAAAGCTATTTGCTTTCCAAAATTTCTTTGAAGTTCTTAAAAAATATCTCCAGTCATGAATAAGTATTGATTATGAGTGTGCGGCTCTTAATGATATTTTCTGAATAAAGTCTTAAGAATTTGTAAAATATTTAATAATCTTATTCCCTTATTTTTTTATTCATTCGTAGAATAATTCTATTTTTAAGACTCTCCATATTTACATATGATGACAAGAAATGTGCATTTATGAAATTTTGGAATTTTTAACACTACTGATGTATTTGCCGTATATTCGTCAATATTTTTCAAATATATGTTATGATATTTCTTTAGGCTATTATCGATAAAGCTTAATAACTATGAACTAAAAACGAAATTTAAGATTTTTCAAAAAAATACTTATACTTAATTGAATCTCAATATTTATTTATTCTTAATGTTTTTATTTTGATATAATTATTTTACTATTCCTTATTAATAATCCATAACATGTCTATTAATAGTGATCGATAATTTCTGATGACCGTTCTTCAATATGAAATTCTACAGCCAACTTAACTTCTAATTCCACAATCAATAATTATTAGATTCGTAATGAAAATACATAAGAGGAAGATAAAATGCTTTATTAATCACTGAAGAATAGATACAATCGCTTTCTCTCTAATTCCACTTAACTCGTCAATTCTAAATTATGATCAATTAATAAAGTCTTAGCTTACCGATTTGGGTTTAGACACTTCCGATAACCAATAACCGATTCTTATGTTAATACTTTCATAAAAAATCGTTTTAATCCAAATGATTAACTGCAGTGCTTTAATACAAATTACATATATTTGACAACTTGTCGTTACACTCTTTCCCGCTTCATTTTCTTTACATTTCATTTATATATCATAACCTCTAGTTCAATTCACTGCATTTCTTTCTTCATCTAGTTTACCTAATCACTTTTCATTTCGATTGGAATAAAATTGTAATTTTAACCATTTCAATTTACTATAAAGACTCGATATTAGCAAAGAAAAAATCATGTATACCACAACTTCTCAAACTTAGTAAAATATAACGAAACATATAAATAAATATGTCTATATGTATTATTAAAAATATTAGCATCTGAAACCACATACTTTCATTACAAGATAATATGTAAATCTAATAATATGAATTTTAGACAGAGATTTTAAAAGAATCATCAGAAGATTTTAAAAATTATACATTCTCATTAAGTATTTATTTCTTAAGTAAATTCAACTAAATTGGGGAGGCAAATCTTGTAATCATAACCTAATACACAGTAAAACCTAATATCCAGTTCCTATCATAATAGTTAGTTCTTCCCTGGAATGGTATAATTAGAAATGAATCAATCTTCATATTTTTGTAGACATCATAAAGGACATTGTTATATACCCGTAGAGGTGTTGAATTTATATAAATTGTTAATTTGACTATTAAGATCAGTGCTAATGTGTTTTCATAATTTAGAAATTCGTGATAGAGTAAATAAATAAAAGTAGATATTTTTTTACAGAAGAATCAAACTATACTCTTTAATAGGATAAAGATAACATTCTAAAAATTTAAAAAAGAAAAATTTTTGTTGAAGAAAAATATATTACAATAAAAGAAATAAGCATTCATAAAATATTACTACTTCATCGCGACTATAATTTAATTTAAAAAATAAGAGTTTTGTTTTGAAACGAATTACAAATATCATTGGGAAATCTTACTTTAGAAAAAAATTGGAATTAAATATTAATAATCGACAAAAATATAATAAGATGAAAACAGAAATTTTTACTTTATTCTCATTTCTGCAATATACAATGCATTAAAAAGTGACACAAAGAACTCTTTTTTGCATAAATTTTAATAAAAGACTGAATCTGAATCAGATTTCTCCTTAATTAGTAATTACAATATATTTAAATAATTGCGAATTATTTTTAAAAATGGATAGTAAAAATACGTACTTTTTTATTTAATTTGGATTACTCAAAATTAATACAAAAACTACATAAAGAGCGTTATAAATTATGCAAGTACTTTTACAAAGCCAATATTTATAGATACACGTTTGAATGTATCTCCTTTTGGTTTTTGAAAAAAGAAACTCTATTTAGTTTATATTTATGTCCTTCACGTGAGTCTTAACGTTTCTTAAATTTAAGCATTGCTTTATATGATTCATGGATAAGTAGGTTTTTCAGCTGAAAATTGAAAATTATCTTTCTTTTTCGCAATATATCATACATTCAAGAAATAAGTTAGAGACGAGTATTCATTAAAGATGGAATTACGTGTTTGTTTTATATTCTGTTTTCTATATCATTTCTTATAGATAAAATAACATAAAAACTTTACTTTGGAGAACAAACAAAGTCGTATAACTAACAGCTCTTAGAAACAATTTCAATCTTTTTCTGCAGTTTGAAATAAAAATGACTTACAACTATCTAAATATACTTAAAATTTTATATTAGATAGAAAAGATATGCATTACATTTCAAAAACTGCTAAACCTCTAATTTTATATTAAAATCAATTTTTATGTAACATTTTCGTACATTTGAACAAACTTATGTCGCCCATCTGACGCTTGCGACTTCCTTATACATTCTAATAATTATTAAAATGGTTTAGCTAATAAACTAGCAATCTTAAACTAACAGTTTCACATAATAAGTTCTAAATAATTAATTTAACTTCAAACATTCGAATTTAATGAAAATACATCTTTATTCATATAGATAACTAGGTTTAAAGTTGACGGGATCACACAGGTGTGTCTTATTAAATCGAAATTTGTAATATGTAATGATATATATTGCATTATGTTTTCAAGTTACAGATTCTGAAATCAAGTTATAGAATCCACTTATGAAATGATTTGTGTTAATTATATATATGATACGTATTGAGATGAACGTGCCTATGTAAAGTGTACATGATATAAATTCATGTGGAAAAATGTTTAAACTAATCAATAATTTATGATTTTACATTGGTTGTAAGGTTTTTAATCATACATAAAAATAAATTCATTTTATGTATCCGTAAGCTAGGTCCAGAACACACAAAATTTATGTATCTATTTATAAACACGCTATTTAAGTGCAAATCACGAATAGTGTAGAACAAAGTAAATTAAATCTTTCACCTCATGAATTTTTTCTCGAATTTCATTTCGTGTATTCAATAATAATTCTTTAGCGGTCACTGCTGGAGATGACAGATGCCTACTTGAGTAACATGAGAGTCTTTTTTGAACTACAATGATATGGATATCGCTTTGCAACTCACCATTGCCATGCAATGCATGTATCTATGTTTTTTTTTATCCGACATGAGCATTCAACCGCTAGATCATCCACGGTCAAGAGAAAATCGTTAGTCTGTTCTCTTACGCATTGAATACATAATAGCTCAATATATTTGACGTTATATACACAGACTAAAATTCACAATTTTTTTTCCTTTCACCAACGAATAATATGTTTTGAGATATGCTGGATGTATAAAAAATAAACATATGTTTAAAAAGATGATGTTTTTAATACTTTCGGTAATGCTGTATATACTACGTGTATTACACATTAAAACTAAAATCAGCTTTTGGGGGAAAGGAAGAAAATTGTATATTAATATAATTCTTTCTTTCTTTTCACGTTACCATTGTTCATAAATTTTATATTTATTTAAATTCCTAAGAAAGTTAGTCTTTTCATTGTTTTTTTTTTCGCAAAATATAGCCAGTTCTAGAATTTATTAAAGATGATAAAGTTTTTGACAGTCTCCCGGTGACAAAAAGTATTTCTCGATGATCATAAATATGTTTTAGAAACTTAAGTCCTAAAATAAATATATATTCCTTCCCTTAAAGTATTTTTAAAAATATAGATAAAATAATTTCTATTCAATTAAAATTAACGATAACTGTCATTAAAACGAAATAAAAGGCAAATGTAACCAAGATATTGAAACAATAAGTACTTCATTTAATTTGCTTGTAACTGAAATATAAAATGCGCGAAACTATTCTTAACTAACACCTGGATTTTCTTTCTGACTTTATATTTAAGGATACACACACCAACTTCTTTTCAATCAAATGAAACGTGATTTACTTAAATCAAGTAAACCTTAGATGTGGAATCAATAGATAAACCAAGTCGTATAAGAGTTACAGATAATTGAATTTCTTGTAGAGGTAGAAAAAACTTACGGTTGTAGGTTGATTGCTGATGGGAAGAACACAAGAGACTTTTGAATGAGCTGCATGATTTGTTCATACTAGGATTCGATTGTGTCTCGATGAATTACTCTTTGGAGCATTAACTCGCATTGTTTTCAGGTATGTGTATTTTTTGAAAAATTGTAGAAAGTGTAAGTAATCGTGGTTAAGGACTTTGAACTTGTTCAGAGTACTTTTCTAAGTAGAGAACTAGTAGATTCTATTTTGAAGCACAGTTGACAAGAATTGATAGCTTGTGACTATTTCTATTATTTTATCTGTACTTGAACTTAAGTAAAAATGTAAATTTGTGATTAGAACAACCTTTAAAAAAGCAGATGAGTCGGGTATTGCGATTAGTCACATAGTGTTTACCCAGTTATTTCAGGAACTGTTTTACATTTATTTAAAAAAAAAAAAAAAAACTCTCAAATTATTTTCTATTTTCTTAAAAAAAAAAGAAATTATTCATAGTAAAGAGTAATAAAATATAAAATTGTATTTTTTCTATTAGTTAAAGTATACCACGCATATGAAAGAACTCGTGTTCCTTCTTACAACATAACGTTTAAATAAATACAATATTTTTATATCAAAGATTTTTCAATTTGATTCAATTGTTATTTAATAGAAATTAATGTAAAGTAAAACATTTAAATATTCATCTCAAAGTTATTTCAAAAATCATAGTAAGCACTTAATTTTTATGTTTAATTCTATAAAATCTCAAGAAATTCCTAACTAAGAGATATAAAGAAAATTATATTAAAATCTAATTAATTTAACGAAATATTAAACAAAATAAGTTTAATATATAGTTGAAAGTAAAAGGATTTTGACCACAGTGCACTGAAAGTTTTGTAATACTCGATTCTGAGTAATCGCTGTTAACATAAATGACATTTTATATTTAAAAAACGTGGCTTATCAAAAAGAAAAGCAGATATCGTTATGAAATATTTAATAATGAATGCTACAACCTATTAAAACTAAGTGTTCTGAATATATATATATATTTGGCCTACCGGAAAGTTCTGTCCATTTGTGAAGTGAAAGAAAATAATACATTTTTCAATCATTTAATAATATTTATTATACAATATAATTTCCGTCGTTGCTAGGATTGTTTTATAAAATTCAAAAATAGGCTTAGGGAGTTAAGTAAAATAGATTTGCAAAATTGAATCGTCAAATGAATATCCCTGTTTGCTAGGAATGAAATCAAACCCCAAAAGGACCAGATGATAACTGGGGATGAATAATTGATTGTTTTTGAGTACATTGCCAGGAAAAGAGCGTACTTGCAGCATGGACTATAAGTCCCCTTCCACCGCTAAATCAAGATTGAGCCTGAAAAAGAGAATACTGTGGAACTTTCAAGTACCAATACATTACGGGCTTTTGAAGCCTATTAAAAAGCTCAATTCTCAGAGATACTGCTCACAAATGGAAAATTGGTGATCTATACAAAGCATTTAAAGAAAAGAGGCCGGCGATGTTTAATATGAGGCATATTATATTGCATCATGCTAATACCGAACTACATGCTGTTTGGCGATTCGTCAAATAATCACAAAATATAGGCTGGGAAGATCTGTCTCAACCACCTTACTCATCAGGCCTAGCACTGTCTAATTATCTCTTGTTTATCTCCCTGCAAACGTTTTTGAAAAAAAAAAAATTCAAAACTGAGGCATATGTCAACCTAGCATTGCTTGGTTTCTTCGCCTCTAAAGACAAGTTATTTTTCAAAAATGGTATTTCACAAATTACTGTCTCACTGACAAGAGTTCATTAATAATATCGGAAAAAAATATTGTGCAATAAATATTAAACGTATGAAAAAAAAATTTCTTTCTTTCACTTCAGAAATGGACAGAACTTTCTGACAGAACCTAATATATATATATATATATATATATATATATATATATATATATATATATATTAAATAAGATTCGATTGCAAGAACAAAACTCTAGTTGACCTTTTACTTCAGTTATTCGACTTGATTGTAGAAATGTCTAACAAATATGCGTTAAAGATAAGTAACAATCAAAATGATGACACCATTGAATTAAAAGAGACTGGAAGAAGTAACAAAAATTAATTTAACTAAACAGTAGCCAAAATAAAGCAGAGTCCTTCCGCATTTTTCAGAATCTGAAAAACCCTTTCAAATTTGAATTAGAATGTATTTGATAAGAATGACTATAAAAATGACATATTTTAACAGTAGTAGATTCCATATAAAACGACTAAGAGCTAAGTAGAATCTTTCCCTCACACGCTCTACTTATCTTCAATCATATTAAAATGTGATCCATGCTAAAGTGAGAAAAATTATGGTAAATGGTAAACTCAGAATACGTTATCTAATCTCATGTTGCTCAGCACTCTAACAGTAGATATTTTGCCCAAATAAAAGTGATTAACTGGTGATTAAGTTATTACCTGGAATTCATTGCTTTATTGACAGTTGTATTGGGTCTCCAAGCACTTGTGAAAAGTGATTTGAGGAAACCTACATTATCACTCTTTTGTGGTGCATTTGATAAACTTGAACTGTCCGCTATTGAGGTATTTTCAGCTCACAACAATCCCAATTTTTTTAATATCAGTCCATATAATACGCATCAAACTCAAATATCATTTTTTCATGCATCCTTGGGTAACTACGTATAGTCATAAATCTAGCAATATAACATTTTTATTTATTAATGAGAAAGTAAATCCAGAGATCCAAGATTAGCTGCCATTTAACTCTATTAAAGGTTTGCAAGAAATTCACTAAACAAAATTCAGTTATCTGTTTATTACACCACGCATAGTAACACTTTCTTATATGCTTTCTATATAAGAATTTTTAAATTTTCTCACTTTATTTATTACAATAGAATAAATAAAGCAATATTTCAAAGATTATAATAATTTATTTTTCAATACTATAGACCATTTCAGAATTTTTTACATAATTTTTTCCTCATGAACGAGCAATCATGAAACTATCACTCATAATTACTATGAACCAGGGAAACCATGAAACTAGCACTCATAACTACTATGAACCAGGCAAACCATGAAACTAGCACTCATAAAACAGTGTTTTTGACTCAAAATATTCCGAAAAAATTGGTGTCAAAAATAATCGTTTCCGGAAGCGTATATATGTACTTTTATTGTAGAAATGATACTTCAACTATTGAGCAAACTGTGTCAGCGAATATCTGACTTTTACTTAATTTCTACAAACCATATTAGGTAACAGAGGAAATTCTTTTTTTTATATTGCACATGGTTTTTTAAAAGTATTACTATTGTGATTTACTTTATACAAAACAACTAAGAAGATTCTTACCTCCAAATACAAATTATGATGGTGAAAGATAAATAGTAATCTTTTCATATTATTTTGCTATTTCTAAGCAAGAAAAGATAATTTAAACACGCATGACACCCATAAATTCTAGGCTTTCTGAAAGAACATTTGCTACTCTGAAGCCATATATATTGTTTAGCAAAGGGTTTTTCTAAATGAACTGTTATAGTCGTTCACCATCGGTCATAATTTTATTCCACGCAGATCGAATGGAAGTTGTTCTCAAGATCTGTTTGGGAAAAGATGTAACATTTTTCTGAAGTTCTTAATATATTTTTAAATTTCTCTATCCCGAAGACAATTGCCTTTTCTAAGGATATTAGATTACATGTTCAAGAAAAAGTTGTCACAAAAAATAACTTATGTCTAATTAATTCCACTTTTATTATAGGATATTTTTGGAGACAAAAGCAGAAATTGAATCACGACAAATATAAAGTTATAAAGAAAATGAAAAATAACTCTAACTAATAGATTAAAATTTAATTTGACAATACTTAACTTGACAAAATTTAGTAAAATTAAATGCCTTAGAATCAGTTTGAGTTATAATTTTTCCTGGAACATTTACAACAAGTATTATTCAAAATTCATGAAAGGATCCGTAATGAACCAATCCTTGTCATTTACAAACTCTTCAGGTTACAGTCGAATGTTATTACTATGAAAGGGTATGATCAGTGTAAAAGAGAATTTCTTTGTTTGTTTTCTATGTTCCAACAGCTTAAGGATTCATTTGAAGCAAATAATAAGTTCTTATTTTTCACTCGGTATTCCTAAAAGAATCTTATTCAGAAATGTATGTAGCTATAGAATAAAAAATTCCGAAGTCCGTTTGGCAATTGCAGAGATCACTCTTACTGATATTAGCATTTCATTTTATAGAGAGTGCAAACAAAATATAAATATTTATATCGAAAGCATTCGAAAGACGATTATACCTTCTGAATCTGCTGAAGGAAGCCTAAATATGACTATTAAGTCAGCTGCAATATTGAAAATAATTTTCTTTTGATGGGTAAAAATATTAATAACCAAGTGGACTTGATTGCGTTTTATTTCAAGAGGACATTGAAAAGGATCCTCATCTTTTAATAATTCCGAACGAATTTCGTGTGTTGTGTGTTTCAGATAAAGTTGGCTTGTCTCTGCATAACTTTCAAAGCGCAACTTTGACATTCATAACTTTTTCTTCATTATTTCAGTTTCATACTTGTACTAATATTCTCTCTTTACGTACACTCAAATCAAATAACCCACCTGAAATCTGAGCTTTCTGGAATCAATTTATTATCACTTTTCAAACAATTCAAAAGAATCAGATGAAAAAATAAATTTTATACCTTATTCTCAAATGTCTTAGGCTATCCAGAAATTTGATGTATTCAAGGCTACCAAACCAAGTCTAAAATTTTTAAAAATCTTCTGCGAAGAAACTTTCACGATATATTTTTAAGTTAAAAAACGAAAAACCCCATCAAATCCATCTTTAAATTGTACGAAATATATTTAAATTTATGTACCACATTTTTGATTAATTTGATATTCTTGTCTATTTTACATACACTTCAGATCATTAACATCTTGTGTCATTTTAAAATCGTGCAATTTTAAGCTGTGCACTGAAATTTCAATTAAGAGTAAGAGTCAGTAATAGTCAATCATTATTCACTCTTATGCTTAACTGAAACAGTCATTGATAATCCTCATCATATTTATGATATTTTAGTGTAAGTGGGTATCTAGACTTTCGTACTTTTCACTTTATTTCTTTGAAACTGTTCGCAGAAAGGCAAAAAAATAGCTATCATTGAAGCAAGAATTAATTTATATTAATGTAATTACAATGATTCACATAATGAGATGAGGGATTTGACTTTCTTGAACTTTTATCATTCTATCTAACTATCCTTTTTTTATCATTTTTTATTGTATTTCATTATTAGTTGTACATTTTTACATTATTTCTTTTATTTTCATTTTTTAAATAAATATTTTACTTTTATTTTTTTAAGAAAAATATTTTACTTTTATTTTTTTTAAAAAAGTAATTTATTTTTATATTTTTATCTCTTGTTTTTATACAAAATTTTCCCTTATACACAAATAATTTCTTCCTACTATATAAAAAGAAATACTTGAAAGCACAAAAAAGAAAAATGATTTTTTTTTCTCTTACTTTATTTTTCAGTTTCTTAATATTTTTTTTCTTTCATGTTTAACTAAGTTTTCTAGTGCATACACTTTGAGATTAAATCAACTTAGATTTTTGTGCTATGTCTTTGAAGCGGTATAGCACGAAATATTTATTTCTAGCAGAACCACTTTCTATGGGCTCAAGTTCGAACACGTGATATTTGAAAAAACATAGAAAAACATGCTAATTTTAATTATGATTTCGTGACTAGCATTTTTGTTTTATTTTCCTAATTATGAATTTTTTAAGAGATAGAAGCATTCGCATTTTCTTAAACATTACTTATTTTCCAAAGGTGATATCTATAATTCATAGGTGGTATCTATAGTACATAATTGGCAGTGATATCATGTAATTCATTCCTATTATACTATCAAATGTAAAATTAATTTTGGATGTTGTATGAAAATTAAATATTTAAGAATAATGGTGCAAAACATTAAAGTAGGATTTAAATAAGTTTTACGATCCATTATTGAAAATTTTGTCATAAAGGAATATAAAATCTGACATCATCATATTAAATAATATTAAGTTATTTTCCTTTATATCCTGACTTTCGATATCGTGATTGATTTAATAAAATATTTTGATTAATCTATGATTTAATTTTTAATAATTGTACTTAAATTTTTATATTACACATGAAATAATTATACATACATAAATTAATTCAGGTAATAACAATAATAATTTGCATACACTTTTAATGTAATTTTTCATGGAATTCTTAGAGTACAATAAATGCTGAAAAATATTTTTATATAAAGAGAAACTGGTGCTTTCCGCTAGAAGACTATTAAGTTAAAATGATTATTTGATGTTAATTTTATTTTAGAGAAGATATACACAAAAGTAAAATGATAAACCCTTGTAGTTGAACTTTTATTTCTTTCATTTGAAAAATACTTTTACTTTAATTACGAAAAACTCAATTTTTTTTCGAACACAAATCTATGAAAGGAAATTTATTAATTTAATGTAATTTAATCTGAATATAGTGACTAGATAATGAAATAGAGCAGTTTAATAAGAAATAAAATAGAAATATATTATACTTTGCTTACATTATTCTTTGAATTTATAATTTATCTTTGAACAATATTCTTTGCTCTTTCCTCTTTTGGGTTGTCTTCATATTTTCAATAATTTTCCCCCTCTGAAGTTACAAATATCTGTATTGCTACTGGGATAGTTTATCATCATAATATTTCTATGAGACTTGGTTTGCTGTTTCTTTAATTCATAAGCTGTGAGAGCGATCATGAAATGAATTATGTAAATAAGTCGATTAGATCCATTCAAGATAAAAACCTTAAATAAGTTATTGAGAAATATTTCTATGATATAAAAAGAAGGGAAAACACGATTTGCAAAACTTTGAACTTTTGAGATTCAGTAATTCCGTATGAGAGTTCTTCTTAATTATACATTTATCCTCATATATAAATAAAAGCACAGAGGCCATTTTTAAAAGCCCTGTAATTCCAAAATGATGCTTTGACACATTTCAAAAACCGATAAAACTGCTTGAAAAATCTTTCTTATCGCTAAAAAAACTTCGAAATGATTCCAAGCATCTTGTTGAAATTCAGGAAGTATCCCAAACCATAATTCGCTCAATGATCCTCATCTAAAACACGAAAAGTACGAGTTCTAATGCTGGGGGAAAACATCGAAGTTATGCTCTAGGAGCTATTTTGTGGACTCATTTTTATTCTAGTAGTGTCACGACAAATGACTTAAAACAGATCCACCATGGGGGATTTATTTTTATTGTTTGAATTCCGATACACATATTAATCTTTGTCGTAATGGTAACACAATGGATAAAAACAAGAAAAATAGAAAGAAATACGATCCGAACGGAAAGGAACAAAATAAAAGAAGAACACCAGATTAATTCCTTTGTTTTTCGTAAGCTCAGTTCCTGGACTTGCTCAGATTAACTTTAGGTGCTACCTAATCTTCATCAAATACCAGATAAAAAAGTCGGAGAAGCTTAGTTGCAAGTGCAATACTCTTTGATAACGTACTACATAAACGTTGACTTACTTTCCTTTTTCTATACCGGTTTATTCTTCTTCTATCATTTCATCACCAAGAACAAAATCCTGTTTATGCAGTTTATGGTTTTAACAATGCAAACTTTGGGTAGTGTTCTGTTTTTAATCAATTTTATGCACATTTATTATGCATTTAATATTAAATAGCATGAATAAAAAACAATATCAAATTTAGCAACCAGTTTAAAAGTGTAACTAAATTCTAAATTTGCAATTTTTTACCCCTTTTATTAAGCTAAATTTATATTCGTGTTTAAAATTGCCAACTTCCGTAAAAATTGCGTAAGAACTTTAATACAAGTTTAAGTATTTTTTTTCAATAAACTATCTAAACTAAAATTAAATAATAGCGAAATACATGATCTATTAAACAAGCAAAAGTCGATTAATTGTTTTTTTTACAAACGTGAATTAAAACTTATTCTTAACAGAGTGATATATAGTAACAAGATTTATAAGTTAAAAATTAAAATAATTGCAAAATTAGTATTGAAATATTAGTTAGATACAGAATTATTCTCAGAAACGTTGAATCGTATTTCAAATTTAGTCCTTTTTCTAAATTTTTCTAAATAGAAGAATTTTGAAGAATATGAAAAGTGAATGCTAAGTAAATTTAATCAAATTTGAATGCTATTTTGTATATCAAAGTACTTAATTTTTTGAGCAAAATAATAGAATTATGCAATAAAATAGAAATGCAATTAACCAAATATTGTTACGGACCTGCAATGAAGCTTCATTGCAATGCTATTATTATGAATGAAATGAGACATTTACCTTGGTTATATTGAAACGAGGTAAGATATTTTGGAAACCTTGATATTTTGGAAACAAACTTAGTGGTCATTTTGGTGACAAAATGAAAGTTCTCGGAAATAGTGGAATTTTCTGAAAATTTCAATTAGGGAATGTGTTATTTTATTTACCTGAATTTTTCCTTGAGGCCACGCCTCAACATAACAAATATAAAACGAGGAGATGTGAAGTCTGAGGAATCTGTTGGGATCTATCTTTATAGCTGGTGAGCTGAAAGTTATGGAAAATGCAATATATATATATACATACATACACACACATATTGCTATTTTTGATCCTGTCGTGTCATGCTTCCATGCTTGCTTGATCTTGACTCGAATATTTGTGAATAGTGCGTCATTTTCCATTGTCCTCTTTGTTGGATTGTGTTCGTCGAACGCCATTTTAGTAGCAATATGTAACAGAATATAGCTTTCAAGAAAAAAAGACATTTCATGAATTAAAAAAGATATTAGGTATATGAGATTGATACAACATAATTGTTATTAAATTATATAGAGAATGAAACGGTTTTTCTCTCTAAATAACAAACTGGTTTACCTTGCAAAAATTTAAATCTCTGTTAAATAATCTGTATTATAGATATAATTGCATTTAATAAGATTTATTTATTTGAGTCAATTGTTTTTATTTATAAATCATTCCAGATGAATTAACTTAGTTTTGAGAGCATAAAGTAACATCTGGTTGAAATAGATACATATTTGAACAATAATTTATCTGAATGTAAAACTAATGCTCCATGTCCTGTTATTAGCATTTTAAATATATGCATAAAATTTGAAAAATATTGAAAGCATGATCTTAATTCTCTCATTTCTAATTTTATTTGAATATTTATTTGTGAGCATGACGTTTTTTATTAACAAAATGAATACATATGCTCAAAAATTTATAAGAACTTGAAAAAACTTTTTATTTGATTTATTAGGGATACTATTCAATTGTCGCTTTGAAAGCATATTTCTTGCTACATATTTGTTTCATTTTTTGTTTAACATGAAATCCGATTTTTATTATTTCCGCATTTCACATAGCTCCAAAGATTTCCATAATTCGTTTTCAGATAATGCTGTTTTTTTTCTAGGTGTTTCTAAGCACGTCCACCTCTATTAAAATACAGAGAAATAAATTTACAATTTCACCCTAAGAATTACTATGAACCTTTGAAATTGTTTTTATCTTTCATTTTCTATTACGAGCCGTAAAAATATATTTACAATTATTGTATGTGAAGTATATTAAGTGAATATTAAAAGTTATGAAGACAAGTTTGAACACTTAAAAAAATAAAATATATTTCTATTTATATATTCTCCAGATAAAAAATAATGCAAATTCATAAAATTGAAATTTTCTTTACATTACATTTAATCAATAATTAATCTAGATTACTGATGATAGAAGTCTTTAGTTAAAGCACGAATTGAAATAATTGTAAAAATCTTATTATACATGAATCAAGCTTATCCTCGACAGCAATTAACGAACTTTTCCAAAACCACCAAATTAAATTGGTCATTGTTTAAAATGTAACAATGGCTAATTACGAATGTCTTTTCAAAGGACAGATACGAATATTCATAATCCTGAATACAATTTAATTTAAAGCATGAATCGGAAATATCACATGATTTCAAATCCTGATTATCAAAGAGATTTGCAATGCAAAACCTGTAAAAATTTTCGTGAGTAAAAAGAAAAAAGTATAATAAAATAAATTAAACTAAATTTCCTTTTTAATTAGTAATGGAAAGAGATTGATATCGTAATTTAATTACCAAAACACCTGAAAAATGTTTTCGCGTTTTAATTAATTCAATTCGTTTCTTAAGTCATTACTCATAACATTTTAGAAATGCATTTTAAAGAACAAATGAATCATTAATCTTTGTTTTTATGACTTAAGATAGAAATAATCCTTTTGTAAATTACGAATATTTTACTTTGAAAATGTTAGAATTTAAAACTAAAAGATATATATATATATATATATATATATATATATATATATATATATATATATATATATAATTATTAACAAATATAAAATCAAATAAAACAAATGAAACTCCCGAAGGAGTAGTTTTTATAAGAATCATTAATATTCATTAGGAAATCGTTAAAATATTATTTCAAGATTTTTTTCTAATTTATACGTCACTAAGACATTTTTATTGATTTTCGTATTCTGAAAAGAAAGACATTTAGAATCATATCATTTTATAATTAAAAATTATGCTAGACCAAATGATAGTGTTTAATAACACGTACACATGCGATGTTCCAATAATTCAGTTTATTATTGTTACCATTAAAATAAATTTTGAATCAAATGTTTATTTTTTTGAATTAATATAAAAGCTCAGTATACATATTAATAAAATTTTAACTATATTCCAAAAATTATTATTCGTATAATTAAATGCGTATAAGCTCATTAGAATATTGTACAAGGCTAATTAATAACCAAACGATAAAATAATGTATATATTCTTAATTAATAGTTTAAATAGAGTTTAAAATACTTGTAAAACCAGCATCAATTTTTAATTTGAAAATGATTTTATATACTTATATTTGAGCAATTTCTGAATTTCTTTCTCAAACATTACTTTTTAAATGTATTTTACTATAAAAATATTTTTATTGCATGTTGATGATGTATACACAAGCTCAAAATTATCTTTACATACTCAAAAATTAAGACATTCCCTATAATACCCAAACCATTTATTCATTTTTACAGAGAATCTGGGAAAGACAAGTGTAATTAACATTCTACAAATAAAAGTGTGGAAATGGTTGCTGATATAAGAATCAAGGCATTATGTCATCCAAAGGTGAATCGAAGTACCTTTCTCAAAAAAAATATTTGAATGAACTTCTGCAATACAAGTTATTTCAGTGTGTAAGGACTCAAAACCATTTGGTATGTCTCTGATGCATCATTTGTGAGAATCTATTAAGTGGTGAATTATCAACCACACTGAAGCAGGACAGGCAATAAAGGAGGCAGTGAAACATTTTAATATTTGAAGACAATTTGTCTCCACGCTATAGAAAATATTTCACAACAATTGAACTATTCTAAGATGACCTGGGTAGGTCATAGGCGTATAGAAACTGCTTCTGAAAATGGATTTATGTCAAAAACTATTCATTGTAACAGAAAGTCTATTTCTCAGCAGTATTCCAGAGACATATCACGATGTTGTATTACAGTAAACTGTACACAGAAGACTAAGAAAAAAAAAGACGCATTTATACCAGAAGGCCAAGGTTGTGAGTTTCCCTTGTCTTCACAATAAAAGAGGATCACTTTAATCTGAACTCTCAAAACTGGAGTGCATGAACTTGTGAGTTAGGTTGTCAAGTTTAGTTTACTAATGAGTGGCGCTTGAGATTAATATTTAATTCTAAGGTTTGCGAAATTTTCCTTTTAACATTACGTAATTTGTCCCTTTCGAAAGGGCGATTGCGGTACAAATGGGGAAATAATGATCGATGGACGTACACCGTACACTTTTTAAGCAGTAGATCTGTGACGAGCCACAAATAATGGAATGATTTCAAAAATACATGTTGATATAATTTTTCATTTATCGACAATTACGATTGTACACATCGAGGAAAACCTTATTAACGAATTCCTTGAAGATAAAACCAGATGAGGTTTCATCTTCAAGGACCAAATTCCTTGAGATGAGATCCAGAGGTATTGTTGACTCACCGTAGTCAACAATACCTCTGGATCTGAACCTGATAGGAAACTTATGAGACTTAAAAAACATTTGCACAAAAGCATTCTACTTCCAGAGAGGAATTAGGATGCCTTTGTGCAACTGTTTTTTTAAATGACTTTAAAACAGAAGACATGTAACTTAATCTTCCAAATTGGTGTTAGCAACTTTATTGCCAGTATTAAATCTCTTTATGATATATGTTTACAAGTGTGAGTTGATTAAATACAATATGAAATTCCTAAAACCTTTTTTTCTGAGTTATTCTTTTGTTTTTCCTGAATATTATTTTCGCATATTAATGAAACGTTTGCTGTTTTATGATATAGGTTTATATAGTATACATTTTTTTGAAACGTTTCCTTTTGTATTTATGCATTATAATGCTATGTATCATTTTACAATTATGGTTTATATTTTCATAAATTTATTATTTTAGACATGTAAAGATAATTTTGGTTGTAAGTGTATTTTAGAATTTATTCTGTGAAATTTTTAATAAGAGATATGTATACGATTTCTAATCAGAATTTTGGTTACTGTATCTTAAATGTATTGATAAATTGTTTCTCTTTTATTATCCAGCCTTCTTATTCTTGAATTAATTGTTAACAGTTGTCTCTTACAATAAGGTAACCATTATTTTAGATTATATTAAATATATAATAAAAAATTCAATAACATGATTTACGTTAATTTAATTTATACTATTTTCTTTTTCTAACTAGATCCTTTCATATTTTTGTAATTTTAAAACTTTTTCTTACTGGTTATATAGAAAAATGTATGTTACCAAAAATTATACTTGTATTTTTAATGCACAACAAATTGGGATTATTTCCTCAGAATTAAGTAATTTGTAAGCAGTTTACTATAACAATTCTTAAAAATACAAAAATAAATATAAATCACTGCTTGTGAAACACATTGCATTGTTCTATGTAATTACCGTCATGTATTTGTTTAAATATGGGATCCTGACCTTTATTATACTATTGTTTGAATAATTAATTATTTAAATTAATTGTATTAAAGTAAGATTTAAAATGTACTTTTTGAAGAGCTAAATAAAATTCAAAACTTTTTGTAATCAATTTTGAAGTTTTTTTTTTACTTGTATGTATATGTTGTAAAATTGAATGCAAAGTAATCAAATGAAACATTTTTCGGGAAGTTTCAGAAAAAGCCGATGTTTATCCTCATAGCAAGGAAGGAATCATAGAAAAAAATTATATATATTTTTTTTATTTTACTAAGAATATATTGTCATGAAGTTGACATACACCGATGGCACAGTGATAAGTACTCGTCCACAGAGTGAAAGTTCCTGTGTCCAAACCCTAGTGATGACAACATTGAAAAATAATGTTAAGGTCACAATCTCTGTATGTTTTCTTCTATAATTTCTTAAACTCGTAAAATGTTCTTTAAATTTCCAGGGCATAATGCTAAAATATTCTCATATATTATATAATTTTATATGTTCTCAGCCAAGTGTATCTGTTCTTAGGCTATTAATAAACCACATTATCCAGATATTCTATTGTGAGTTCTATTCAAACTTCTCTAATATCCACGTGACAGTTTGGTGGAGGGCAGGGGTAGATTGTTTACTCTACAACCAGTGGAACCAGATGCTTCATTAAGAAGGAATAATCGGCAGCAAAATATTCTACCTAAGTTCGGGCTTTTTACTGCACCTAAAAGAACAAACATATCAAAGATGGACACGGAAAACTAGACCGTGTATTTAAAGCATACCGTACATCTGGTCAAAAATCCCACTTAGTTTCGAAGAGACCATGGCCAAGACCCAAACAAGATGCTCAATGAGTATGCCCGAAGAGTAAAGTTTGATAAATTGGATGAAAGTTTCTACCTACAAACATGTACTTTTTCCTGGACGAAACAGCCCCAAAAGGGTTCGAGAATAATGCAGAACTTCTAACATTGTTAAAACCAATCCATATTGTAACTTACCAACACATTTGGTTATTGTAAGTGGTCAAAAAGAAGAGATGAGCAAGAGCTTAAATTGCGAGCTCAAAAGCCTGGTGAAAGCACGCAATCCTGCAACCGAAGTTTGTTGAGACTATGTTAGGAAATGAATCCGCAAATGCCACAGGATGAAAAGGTGTCCCATCTCTTAAAAGGTATTATGGACGTGTATTATCAAGACCTCTTGATTAAAGAACTCACGAAAATAAAAAAAATTGCAAAATGGTATCAGTATTTAGAAAAAATGAGAAAAAGACAAGTTATCCTAAAAAGATTTGATCACTTACCTAACGTCCTTCGGCGTCATCTAAAGAAACAGATTTGTTCATTATAATTTAGTAAATAGTCCATGAGGAACTCTAATGCGTATTTGAACAGAACACTAAGTTTCCAAGAGCATGATAGCAATCGATGGAAGCTGTTCTATAAGAAGAGGGGTAGAGTACCCTATTATCTCTTACACGAGCTGATAAGAAGTGGAGTAAAGTTCTTCCATGATCCAGACGTCTGCCTCCATATTACAAAGTTGCAAAAAGGAGGAGACCAATTATTGAATCTAGGGCAAATGACATCCGGAGAATCATAGACAAACCTATAGGGTTCCATTGTCATAGACTGAGACATATCGTTCGTTACGTCAGCGAGCGCAGAACCTTCTTTGACGCTTACAGAAGTAATAGATGAAAATGCCTCCGAACCAAGATTCAACGTGAGGGAAGCAGCCGACTACTACCGAAGATCCACCACAGCACCTCACCCAGTCATTCTCGAGTACGGTCCTGACACTCTGCTTCATATCGCCTTCCCTATACCGGCGTTCCCGCTCATCTCTCAGCCAACACAACGAGGAAATTTAGGGACCGCAACCTTCCTAACAATGATGCCGTTGAAGAAGAAAGTTTTCTTTCCACTTTGAAGATGTCAGAAAATTATCTCAGAGTTATTATACAACCATCCAGTCTGTGCTCTATTGGACACCCGAGGCATATTCCTCTGTCATTTCGGAGCCTTAAAGACACCATCTTCGAAAAGCAATGTTCCCGATCTAAGAAAAGACCCTCATAAAAGTTGTCGATAGAAACTATATCCAGCCGTTAGAAACATGCTTACTTCGTCTGGAAATTAATGGGTGGATTCAACCTTTAGAATTTACGGTACGAACAATTATACTCGCAACATTCTTTTTGGTTAGGATTTCTTTTGTCAAGATGCTGATCATGTTTTCCCCAAGAATATAGTCTCATCAATGCATTAACTTTAGATTAGAATTGCATGAGTACATTTCTTCTCTTTGAATCTAATGGTATATTCTAAGCAAAAGAGAGTGGCAAGCATGTCAATTTCCCAAGAAGGTACCCTCCTAATTTCCCGTATAAGCAAAAAAAGAGACTTCTTTGATTACTCCAGAAATGTTCAGGAGATTTCGACAAATCTGAAAATTCCAAAGCTATGAAAGGAAATGATAAAACCTGCATAAATTCAAGCAACCACGAAGCTTTTAGACAAAGAGCTTATCGAGTTTAGCCAGCTGCGCATCGCATAATACAAGAAGTTGAGAAGATGCTAGAAAAGGCCAAAATCCAGCCATCTAAGAAACCTTGGTCATCTCCAGTTGTCTTGGTTAAGAAGAAAAATGGAAGTTGACTCTTTTTGCGTAAACTATCACCGTCTCAACCAGTTCACTAAAAAAGATCCTTACCCAATATCACGTACAGACGCTAGAGTAAACTGTTTAAAGGATGCTGCGTTTTCTCGACCATGGACCTCCGAACCAGTTACAGACAAATTGAGGTATATTCAGCTGACCGTGAAAACACAGCGTTTATTACCAACCCCAGAAGGTTTGCATTAGTTAAAAATTATAATTTTTGTTCCATGTAATGTCCTTGCTATATTTGAAAGAATGTTGGATATTCTACTGCATCATTTAAAATGGATAATGCGCATCTGTTACCTAGATGACATTGTGCTATTTTCTGAAACCTTTGAGAAACTTCTTAAAGGGTTATAAATAGTTCTGATTTGCTTCTAAGAAGATGGACTGGTTCTCAATTATAAAAGAAAGCTACTTGGCTACACGAGAAATAAAAAATGTTGGGCCATCTTGTTTCAGAAAATAGTGTTTAGCCTGACCCGAACAAAATAAAAGCTATCAGCTGCTTTTTAACTAAAAGAATCTACCTGACGTCAGAAGCCTTCTGCTATGCTATTCTTATTATAACCTTTTTATAAAAGATTTTTGCTATCAGGCTAAATCACCTCAGGAGTTTGCTGAAAGATGATTCGAAATTTTGTTGGCATCCCGAATAAGACATTGTAATTAACAAGTTTATGAAAGCATTAACTTCCACCCCTATTTCAGCACTGTTCGAGGAGAAGGCTCGCTCGCCACTACATACAGATGATAATGGTTATGGAATCGGTGCAGCTCTCTTACAATTACAAGATGGATAAGAGGAAGTGTTTGCATTTTCTTCATGGACACTTATAAAAGCACCGATAATTATTACACAACTATAAGATGTTGTATTGCTATCATATGGGCAATGCGCAAAATCAGGTCATACCCATTTGGGAAGCAGTTTAATGATCTGACCGATCATCATTATCTGTACTGGTTAATTATCCTTATAGACCCTTCGGGAAGATCAGGAAGATGAGCTATGTGCCTTCAAGATTATGACTTGTCCATTATACATAAGATATGAAGCATATGATATATGATAAGAAGCATAAAGACGCTGACAGCCTTTCTCGAAATCCATTGTAAGATAACATTGACTCATATGAAAAAGTTAAAATCCTTGTCTCATTCTCAGATCTAGCAGTTGAACAGAGGTATGATTTAGAACTCGAAAAAATTATCTCTTAAGCAGAGAAATCGGAACCAATCAGAATTTTTTTTGAATTAACCCTCCAAGCGTTTTACTTTTTTGTGTAAAACTATTCCAAAAGCGATCTAGTTAAGCACTGTTAAGGGTCGTGAAAAGTTTTCGTTTTCCATCCACAAAATCTTCGATAAAGCAGGATGCTCCTTTTCTTTCCCCCTTTTAAGACGTGGGTGGTCTACAACAGCCCCTTGGGTTAAGCATTTTTATTACTCAGGGGAGCAGCAAGAGAGGAGCGACTGTAATTGGAGTTTGAGACAGATAATTCATATCAGAACTTGGAAGGCGTTCGACCAATCTATTGAGTTTCATTAAAAGTGTTTCAACTAATGAAGAATAAAAAATATCTCTTGAAAAAAAATTGGCTGGTTAAGAGTTAAAAAATGTTTATTTACTTCAAACAATAGAAAAATCTTTTTTTCTGCCATTTTTTAAAAAAACTGTTTTAGAAAAAAAAATCATTTTTATTTTAATATTACGATTTAAAGCATCATGTATTCATTGTTTAATACGAGACCAAGAAATACAAGATACTTTGCATGTTTCGAAAAAAAGAAATGTTTAGTACAATGCCAGCTTGGCTAGATTCATACAGTCCGTGTCTAAAAATAGCGCCGCGCTCGTGTCATTGTCACACGCTTAAAGTTTACCCTTGACCTGTGACTATTAACCAATTTTTTTTACAAGGGTAAAAATGGCGTATTATCATACAACGATGGTTAAATTTGTGAAATAAAAACTGAGATTTCTTTATTCAATTATATTTTAAATTTAAATTAACGAAGTGTGATTTCTAAATTGAAATTAAAATGTAGTTAAGTTGATATTATGTTATTTTTAATTGACATTATAAAAGAATATCAAGAAATTGCCGAAAGAGCTGTGAAACATCTAATATCATATGATTCAACCTATATATGCAAAAAAATCTTTCTCTTTGTACGCTGCGACAAAAACAAAATACAGAAACAGATTGGATGTTGAAGAAGACATTAGATTGCAGATTTCAACAATTATTCCAGACGTAAAAATACTTTGCAGTAAAAAACAATCACGGCCAAGTCATTTAAAAATTTCTTCTCATTAATTTGTTATACTTTAAAGTACTGTTACTTTTGTTTAATTTTGATAGGCTATATTTTAGAAAACCAAAAAAATAAAAAAATAAACATTAGCTACCTTACCATCCATTAACTTTACTAAGACGTTTCTAATTTATAAAATAGAAATGCAACAATAATAAATTTGTAAATTTGAGGAGGTTAAATGGTTATGATATCCTATTTTTCTGCTTTTTTTCCAGGAGGTCCTTGATTGTAATGGTAATTTCAAAGGATTCCTCAAAGTTCAAAAAGTTGAATACCTCTGCTCTAAGCGAAATACTCCATCTACATCCCCATTTGTGCCAAGACAACATAGTTCACATTCAATAAATATTTTTTTAAAATTTTAATCGAGTATATAATTCTTCCAAATGTGAAAATATTTCTAACCATTCTCGACCAACATTTAAATTTTCACCTTCCCGTTTCTTTGGTATTTTCAAATTTTAAATACATTTAAGCATTACATCTTTAGACAGAAAATTACCATCGATAATTACATCTTACATATCAGTTATTACAAATTCGGCTGCGAGAGAAACTTTTTCACTTTTAATTTGGTCTTTCAAAACAGTACACTCAAAACACTTTAGTTCAGTGAAGTTGAAAGACATTTCCCCAAAGAATTCATAACTAATTTTGTATACAATTTTTAATTTTAGAAATGTATTCTTAGTCCCAAGAACATAACCCTAAAAAATTGATACGAAATGTAGATGGAGTACGAATAAATCATCATATCTCATACTATATTGCAATAAAATAAACTGTAGCTGAAATGTTATCATATTTAATTTCTCGGGTAGTTTTATAGAAAAATAATTAGCTGTAGAGAAAGCAGAGTGTATGTTTCGATCTGTAGAAAGGGAGATGTTTTTCTCCAGGTGTAAGGTATTTTTCCAAATTTAAATAACATGACTGAAGCGAATCATATAATTTTAAAATACACTCTATTTGTGATGTGTGTATATGCTGGTTTCAAAATAAACCACCTTACTTTTGAATAGCCGAGGAGCTTTTTACATTCAATATCAATTTTAACGCAAAATTGCTTACGATTTGCTTCGCAAAACTTAAAAGGACTAAAATATATGTCTTAGTTCAGTCCAAAATATTCACAATATGTAAAAATAATATTCCTCTACTAATCTTAGTCTATTTTACAAATTGTACCTAAAAACAGCTATATGTGTTTATTACATCAAAAATTCGATTATAATAAATAATGTATAATTTTGGGTTGTTTAAATTTCAAAATAATATGCATGTTTTAAAATAAATGCAATAAAAGTCAATTTATTCAAAACTTGTATTTCATGAATAAAATAATTCAGAATTCACACTTCTCAAATAAACATAATTATAATCAAACGTTTATGCAATTTACAAAAAAATGCAAAGAATCGCATATAAACAATAATTTAAATTGTTACAAATGTTAAAAATATCAAAGACACATAAGAAAAAAACATTAATATTTTTTTATTAATTGCTTAAATAAAGCAACATGTATTTAAAGTACCTTAATGCGTACTTTCGGAACAATTTGTTTATTTAAAAAAATATTTGTGAAAAACAATATTGTGTATATATAACAGTGTAGAATTTAATTTAAAATTATAATTGAATTTAAAATTATAAAGTTTTTAACATTTGCGATAATGTTACTTATATCTATTTTTAATAATCTCTGAGTGCATCAAACTATTACTTTATTATGTTGACGCTTCATTTAATATAGCGTATAATAAAACAAACAAATTTCGAACTGAATTTTAAAATAACTACTCCAGAAACTATTGTAGATATGCTCATAATTTTTGTATACCGAAGTTTTAGTATCTCAGCGCTGCTTCCAAGTAAAAATTTTATTTTATATTCATCAAATTGTACAGCAATATTTTTTGCTTATAACGTGCAGTTTTCTACTGAATTGTACAAAAATTACGGAATATGTGAAAATATGCTAGAAATGAAATATATTAAATTTTGAATTTAATATTTTAAATTTTCTTAGAATTGTAAGTTTTTATGATAAATAATTTTTAACTGTGCATGTGCCATACATAAATATCTTTTATCGTAATTTAAAAAGCAGATTTTTAGTGTAGCTTATGTAAAGTTCCTAGTTGTATATAGTTAAGATTACGAAAAATGTCCGGATTTTAATTACATGTACTTCAGTTATCCTTTAACAGAAGAAAAATTATAAGGGATTTTACAGATATGAATATTTTTTAAATTTGAATCTTTAAATAATTAGTAATCCAAAGTGTCTGTGCAAATGTACAGTTGACACTTACGCATATGAACAAATATAAATGTTTTCAGACGCTTTTAATTACTAATTATATAAAAAATCAAGTTTGAAAAATATGAATTTGAGCGGAAAATCTAATTCTTCTTCCTTTTGAAGGAAGTTATAGTTCAGTTATTTAAAATTCGGATGTATTTCGAAACTTAACATTACAAAACTGAGGATCGTGTGTAAACTGTCCTGAATAGCTGGCTTTGAAATTATGAAAAAAACTAATAGATTTAAAAAAAAGTTTGGTTTTTTTTGGTATTATATTTATTTATGCATTAGAAATTTTTAAAAGTAATGAAATTCAGATGATTAAAAATTATTCATTTGTAATAATTAAAAATCTTAAAGCTCTTCTGATTTTGACTTGTTCGCTTTTTTTTTAAATTTTTGACACTTTATTATGAAATAATTATTATTTTATAAACTGAAAGTAGTGATTAAAGTAACACAAATGAGACAGTATAATATATTTATTGTTTTCATACATTCTCTGAATTTAGACATTGATATTTTATAGATACATATTTGGCAATGTTCTTAGAGATTTATAGATATAATATAAAAACTTAATTCAATTTGACAATTTTAATGTGAGGAAAAAAATGTGAGTTTTTAGCAATCATAGAAAATATATAGAAAAAGTAATTTTTTCAACAACATAAAACAGTAGGTTTCCTACTCCACCTAAATTTATAGAAATTCCAAATGAATATTAATTAAAAAAAAGGGAATAAAATCTAGTTAATTTTATAATTGAACTTTAAAGCGTTTTTGGATTGGCTTAAATAAAAGGTTTTTATCGCGAAAGCTAGGTCAAAGGACGTATTTCTTTCAAACTCAATAAAATCTCAAACCAAGCTGGCCGACAAACACTTAAACTTGAATGGAAATCTTCCCCTTCCCCTCTTCAACAAATGTCTCAATGGAAAATGTCTTAACCCTAAGAGCAAGAGTTGGGTTCCCTAGTGAGCCATAAAATTTCCTGTCATAGTTCATTTGCGTTCGCAACCCTCCCCAATTTTGTAAAAAGATGTAAAACTTATAAAAGGTGGGGGGAAAAGGAATTTCGGAAAAATACGTCGCAAACGAACTTGAAGTCATCCTGTGAAGGTCGGAAAAGACGGCTTTGCCGCTTTGGTGTGTTCACAGCCACACGGGATTAATCGGCTTAGACGCTTTTGGAATATCTCGAACAGCATGGGAAAAAGATTGCAAAACGTTTAGAGGGTTAATTAATGAAGTACTTTGTATAAAAATCTTTGCTCCGGATGGAAAGATGTGATTTCCGAGACCCCTATGCAGAGATGTACTCCAACATTTTCCTTCTCTAATATTTTCTCCAATATCGGCCAGACATTTAGGATTTGTCGGAACGTATGGCAAAGTGAAGAAACGAATCTATTTGGCCGGGTCTCTATTGTACTGTAGTACGTCTATATGTTACGCGCTGCCGTGAATACTAACGTTGACCGCTAGCCAGCCGTCTAGTACCTATACTTCCTACAATCGCACCATTCTATTTGATCTGCATTGATTAGGAAGATTTTCAAAGTCACTATGAGGATATAAAGGTATCATTGTTGTAACTGATTGCTTAACACGTTATGCCATCATGAAAGCATTAATTATGGCTAAAGCCCAGAAGTAATCAAATTTTACCTTCAGAATATGATCTAAAAGCATGCAATTCCACAAGACATCATCAGACAGAGGGCAAGTGTTTAAATCGAAACTAGTTGCGGATCTTAATCATCTTTGCAATGTTACCTACGACTAAAGATTGCATAACATCCCCCTAACAGAGTGCTTTAATAGCATTAGCATCTCTATGTACGTCGAAGTAGAGCAGAAAGAGGTAAAGCAGAGGTAAAGCGCTCATATACAGAACGAGAGTTCCCGGATTCAAAACCTAGTGTTCATAACATTAAAAAATAAAGTTAAACTTTTGTTTAATTGTTCTCTGTTTTCTTCTATAAATTCCAGAACCTTCTGGAATATTATTACGTTTCCAAAACAGAGCTCTCAGATTTTCTCATGTAATATATAAATCCACGTTTTCTCAATCTGAGAGAGTTCTTAGTCAAGTGTGGCTGTTTCTAGATTGTTAATAAATCACGTTAATTACTTACCTATTGTGGGTTCATTTCAATTTACTTCAATATCTACTTGACAATATGGATAGGAATGATGACTATAAACACAATGATTCCAAAATTATAATATATATTTCTGTGTAAATATTGTTTGAAACATGTAGATGCGCAAAATAAATTTAGCTGAAAGTCTGAAAAATCTGTCGGAATTTTTTATCTAAAAAAAGCAGCTGCGTATATCAAATGCAAAATTAAATTTAAACGTAAAATTCAATGGCAAGAGGAACACATAATTGGATTACTTTTCTCTACATTATATAAGGAAAATAATTTTAAAATATGAACATGCGTCAATACCAGCAGGGAGAATAATTTTGGTTTTTTCAGTATTTTCTTCATTTTTTATTTTTATGCACTATAAAATTATTTCAGGTACACATAACAATTCTATGCCTATTACAATTGCATAAAATATGTAAGAATTAAACTGACAGCTGAAAAATGTTTTGTTATAAATGTCGTGAAACAGTATATTCCTGATGAAATATCTAAGCAAGTTACACTCTGCACAGTTTTATCAGAGATTTTCTAACAATGGAAAATAGCATGATTTATTTGAATAAAAAGTATTTCATTTAATAATTTAGAAATATTATTCAGAACTTTATAATATGATGAATATTTCTATTATGTTCAACATTCAGAGGAAAATAATCAAATTTCAAATCAAATTATGTAGAATACAAAACATATACTATTATATCCTAGGACAGAACTATTTAAATGCAGTGAATTTTAATAATACATTTTATATGCAGCATATAAATACATTGTTCAAAACCAATAAATATCTCAAAATTTATTTTAAAAAATTTCAAGACAAAGTTTAAAATAAATGCTTGAACAAAATGAAAACACAACAAACAACAAAGTGGGAAAAAAATATTTTTTCATATGTGTAAGATTCCATCCATTCTTACCCCTGAAGTAAACAAAAGTATTTTGTCTTTTTAAATTTCAGAAGAGATTTAAAATAAATGAGTCTGTCTTGTTCATTTTTTGTCGTTTATTACTTAAGTAGCATAAGTAAAATATTAAGAGCATTATATATATATATATATATAACACATCGATCAATAACTCCCGAGTCTAATTTTGAAAACTACATTTTTCTTGCAATTTTTTTTTTTTATTCATAAAAAAAACACCTTTTGTTAATCACCTTTTTGGGGTTAAAATCGTTCCAACGCTTTTCCAAATCCATTTTTTTTTTTTTTTTTTTCCCGCAAGAAATCTTTTTTGTTGCGAGTAAATAGCGATAAACAGCTTTCTGAATCATTGACTCGTTGCTGTTTTTGTTCCATCGAAAGCAATCGCGGCACCCACTTGGAAAAAACCTTTTTCACTTCACTTCAAAAAACCTTTTTCCTGGTCCGATCGACTTAATATTTTGACACGTTTCAAGCAAAGGTTAGTACTCTAGAAAGACCTGGTTACTGGTTTACTACGAGCGCCATCTCTGGGTTAGTCTCGGGAGTTATTGATCGATGTGTTATATATATATATATATATATATATATATATATATATATATATAT
>BMAW01068106.1:151750-162052 GCA_019974015.1 Nephila pilipes
TATATATATATATATATATATATATATATATATATATATATATATCAAAAACAATTAATTGCTATTCCGTAAATTAATCATAAGGAAATATTAATTATTGTCTGAACTTTGTAAGGAATAATATTGTGAAAAGAATTTGAGTGTGTAACCAATGGTTATGTTTATTTGTTTTTGGTAATAACTGCTAGATGGCGCCCCCAGAACAATGTACCTGTGCAGTTTCCCCCTGGTGGGAAACGAGTAGTTGAGTATATGCTGCGGGGAAAGCTGGTGTGACTATCGAGCGGGAATCTTTCCCCAATGTTGTTTCCTGCATTTATAAAATACACATCTTTAAACTGTGAAAACATTACCTGTATAAATAAACCTACAGTACAGAAAATAAATGTATGTGACCCTGAGGTGAACTAATTTCATGGGATTAAACGACGAATTCATCCCATCACATCACGGTGACTTACAACAGTGAATTCAAACTCAATGGTAAAAAAATTAGGAACATGACTTTCTTAAGCTTCTATGAAAACATGTGCTACGAGCAATGCAATAAATTGGATTTGCTGATGACAATCGCTCCCCAGGTCAGAGACGCCAGTTAAAGTTACATTTCATTAGTAAGTGGTGAAAACAAAAGATAAGAGAAAATTTTATGTGATTGTGATTTATTAATATCTTCGCACTGAGTAGCAACTCGAGGGATATTGGCGAAGGACATCGTAATTTTGAACTTTGGTTAAATCACGAGAACGAAACTTGACCTCATGAAACTTGACTTGTTACCTCCCTCTCCAAACTTTCGCGCCTTGCCAAATGGAGGACTTTGGATCTGTACAGAATTAACGTGTTTCACCTCCGCTATACGGCGGGTCTTTAGTGACATCAGGACTGGAAACCGCGATTCGACGAAACTCGAACCTGAGAACGGCATGATTGTGTTTGCCAGAAAAAGCGGTTTCTGTATATCTGAAACCCCTAGCTTTCTTGTCTTTTTTCTTGAATTTCTGGTCTCCAAGTAAAAAACTTCAAACGGAAAGCGGAATAGTATGTGTTAATCGCTATTCAACGAGAGAAGTGTCAAACGATTGACACGCGTTACTTATTGCAAGAGCTATAACACAATAAATTGCAGCAAATTTGAAACTTTTATAAACAGAAAAAGGTTGTCTCTCGTCTTATGAATAAATATTTCTTCATTATGATATTGATGTCTGTGTCCATGTATGCGGATGCATTGTGAAGCCTTAGATATGGTATAACGCTTGACAACTATTCAAGAGTAGTAGCAATAATAATTGATGGAAGAGTATTTTCTTGGTATATGCTTGAACCTTGCTTCCTTTAAAAAATACTCATAAATGTCGATGCCTTATATCACATCGTCGTTGATGACTACGCACATCTATTTAAAAAACATATTTTCTGGTGATCATGACAACTTACCGAGGACTATCCTCCTTTACACCGAGCTAAAATTAACTCAGATTAGCTTAAAAATTTTGATTTCCAGTTGCTTTTTTGCCCCCTTAGTCACTCAATCTTCGCCCAAATGAACAGCTACGGGAAGAAGTTCAATTTTCTGTTAAAAGCTCCGAAAGCCACCTTCTAATTAGAAGGAAATAAAAGCATTCATTCATTTAACATGTACTAATATTTTTTCTCGGCGGTTTTAATTGATTGTGGAGGTCATGCCTAGAAGAATATCTGTTGTCCTCAAAGCCAGAGGAAATCCAACATGATATTGGTGGGAGTGTCAGGGTGCTCCTAATTTATTTACCATTGTTTTCTATTGTGTAATGAAAACCGATATAAAATAGCTCTTAGCATTTGTTAATATATCGATTTATTAATGAGACAATAAAATGATAGCGAATTTATAGTGATCTCATTCAAATAGTGCGAATAAACATAATACAGATTATGAACATTAAATTAGAAAACATAACTACTATGAATAAATTTCTAACAATTAGGAACAATACTAAAAAAATAAAAGTACACATAAAATTTAAGAAAGTATGACTGTTAGGTGTAATGTACTTCTCTAGTGCTTACATTTACATATGATCGTTTGAAAAGTTAGCATAATAAAAAACTGATGAGAATATTTTCAAAATAAATAACTAGATCAGTTATAACAATGGTATTTTAACATTCCCATTTAGCATTATCATCAGTGTGGTTGAGAGGAGATTTCACTCTAATTTAAGTATATAACGATCGTCAATTTATTTCCGCTGAAAGAAAATAAATATTTCAGTAAAATGAAATATGCGTGTAAGGAATAATGACTTAGGAAATGTAACGGAACAACACATATATGTGGTTACTGACTGCTGCTTCTAAATGGCAACTTGTCGATTGAACTAATTTATTAAGTTCAAAAAGGCTAATTAGTAAGTATTACAGAATTATTTACATTGCGGAATAAGAGTTTTCATCCCTTTCTCATCCAGCATTTAAGTCGTATTCAATACTGTCTCTAAACGATTACGTCTTTCTGCCCTTATTTTGATGGTTGTCAGCTTCTATTTGCTGCTTCATTAAGCCTTTTTATTATGTTTTCCTATTCTCTCCCATGCTTTGATTAGATGAAGATAGTCATTTTCGCGCATATTCCATTGGAGTTCTTTCAGGCACTTAACAGGTCATTTGAAAAGTCCCCGGCCTGACACATAGATGGCGCTACTAGAATTAAATCCATATGTTTTTTAGTTGGCCCAAACCCTCAAAAGATGCATTTATAAATTTGACAGCTGTCGGATCATTAGTTTGTGAATTATAGCATTTTGAGTGAAGCAACTTTTGTTATTGTGAAAAAAATGGATAAAAAGGAATTTCGTGTGTTGATAAAATATTGCTTTTTGAAGGGAAAAAATACAGTTGAAGCAAAAACTTGGCTTGATGCCGAGTTTTCACACACTGCCTCAGGAAAATCAAGCATTAAGGATAGGTATGCTAAGTTTAGACGTGGTGAAATGAGCACCGAAAACGGTGGACACCCAAAAGAGGTTGTTACCGACTAAAACATTAAAAACTTCCACAAAATGATTTTGAATGACCATAAATTGAATTTGAATGAAATAGCAGACACTCTAAAGATATCAACTGAACGTGTACATCATATCATTCACGAATATTTGGGTATGAGAAAGCTCTGTGCAAAGTGCCAACCGACTGTTCGCGCGAGCTCACTTTTGACCAAAAACAACGACGAGTTGATGATTCGGAGCAGTGTTTGAAGATGATCAAGCGTAATAAATCCGAGTTTTTTCGTCGATATGTGACAATGAATTAAACATGGCTCCATCATTTCACTCCGAAGTCCAATCGACAGTCATCCGAGTGGACTGCACACGATGAACCCGCTCCAAAGCGTGGGAAAACGAAACAGTCGGTTGGCAAGATTATGGCGTCTGTATTTTGGGATGCGCATGGAATAATTTTCATTGACTACCTTGAAAAAGGAAGGACCATCAACAGTGACTATTACATAGCGTTGTTGGACCGTTTGAAGGACGAAATCACCGAAAAACGGCCGCTTTTGAAGAAAAATAAAGTGCTGCTTCACCAAATCAATGCACCGTTTCACAAGTCAGTGAAAACGATGGCAAAAATCCATGAATTGGGCTTCGAATAACTTCCTCATCCACCGTATTCTCCAGATCTGGCCCCCAGCGACTATTTCCTGTTCTCAGATCTCAAAAGAATGCTCGCTGGGAAGAAATTTTCGTCGAATGAAGAGGTGATCGCCGAAACTGACGCCTATTTTGAAGCAAAGGACAAATCATACTACAAAAATGGTATCGAAAAGTTGGAGGGTCGCTATAATCAGTGTATCACCCTTGAAGGGAATTATGTTGAATAAAAAAAACTTATTTTGCCAAAAAAAATGTGTTTTACTATGGTAGGCCGGGGACTTTTCAATTGAACTGTTATACACTGTTGACTGCCTGTGGATAGAGGAAATGAGAGTTTTGCTGTTCTCTGTTCACTCTCTTTTCGCAACGGATAGGGAAAAGGGATGATAGGCATCATTACCACAATTCCGCCATTCTGATTATCTCTGTGTCCTTAAGAGATGTATGAGATTTCTGAAATAGAATTAAAAAAAGGAAAGAAAGTAAATAAATAAAATTAAATTAAATAGGAATAATGATGTGAAAGAAAAATCAGTTTATTTTTTAAGAATGATAGGCTCATATCTATATTTAAATATTTTAGATTATTGGCTAGATATATTATATAGTCAGTTCTTAAACCTCGTTCTGTTTGTTGGACTTGATATGTGCCCTAGATGGGTCCTTAGAATTTAAGTTTATGGTGCCTATCTATTCCAAATTGGTACCTTTGAAGAGCGACACAATCACTCCAATTCCAAGTTTTATTGCGTTTATCGTTTTATTACAGTTTTCTTTCTCTCTTCTGTTAGTTTAAGGAATTTCTGCAGCGTTTCTATTCTCGGCTCTTATTAACTTTTTGGGTTTTCTAAGGGCTTTGAACCTTGCTCTATATCTCTCATTAGCTTTTCTTCTTTGCTTAATGCGTCTTCTCGAAATAGGATCTTCAACGATTCTATTTTTTTGTCATTTACATTTACTTCTGTACTCTTAATTATTTTGCTTTTCACTCCAGATCTTAAATTTTCTTTATTTTCAACTATATCGGCCCACTTCGTTGAGGAATTTATGTGGTGATAAATGGATGATGATTCTGTCTTATTTCTTGAAATGCATCTATAATAAAAACTGCATTTCTGCCAGTGACTATTTTCGAAAGCTCTTCATTTTTTATTCCGATGAAGTTTCAGGTTTCTTCAAATCTTTTTGAGGTGACGTTGACTTCACAGCGTCCTTATTTTTTCACTAACTAAATCATTCAATTTTCAGGCCAAGAGTTTTCTTGTCCTTTTAATTTTGATCGGTAAGACAACCATTAACACAATATAGCAAACACAATTCTTGAAAAAATTAGTTATTATCACTGTTTGGACTTGAATTCATACATGACTTTGAGCAGTTAATATGCACACTTAAAATATGATGATCAATTTGCACTAAGTAACATTTATGTTTGTTTCTTTTTCCAATAATAAGCATTTCATTTTCAGAGTTAAAGATATTTTTATTTCATATAGCACATCCATACCAATCATGAATTTACAACACAGTATGTTCGCCACATAAATTATAATATAAGTAGAATAATTATCCAGCAATATTTCTAAATGAAAATATTCGCTGTTATACTTCTTTATAATCAATACACATTAATTTTAAACTGTCAGATTTTAATGCCGGTGATGTGATTTTTATTCATTTCTCTCAATTCTATTAAACCCACATCATTTCCATTAACCATTACTACATTAATTTCTTCTCGAATTTAAACTAATAAGTGTATTTTTTAGAAAGAATTCCTGTATTATTTACTAAAGTTCTATTTACGTTTCTAGGTGGAAACGTTTTTAAATGTATCACAATGTCTCACATTTACTACATTTTAAGCTACTTGTCTTTTAAGGCTACGGTGTCCAAATTCGTTAGAAATAATGTTTCTTCTAACTTTTGATCTGTCGTATCTAGAAGTAAATATATTTTTGTGAGTTTTATAGTTCGTTTTAAATCTATAACATTAAATTTAACATGATTAACATTTAACATTAATTATATCATCAAAACAACTTAAATATTTTACTTCATTTTATCTTTTTTGTATGAATTTTTAATGCTTTGTTGAATTCCCTTTTATCTTTTAATTCATTTAAAATGCATTTGTTGCCGATAAATTCGGGAATACCCTGAAATGTGTAATCAATTAAGGACGAACTGTCAATGCGACCATTGCCATCTATTTCTTTTAAGATAATGAAAATAACTTTGAACAAATTCTTTACTGATTCAATTTATTCTTTTATCGTGGAAGGTAATTGAACTGAATTAGATCTTTAGACAAATTAATTCATTAATAAATATAATTATTTTTCATTGAATTAATACCTGCTTTTTCTGAATAAATATTATATCTAAGTTCATCAATAGTTTCCTGTCGAATAACAAAATTTACGAATTATTGAGATATAACTATATAGATATTTCTACAAACTATGACCTATTTGCCAATTGGACAAGTTTTAGTTGTGCCAAAATTTACTTTAACAATTTTCTACGTCCTTAAATATTATACTTCATTTAGAACGTTCAGTAATATTCTCATTTGCAAAATATTTAGATTAAGTTCAAGAGAATTAATTTGTTTTTATTTTTATTTTTTAAGTGGAAACTTTATTTTTCTAAGGTTTTTAAATCAGAATGTTTAAACATTATTATTTTACCTTTTTATCCTTTACATCTTCATAGTCGAAATTATCGGACATTTTTCTTCAACTAGGAAATTTATCTTTTAAATGAATTAATTATAAGATAATTAAAATTCAAACTATCAAATTTTCCTAATCTATGTCTATTACGACGATCCCTATCATATATTTATTTATTTTGTGAGTTTATTTTGAGGATGATACAGAAGTAATTTGAGCTCAATGATTTAAAATTTTGGTATTAAACAGTTTTCTCGTAATGAAAAATAAAAAATAAAAAAAAAATTCAATTATATTAACGAAATTGGATGTTTCGATTTTAGCTGCTGGATATTCTGCTTTCTTTTTGGATCCACAAGCTGTAGTAGTCCTATAGACAGTGTTACTCTACCAGATATACAACTAAATCTTTTTAGAGTGTCTTTCTTTATTAAATAGGTAAGCAGAATTCTTCTTTGTATCTTCCGGGAAGGCTTCTGATAATGAAAATAGATTTGTATCTTTTTCGCTAAAAGTTTTCAAACATTGAACTCAAATAAAAATGCGATATGTTTCACATTTTAAAACACATTTAGTGAATATTTCACGACAAACACTCCCACTACACATAAAATGAGAACAAAATACAACGATTCATTCTTGGTCCAATAGATAACAAAAATGAGCGAAGTTCACTCGTTTACTGGTGTATTGTCAAAAGTCAAAAAGTTATTCTGTGGACAGTGGGGATGAAATGAATCAAAGAATTTACAAGAAATAATATTTTTTATCCCGCCTTGAATCATAATGAAGTATAGTTTTTATATAAAATTCGCCAGGTCCAAATGAAAGCATAGCTTTTCTTAAGGTACTATTGCATCTTAATAAAAATTATTTTGAGTTTTGTTAAGTTTAGTTTGTATTAACGTCTCACTAGAAGCAACACGAGGGCTATTAGCCACGGACCTCGGTCGATTGACGAGGACAATACCTGAGCTGACACCCCCTCTCCTAACTTCAACACCACGACAAAGGAAGGCTTTGAATTTTTAAATTTTTGCGAATCAAGCTCCTAAATTAGTGGACACAGTCTTCTTCATAAAAACGACAGTACATTTTAATTAATTAATTAAGTTTAATGATGTTGATTAGTATATGTTACGAAGTTATTTACATGGGTTGAGATATTTCTCCTTTCTCATCCAGCAATTACATCGCATTCAATAGCGTTTTGAACGCATCGCTACTTTCCGTTCTTGCTTCGTCTGGTGAAGGCTTGCATTCGTTGGATGGTTTGGCTCGGTATTTTTGTACATTTTCATTTTCTCTTCCTCGTTCTGGGAAGGGAAGGGGAGATAATCATTTTACCAGAGTCTTCTGCACTCACCGATTGACAATCACATGAAGGGGGAAAGGGGTCCATCTGTGTGTGGCCACTCTCCATCCGTGCTATATAATGCGTAGGGGTGTCAATCACCACTCTCACAACTATTTTTATATATTGAATTATGGGTGCAAAACAATAAAATACTAACTTTTTTTTCTGTGTTGCTGTCACTCTCTCTATATCGACACGCACATTTATATATATATATATATATATATACACATGCATACATATATTTGCGTTTTTTTTAAATAGTTTTTCTAAAAACAATGATTTTGTATTTAATATTTATAAGTTATTTCTTTTTACAGTTACATTACAAAATAAATTTAAAATTATTAGGTGTTTGTGTGGAAAACAGAATTATCATCCATATTACTGATCGATTTCAAATTCTGGAAATAACAGAAATGCAGAACGAACTACTTTGTTAGGAAGAACAGTCTAATTACTCGTTTAATTAACATTATTATAACAAAATAAGTGAACTTACTAGTTACTTAACTAGTTACAGCGTAACTAGTTAAAATATTCTTTTAAATTTAATCTAATTATAACATTCACAAGAAACTTGTCCAATTTTAGAATTATAGTAGTTTTATAAAATGTATAACTTGTGCTAATATGTATTTTAATTCATTATTAAGCATTGTGCTAATATGTATTTTAATTCATACACTTGTGCTAATATGTATTTTAATTCATAATTAAACATTTATTTATGTTATCATGGTATATAATTGTGACGAAAAGATGTTTATTAATGATTCCATGTTGATAAATCTTTGTCAACGTCCGTATTATTCTACATTCTGATAACCTAAAACCAGACAATGCGGTACGAATTGTGCTTTCTAGCATTGGGAAAACATATTTATTACTCTTTTCTCTAGGGACCATGAAAAGAAAATATTCCACTTAATTCTGAGGATTTTCACCTTGGATCTTTCCTAATCCACATCCGCTTTCTGAACATACCAATGGACGACTTACCATCTTCTTTGGTGACGTAATATATAACTCTTCTTCTCGCAACAGATGACAGCGGCTTTCAATCAGATCCGTAGCCGGAAATCCTTTTCGTTTTCTTCATCTTTTTCGTATCCCTTTTTTCCCCTAGGAAGGAACTAGAACTGTAAGAAATATCCCAGTGGTTTCGGAACGCGTGATTGGATAGTTATGGAGCGTGAAGAATTCGCTAGCGTGCCATAGGATCGTTACGCTTGTCACGTGACCACACACATACACTAATATTGGAACATTGGCTGCGTACTTCTATTGGTCACATGAGAGTTCAGTCATGCAATATATTGGCTTGCATTTTTTTCCGATCTTCTATTCTAAGCAAAAAGAAATCAGTAGAAAATGGTTAGTTATGGGTAAAGTGTAAATTAACTTTCTTATTCATTTGTTTTAATAACAGGAATCGCATGGATAAAATCAGCATTGCGAAATTACAATAAAATGTGATTATGCATTTATAGTATCTTAGACTTTTAATCATGTCTTTCTTTAATGAACAACTATTCTTAATTTTACTTATTCATTTCGTTTCAAATATTTATTTACTATCTGGAGGCAAATAATATCAGTCAAACTTTCAGAAAGGTATATATGTAAATCAACAAGTTGTTGGTTAAAATTTGATTTTGTCTTTAATATTTAATTCAAAAAAGGAAGGAGGTAGTAACTTAATTAAATATGGATTACATATGTTGATGCACATAGAATTATATAAATATTAAAATTTGGCATTCAAAAAAGTATCTATATGAAGAAGAGATCATTTATATAATACGAGAGAATATTTCAACTTACATAGGCAATAGCATTTGAAGATTGTTATGTGCAGTGGAAAATAAACATCAAATAACCTCTGACAGTCAATATTTCCATTTTTCCGGACACAAATATCTGCATATTTTCTGAGAATATTTAGATAGTCTCCTTTGAAAATTCTTTGACTTCAAATATATTTCTCGTCTTGAATACAAATGTGTTTATGTGTTACATATAAGGTCGCTTTGTAGAATATGAAACGTTGGGAATATTCTAAGCATATTCATGAAACTCTTAGCTAACTGATGAGTTCATTTACAAGTTGTTTTTTAAAAATAGTTGTATGCTAAGTATATGACTTTGAAATATAACAGGAATAAATTATTTTACTTTGATATATTTTCTTATCTTAAAATGCATTCTTTTTTACCTATTTTTGATAATAAAAGCTAAGATTTTGATCATTAAGTCTTTTAATGATATAGTTTATTAACATTTCCTATACGCTTAAAAAAATTAAGCGTCAAATAATATTTTTTTTTAAAAAAAATTATATAGTTTTTGCTGGTTTATGAAGAGTGAAGTCTAATGTTATGAATTTAAATGAAACTTAAATGAATTTAAATGAATTATCTTCAAGTAAGTCATTATATGCATGTTTGAGATACTTCAAAATTACATAAAAAACCTTTTAATGTACAAAACATACTATATTAAATTAATTACTTTTCAGTTCCAAAGCTGTAGATTTTGTAATACATTGTAAAACTTATAAATGATTAAAACAATAATTAATATATATATATATATATATATATATATATATATATATATATATATA
>BMAW01068106.1:162062-196036 GCA_019974015.1 Nephila pilipes
ATATATATATATATATATATATATATATATATATATATATATATATAATGCAAATGAAATATAATAAATCGTATGTTTTATTTACCGAGTTACTGAATGAATAGTTTTCGTTTTCTATGAGTCATGAAAAATGAGGGCTTAGTAATAAATACAGATTTAGTTATATAATATATATATATATGAATTACGTAAAATAAAAATATATTTATATATTTTTTCTTCTGTTTCAGTAGAGGGCAAGAACTATTCATCTCTCTCTTTATATATATATATATGGACCTGAATTCTCAATACATAAGGAAAATTTTATAAGTAGTATATATTCTCATAATCATAATCAAAAAGAAATATCTTTTTCTAGAGTAATATGTTGATTTTTATTTCACTTGTATCAAAGCTATAGTTGGCTTTTATTGCAAAAAGTGTCAAACTTGCATTGGATTTTTTTTTATATAAGTTAAGATTTAAATCATTTTACTCTAATTTGTGGGAGATATAACAAAACTTCTGAATAATAATTGGATCTGGGCGTCAAGTGCTATTTTAATAGATTTGGAAGCTTGTATAATGATGTATTAGCTTATATCTAGATCTTGTAGCTTGACAGTGATTTGAAATTGTGAAATATGTGACACATCTTATGACATGTCTTTTAAATATACTTACTCTGATATTACATTAAAAATAATTCAACTCTATTTTCGTTTCTGATTTCATGTTGAATTAGAAATTATATTACCACTTTCAATATACATTTTCTATTATGCAAATAGGATCTCGAAATCAAATGTAAAACCTTTTATTAAATTTATACCAAAGAGGATAATTTATTTCCCTTTATCAGATTGCTGCTTGATAAAGATCTTGACCAGTTTAAGTACGATGCTAACTTAATATTTCTTTCTTCACATTTTCAGTCTGAATGAGGTCTGAAAAAAAAAAACCTCTTATTTTAATATGACCGTTATCATTTCTAAATGTTAACTACAAGTATATTAACAATTACCATTTTAATAACACTACAAAGAACATCAATCAAAATTTAATTCCCTTTTTAATCTAACCTGGCATATTCAAGATAAAAAGATAAGAATAAATTCAAATGTTAGATAAAAACATGTAAACCTTTTCAGTAATTAGGTACTTGTTCTGGTTTTTTTCCTTTCCATCATAAGAGATATTTTACTTTAATGAATTGTCAAAAACTGAAATGTTAAAAAATATTAAATTAAATTTACACTTAAAATAATTTAAGAAGACTCGCATTTTTCAAATAAGAATTTTTGAAGTAAATTCTGATTTTTCTGGGGATAATTATTGTTTTATGCAAAATAATAAAACCATATTAATCAAACGTAAAAGCAATCTATAAATAAACCTAATATTTTTTCATTTATATACTCAAACAAAGAAAAAGTTAAGTTAATAGTATACTGAGATATCTTAATAACAATTATTTGAAATACTGCCAGTAATATACAGCAACGAATGATGCAAAAAATTTTAATTCATATTAAGATTTCTGAACCTTATAAACTATTTCATGAATCACTTTCATGTATATCGTCGACAATAACTAAGAATTTTTAAGAACTTACTTGAAACTTACTTGATATTATTTTCCTCCCAATTTTCATTTTAAAAGAAATAATGTATTTAAAATATCTGTTAAACCTTTAAAATTCTAATTACATTAAGATATCTTCAATTTTTTCGCAGATATCATCATAATATTTTAAATAAGAAATAATTGCTTCAATTTTCATGTTAGATATAGTTACTTCTGTACCTTAATCTAATTTAGATTCTTTTTAAAAAAAAAATAAGAAAAGGAAAGGGAAAAAAAACAACATCTGCAAATGGCACTTACTGTATCCAGAGTCAATGCCATTAATGCCATTCTATTACAGCAAAAACGTCAAGTATCTGAAATAATGAAAGTTATTAGAATAATAAGTCATATGCCGAAACATCAAGAATTGCATTTAATGTATTTCAAAACTTTATGCAGTGTCCCAAAGGAAACGTCGATGAAAAATGACATTTTATTTAATTGAATTTACTTTGCAAGCTTAAATCTCAAGAGTAAAAGCAGGATGCGTCGAGAAAATAAAGAACGAAGCTATAATCAGCAAATTTGCATCGCAAATTGCAATTTGCATAAAACTGTAAAAGTCTCGTTTGAAAAGTATTGGTCATGAAAGTCTGGAAACATCAAAGAATTTAAGGGAACGTAGCTTGAATTCTTTAAGAGGAAAAGTGTTAAAAATGTAAAAAAAAAATAATAATAAATAAAATAAAATAATAACATCCCTTTGATGTGTTCGAATTATACGTTCCATTTAAACAACACTGTCCCAGAATTCAGTTCAGAATTTTTCTTTTCTCAATTTTAACTGTCCTTCAGGAGTTTTTTTTTTATTATACTTTTATTTGTACTTGAGGATGGTTCCTTCATATCTACTACAATATGCTTTACGAAAAATAACAATAAAATTTTACTTAAAATGAAGTTAAGAATCTAATTAAATTCATTATTTCTAAAATTATTTTTAGTCTAATTTAAAAATCATTTTGCTTCTTACTTTGTAAAAACGGAGGAGAGTATAATATTAATGGTATGTTGCGCATGTTTAAAAAAACATAAGAGATTTTTAAGATATTAAGAATTCTTTCTGGGAACTTTTCAATTTTTAACTTAATGCCAATATTAAACAAGGTAAAAGTTGTAAACCACATTGTAAAAAAGTTTCCGTCCTTGAAATGTTGTTAATTTGTATTGATTATGCCTAGTTCATTATAATTCAAAATCGGCTTCGCAATTTGAACCGTACTAAATTTATTTCCTTTCATATAACGAATATAAACTATTAAACAAGAACTGAGATGATTTTAACACTTCAACGGGCGCACTTGAGTGAGGTGACTTTAACATTCAGATGCAAGTCTCAAAAATATTTGTTTTTCTGCAGGAAACTAGATTGAGACGATCTTGACATTCCTAGTATCTGTAATTTGGGTCATGTTCCACTCAGGAATGCAGTATTTCTTGTTTTTTTTTTTTTTTTTTTTTTTTGTAATAGAAGCTCCCGCGTTCGACGTTCATTCTAAAGAGCTCCGCATCTGTCAGATACACGCGCCCTATTACTCTATTCTGTCTTCTCGTTTTATCGCCACGGAGTTTTTTAAATAAATATTAGTTCAAAACTCTACTTAGATTAAAATAATCCAGAAGACCCGAAAACCCCACAAAAAATACTCTTTAACAACGGAAAAGATGATTTAAATGAAACTGAAGATGAAAAAGATGTATTAGAAAAAAGTAAGCTTCCTTCTAACAATGAAAAGAATTTTATTGATCCAGAAACTGAAGATGATTTCAGATCTGAAGATAATAATATTTTAGATACAGATGGTTTAACAAGGTGGACAAAATCAATGAAACGTATAATTGTTACATGAAAGACACATAATATAATAAAGAAATTACCTGGAGTAATTGTCACTGCTAAGGGTATGAAAGCTATATATGAGTCTTGGAATTATTTTTTCACAGGTGATTTACTAGAGACAATTATTATATTTTATACTTCTGAAGTCTTATTATATACGTTGCATTATTGGAAGCAGTAAATTATTCAAAAAAAAAATCATAAGACGAGGAAGGTTCAGTTATAGAGGAGGCGTTGCCAGGTGTCAAAAATACCTATATATATTTCCTCTAAATTCATATGAATTATTTCATATCATTAGAATACAAACTGCATTTTCAGATGCAACACCTCCAATGGAAGCAAATTTGACTCGAGCCCAATGTAGTGTTAATAATTTGGAGTAAAATTAAGAGTTTGAAGAGATTAGGAAATATAAATACTTTGATTAGGTTTTGAGTTAACTAAGTTTTATTCTTTTATTTTATAAAAAAAATATATGAGGATTATTTTTTTGACAAATGTTCCTTTTTTTCTCATATTTTAAGGTAAGTATTAAGAAAGAATATAACAACCATTTGTACATTAAATAAAAATGGGTGTAACATTCATTAAAAGCACCTTTATTGATTAAAAAATTAAATACTGGCATTTTATGAAAAAAAAATATTCTGGTAAAGGAGTTTTAGTTTTGTAAGTTATTTTCAATTGCTAATTTCAATTACTAATTTTTAATTAAAATATTACCTTGTATTTCATTCGTAGGAAGCTTAAATATTATGAAAAATTCTTCTTGTAGCTTAACTTTATACACATTTGAGATCTCTTATCATGATAAAAAAAAACAATTTCATTGAAAAAAAAAAAAGATGTTATAAGATCTATTACTATTCTTTTTTTAAATATTTTAGAAGGAAACAGACGTTTTGAATCCAACACATGACACTTGAAAGTCTTAGAATAAGGTCATAACATCACAGAATAAATCAAAATGATGTGATATTACTTTAGTAATCTACATAAAAGCCTCTGAGCACGTCACTTTCAGATTATTTTTAGAATTTATGGATGTAAGCAAGTTTGATAAATTAACATCATAATTGATAGTCGACAAGGTTAAGTAGAGTTTACACCCAAACGTCGGGTCTCACATACTTGAGAGACAGATGGATGGATTAGTGGAGTGGAATTAGCTAGCAAGGAAAGATAATTTCCTAATGGCCAAGACTAGAAGTTGAGGGCGCTTTGCGCGAAGAATGAAATTTGTTATTAAATGTCTCAGGTAACCTGCGAAAATTTCAGGAAACTTTCATCGATGGAAATAATTTTCCTTATAAGATTGAAAGATAATTAATTTCATGAAAGGTAATTACGAAAAAAGATCGAGTTTAATATTATTAAGCTTAAGGTAGCTGGATTCCATTATTAACATTCTCTTTTCTTATCGCAGAGTAGACGAATAAAATTTTAAAAACTGTTATTTATTCAAAGATACGATTTATTTAAGTAATATAATTAATTAATATCTAACACGTTTTTACTACGAATGTCTTTTTGTTTTTACTTGCAAAACATATTTCTTATTACAAGAAATGCCCAAACTTTGAATTTCGTAAAGTTCTGCTTGAAAGTTTCTGAGCTATGAGAACTTAAAAAATGGTTCACCTGATACTAATTTAGCGTCATGGATTTTTAACGAGTTAAAAATTCCTACTCAACACTTTTCAAAGATGTTTACCGTAGTTGAGAGATAAATATTTCTAAATCTAAATATATGTATAAAATCGTGATAATGCATACTATTATAAAATTCAGATAGTTTAAAACTGTTACGGCCACAGAGTATTGTGAAGAACCAGAGTGGTAAAAATGTTTACGCCTGAAGATGGCGCTGTTAAATGTGTTACAAGTAAGATAAGAAATTTTGTAGATAGTGTACATAGAGTAGTTTAATAAAGATGTAGTATGCGATATAATACTCTTAGTTTGATGTTTAATCTGGAGTTAATGTCATTCCCTCTAACAATAAATTAGCTGGAGTTAGAATTAACAGTTACTAAAACGAATGAAGAGTAACATATCAACGAGTTTATAAATATATATCGATTCGTCATGACTTGAGAATTCATAATGTGATAGAATTACCCTCTATAGTTCAGAAATTATTCGAAAAAGTAGTTGCAATTTCCATTTCTCTAAAAAGCGTCTTAGCTTTACGAGGTCGTATACAAGCTCATAATTTTTAACTACTAAACCATTTATCAAATGATAATTAAAAGAAAAAACAACGTTATAAGCAATGAGATTTAAATTTGTACTAACAACGTTAATTCAAAAAATGTTTTTTTTAGTATTAAACTGAAGTATAGTTTTAGAAAATTATTTATGAAATTATTTAGAAGAAATTTTGTTGAAATATCATAACTAAGTAAAATTTAACCATTTTACGGATTTATCGTATGTATGAAGTACTCTAGTACAAGTTAATAGTTCAATGCTACTAACCAGGAAGTTGTTCAGTATTTTTATTTTTTAAATGTCTAAAAAATGTTCGTAATATATGCTATTTGGACTGTCCGTGACTTAGTTATACAGCAAATGAATTCTCTAACGTAAAAATTCCTTTTCGAATTTAATTTACTATTTTAGTTAATTTCACTAATTCATCAATAATCATATTTTAATTATGCTTGAGTAACTAAATTGCGATTTTTAAATTACCCAGTTTATTATGGATCCCTCCATTTGTTAATTTGCTTGTGATTTTAAATATGAATTAAGAATAAAACCAAAAACATACATCACTTGAGTGAGAGAGAAAAAGAAAGAAATTGAACTTAATTAATGAATTAAAAATTAAATAATATCTTTAGAATAAAATATTTGCAATTCTTTCTTTAACCCACTTGAACTGCAGCGAATGAATGCTTTTAAACGTCACACTGAAAAGCTACACGAGGGCTATTGGCGACAGACTTTGTAAATTTGATCAACGTTCAAGTGACGAGGATGATACCTGACCTGCACAATACTCCAGTGGAAATATTTTTAACCTCAAAAGATTTAATGTGCATCAACCTTGGCTACACGGTAGAAATTTAGTGTCATCCGGGGTCAAACCCAAGACTCGTCAAAGTCCACCGACTACGAGTCTTCGACCATGACCACTAGTCTACCATGGTCACTTGAACTGCGTTAATTATTTACATTTAGATCAATATCACATTGCTTACTTCCATTTTTTACTAATTTCTGGCTTCATTCGTAACATCTTTCTTATGGAATATATGTGAATAATTAAACAGCAAATTATCACTTTTAGAATGACCATATCAAAAATATCTCCCAGTAGAAATACTAGTTCACACATTTTTAGAGCTCCAAGAAGTAATCTGTAAATTTACAACTATTTTTTGCATAGCATCATTATTTTGGTACATTTATTGAATTCTTAATACAGTTATTAAATCTGAAATTAAAGTATGCTTTGATATATCTTTTTTTTTTTTACCATTTTTGAAATTTTTTCTACAAAAAAAATAGTCATTTGATTTTCTTTGTTACATATATCTGTTTGTCCCTAATTACATTTTTTAAAGAAACGACAGATTTAGTCAGATTAAAATGGGAAAAAATAAATATCCTAGTCTGATGCTGCAATTTCTAGTATATATATATATATATATATATATATTAAAGTCAGTTTAAATTTCTAATATTTAATGATTCATGCATATATAATGCACTTTTTTTTTTTGTTAAATAAGGAATCCTGGAATCAAAATCAAAATATTATTTCTGTATATTTTTAAATGCAGTTAGTTCTCCTTGTAAAGTAAGATATGTCATATATCACTCTTAAGGGGAGAAATGTCTTCAGAAATGCATTTCATTACATTTCTATATAATGACTTACAAATTCCGTTCATATTCCATTTCCAAGATTTGTAATAATATAGTAAACATCTTCTTTTCTGTGAAAATAAAATTTTAAAAATATGTTTCTCTTATACCTTTGGCTTGGATATGATTCAGAAAGCCTTTCGAAAAATATAATATCCTCCTAAATATGTATAAATGTTAAAAGTATAAGTATTTATTCTTCAATGATATTTACCATTTTAATTAAAAAAAAGTACAATGTTAAAATTTCATTTCATATATCTTAAATAATTACTTCCCTTAATTCATATATTCACACTTATATTATTTAACTATAATTTAAACTTGAATAAATTTATCACAGAATATTTAGCTTTTACAAAGCTATTTATCTAAACAATAACTAAAATTAGTGAGTAGTTATTTTATATTAAACTTCATTTAAAAAATGGAAAGTAATTATTATTGTTATTTTTAATTCGAAATATGCATCATTCCCTATTCCTTTATATAATTTTATTTAAGGAATCATACTATCTCAAAACAGTTTTCTTATTGCAAGACTTCTAGTGGAATGCAATATTAGTAGGAATTACTTCTCTTGTTTTCAATGTTTGATTATAAGTGTGAAGCTGCGAATAAAATTTAAATTTGAGTATTATATACAAAAATTCATTTCAAAAAATTTTCATTGTAATAACGGCATCCTGTAAACACATTTTCATATGATAACCAAAAGGACCAAATAAACATCATCTATCTCAATATTCTTCATTTTAATTATATTTCACTTCTTGAATCCATTGATTAATTTCAGAAAACACTCTACTGAAAGTTAATTTCAGAAGTTCGAACAGATTAGATGCTATTTTCTCCGTAGCATACCAACGGTAATAAAGTCTTAAATCAACTTGCTTTTCCAAATGGAAGAGAGAAAAAGAAAATTACGAAAGAAAACTTTTCTTTCAAGGCATTACTAAAGGTGATGAAGAAATAATTAATTGAAGGCTTCCATGCCTAATCTGGACAATCATGACGCTGAACTGATATTACACTGAATGCTGAGGATTCCGACTTCTGATTAGAAATCTTGTTACCATGGAAACTAGTGCAATTTACTAACAACGTCGGAAGAATCTTAGGGAAAAGAAAGTTGTCGATCTTATCAGTTAATTAAGATATAGGATTGAGAGATACGTGCCATATAATGTAAGCTGTGTTATTTGAGGAGATTCATGCGTTAGCAAATCAGAAAAGTAATTTATGTTTCAAAAATAGCTCAGAAGAGCTGAAACTGCTCCTTCAAGTCTTGTATCATATTGATTACAGAAACTTCTTGATGTGTTTGGAAACGAGTGTATTCTTAACAACTTACACGTTACACTAAAATGATGGAACTGGGAAGTGATAACTTTTGTTTAGAAATTGCTTGATTTTGAGAGAGCATTACATAGTTCAAAAACAATTTATCCTTTTGAATTCATGTTAACGTGTGTGCTTGTTATAATATAAACACATTAATGAAAAGACATGATTTGAGAGATCATGAGAGATCATGATTTTACATACACAAATAAGATATATTGTTTTGAAAAAAAAAACATGAGAAAGATAACCTTAAGTAAGTAATGAAAAGAGAAAAATTTATTTTTGTTACAAGGTAGTTGAATGTATCAAAATGTGGTACAAAACTAGGTTATCACATAAATTTCATGTTTTGAATATTACCATGCATACTTCATACAATTAAGTAAATTATTCCATATTCCATTGAAAATAGGCAATAAGTATTGATATTTATTTCCTATTTTCTTAAAAAAAATCTTCTTCTTAGTAGTCGCATAGTTATTAATTTATTATGTTTAAATGAGTTAAAAAATTTTTGAAAGAGAGATAGATGGTCTTAAGTCTTATAAAATAATATTCATGGGCCTCTGAAATTTATATATAAGTATTTAGAAAAAAAAATGCACACTTAGAAAAAAATACAAGTAATGTGGATAATAATATATATGAGTGAATTATAGAATATCTAAAATTTATAACAAATAAACATCTTAAAAAACTGGATATAAATCTAATATTTTTTATAAGGGAAAGAAAAGAGTATTTTAACCAGTATCGTAATATGTAACTAAGTTTTTCGAATTTTCTTCATTTGTAACTGTTTTTGACCAAGAATGTAATTTAGAGAATTCAGTATGAAGAGGGAGGTGCATAAATATATTATTTAAACAATCATTGTTAATTAATCATAAGGGAAATATGTCTTAAAATGATTCTTTGATGCATAAACGGACATAATCTTACTATTCATTGATACCATTATCAGATATTTTTATATGATCCCAGTAGGTTGCGGTTAATTAAAAACAAATTAATCTTTTGAAAGAATATTTCATATTACAGCAGGTTCAGCTTCTTCAATGTTTCGTGGAATAGTCCCTTTTTTTCAATTTAATGGCCATTAGTTCTTCTGATGCTGCTTCTCATAAATACATTACACAAAAACACAATACAAATTTATGCAAATGCCCATTTTAGGAAATGTATCCTATAAATAGCAAAATTAATTAAACTATTTTTTGGAAGACTCCAATTTCATACTATTTACATAAGCTCTTCTTGTTCATTTGAAGCTAAGTAATAAAAATTAACTTTACAACTGAGAGAAAGAGAGAGAGAATCATTTTTAAAATCCAATTTTGTTTTTGTATATGACAATTGAAAAGAAAATGTTTTAAACATAGTAATACTCAACTATAAAATGTGAAAAATTTAAATACTTATTTAAATCATACTTATTATTCAAAAAATAAAATTAGTGCATATTTACGACAAATTATTATCATTAAGATAAAATAAGATTTACCAATTATTGCTAAATTATTGCAAGTATTTTTCACTATTATAATGTCACAGATATATTACATTGTAGCGTTTCTGCAATGAGCTTTTGAGTATATATTTAGGTCGTTACTTGTACAGTATATTCATTTTTGCATTCTAAAACGGACATGAACCCAAACGCGACCATTACTCCTACTTTGAAAAGCTTTAATATATAGTACTATCTGAAAACTTTGATAATTATAGATTTACTTTCCTACTAATGCATTCTGTGATTCAGTCAGGATAAAAGTTTCGGTAAATTAAAAAAAAAAACCTATTTAGGTAAAAAGGGTACTCTTCTTTAATTTATGATTATTTATGTTAAAAAATACTCATTTTCATAAATATGATTCATTATAAGAGTGTTATAATTGTTATATAAAAGGCTTAATTTGCATAAATTTACTATCTATGATTGAAATGTTTTCACAAAAGTGCAAAAAATGTCTTCTTGATATAAATTAATCTAGGTTAAATTTAAAATTCAATTATGAGATATAAAAATGTTAACCGTTTTATGAAATTGACTAGTAAAAAAATAAGCTGTCACAACAAGCATTCCAATTTTGAAATACTAACAATAGATTACGTTTTTAGGATTTACAAATAGGATATTTTTCTTTTGAGGAAATTTTTATTTTATCAATTTAAGAATAATCAGTTTCAAAAACATGCTTTCAGTCGCCTTGAAATTTAAAAAGAAAATTTCCAAACTATTCTCACAAATTTTCAGATCAAACGAATGGAAGAATACTATCTAGTGTAATATTCTTCCAGTACTAGTCCTTATAACTGAAAAAATAATTACACGATTAATATTTAAAATCACATGGGGACACTTTAATGCTTTATTTTTTTAAAAAAAATTGAATTTTCGTATTAACATAAGATTTCTTAAGATTCAGTGTAAAAAATTAATAAATTTTAAGAATGTAATTAATTTATATCTATTTTATTTAATATTGTAAGGATAAAATAATTTTGAATTTATTTGTAAATATATTTAATAGATAAAAATATTTATTTTATAATTTAGATATGTCTTGCATTCTATAATGAACACATTTCTAAATAATATTTAAGAAATGAATTGTTAAATTCTGTGATATGGTTATTAAATACGAGTACTACGATGCTGGTTTAAAATGTACCGATTTTGAGGATACAATTCATTACAATTGGGTGTGAATTTCGAAGTTCAAGTGGGTGAGAATTTCGGATGTAGACATTTGTTAAATGGTACTAATAAAAGTTTTTGATTCGTGGTTCCTTGGTTTGGCTGTTATTTGCCTTCAAACAAATCAAAATTTATTTGCTGTATGGTCAAGTTGTCTACCTAATTTTACAATGAGTTTTCACCGTCAATGAAATGTGGAATTTTCATTATGTGCCAAGCAATGAATGAATGGAGTAATAATCAAAGAAATATGTTGCTTCAAGCTAAGTTTCTCTAAAGAAAGTAAAGTTGGTTTCCTTCACCAGAAAATTTACAGTCAAATTTTTTTGAGATGAAAAAGATGTCATACACAAAGAATTCTTAGAAAGAGGAAACACTATCAGTGATTGATACCATTTGAAATACTCCATTTATCATCCCTAGCACTATCACTTTCTGAACCACTCTCGTAATACGTATTAGAGAAAATTGATTTTAAAAAACCAATTTTAAATTGTTTTACTTGATACATATGTCCTTAATTAATAATTTATAAAATGGTACATTTATGTGACAATGCGTAATAGATTTCATTTCTTAAAATGTGTTTTAAAATATTTATAGAAATATTACTTTTATCTGTTCTGAAATAAAAACATTCATTTTATGTATTTGTAATTATTTCATTAATTGATAAGTAACATTATTGTAATCTCATTTAAAATTATATTTTTGTTTCTTCGAATTGAATGTTATATTTTATATTACATTACGTATAGTTTTATTCATATAAACTTTATTGCCAAATTTCAAGATAATGCAGTTAAATCTCAAGAAAAATAATCAAATTTAAGCCTAAAATAATATTTCAGAGTCTAAAGTTACAACAATCATTGTATCGTTCAAACAAAATAATCGAATTATAATCAAAAAGTTTTGCTTATAAATTGAATAGTGTTATATAGCGGACATAATTTTTCGATATTACTTCTTCAATAGTTTGAGGCTGAAGAAATTATGATAGTTAACTAATTACATTGTAAGAGAAATACAAGTTATCAGATAAAAGTTTTTCTCACAATCCAGATTGTAACGTTCCAGACACTAATTGTTTTCCTACAGGAATCGCAATATTGTCTAGACAGGGTTTTGACATATCCAATTAAAAAAAGAACATTTATTGAAATTGAGTATTTTTATAACATATTGCATCTTAAAATACTTTTTCCACATTTATTCTTTTTTTCTTTATATCTTTAAAACAAGATTTAAGTATGAATTATATATATATATATATATATATATATATATTAGCTTGAGTTTAAATTATTGTAATATAAATAACCAAGTGGGTTAAAGATAAATCTTTATTACAAGCCGAAATAGTTTTTTTAAAACTAAAATAAATAACGTTTTCTAAAATAATATATAAAAAAGGTTTGTGAAAAGATTGCACTAGAAATACTGCACTTTGTTTTTCTATTATTGCTTAAAATACAAGTATATAATAAATAAAAAAAAATTCAATTTATCAAACACACCTATATATATACTACACTCGCATTATAGAAATTTATTTATGTAACTAGTTGTATATTCAAAAAATTACACAAACGCATTTATTGAAAACGACTAAATGTATCAAAACAATTGGTACATATTTGATTTTTCAAAAATAATTCTTTGCAAACTTTGTTCTAAATGTATCATGCATAAACTATTTAATTCTGTTTTAATTAACTCAATTCTGCACTCTATTTGCAGAAGAGTGTTATTTGAGATTTCATTGATTTCTATAAATCCACTGTTGCTGTTTAAGACGTAATTATATAAAACTACAGAGCTTAAATTCAATGTTTCCTGTGAATATAATTTAATGTACTTGTTTTAATTTATTAAATGAATTAAAATTATTGCCATTTACTTACGATTTAAAAATCATAATGGTAAAAAATTGCAAAATTTACAAAAGTTAACTAAGCTATACTTCAAATACAATTTACACTCCCTTATATATTTTTATCTATACATTTATTGAGGTTCACATAAGATTACAAATTTTAATGGATGATTTTATGGCTCTCAAGAAAATCTTAAGTACATGATTTAGCTGGAATATTTCTCCACTAAAGCCTGTTTCCAATAATCAACCAGGGTTGCTGTAGCCGAGTGTTCTTGATTATGAACTTACGGCCAACATTGTTTATGGCGAGGTATTGGCTCAAGTATTGAAGCCACTTGGGACCCTTTACGAAGTAGAGCGATGCGTGCTAACTTCATCAACACTCAAAATCCATACCTAGGAATGGTGCAGTAGTTGAGAGAGTTAGTTGCTAACTGAGGTGTTTACTTCTGCATTTGACTAAGGCTATAAATTAAAAAAAATCCATTACCATTGTGGTTCTATATATATTTATATGTTATAAAAATTCAATCAACCGAATAAAAATTATCCTGTTAGAAGTTTTCCTTTACATAAATATTTCATGATATTTCTCCTCGATATTCAATTTAATCCTATAAAATATTTAATTTTATATGTTTGTAATAAAATAGTCTTAAGCAATCAGATTAAAGAATATTTTACAAATATTAATCCCGTAAAATAATAAAAGTTCTTTATAAAAAGAAAAAATCATTACCTATTATCCTCTTAAATGTTTGAGTGCATAAAGGTAAATGTTAGTGTGTGATAAATAAAACGAAGCAGGGAGTTGAGGATTTCCATTTGCTGTGATTTCTTTATCAGTTGAATTAATTGAAACAAAAGACTCTGCTCACAACTATTATAAGATTGTAAATATTACAGCTTCTGTAAGGAGCGTATCGTCTTCATATTTGTTAAAACTTATTCAATAACATATTTCTTTTTTAATAAAAAATAGATCTAATTCTTCTTATTAAAAATATTTCAGTTTACTAAACATTCTCAAGTCAGTTAATTGATCCCTTTTAAGAATATCTAATGCAATACATAATCAAAATTCTGGTTACTTTACTTTCTTTACGCTTTAAAACGTTACGTAAAATATTTTTTTTAAAAAAATCTTCTTAGCGTAAAAATCTATTAGTCTTATATCATATGACAGGTATTTCTAGTCTCTTAGGAGAAATAAACTTTTTTCCCCTTTAGAATGACCTGAATGACACGAGCTAATATTTAATATATGTGCACTCCTCGCATACCTTCCCCACCTTTGCCTCTACCAAAAATAAAATGTTGTTCCAAGATTTTTTTTTTCTTTTTAACGACCCTCTTATTAAAAATTAATTAACTGCTTGTGTTTAGTTTTTGACTCATATTTATTTTCTTTCTCACGCTTGATAGAAATTTTTACCCATTTCAAAATTAGAAGAAGAGTGAATTAATTATTTTTATATTATTATTCCTTAAAGAAGGTTATATAAATTATTGGAATAAGATAACCAAATAAATTATTGTAATGGAAGTTTTTTACATTGATTAAAATATAATTTTAGTGAAAATGTATGTACACTTACTATTTATCTTTGTTATCTCTCAATAGATTAATTGTGATAAAACAGGAGTAAATAAATATAATATTATATGGAGCCTTAGGGCTTTCTTTTGTAGTATCGCTGACAAAATATATAAATTTAATTGAAATTTCCTATTGCTCATAAATCTCAGTTAATTCTTAGGCAATTTTATAACAAATTAATATTTTATAAGCAAACCAGAAAAAAAAACAACGGAGAAAAAAGGAACATACACACATAACAAAAGCATGTATATATATTATATGTGTAAATTATTGTGGTTTGTTTCTTTTATTAATTCTTATATAAAATGTTAAAATTGAGCATGTTTTTACTTAACATGCAGATTTAATGCGCACATACATTATCTCTCTCTATATATATAATCCTTGGAGATGGAGCTAAATATTTATGACAAACGTTTATTGTGCCTCTGTAGGTCAGAAATTAAAGTTAATTTAACCATCTGCTTTTAAAAAAAAATATTTTTTTGAACATCAGTTTTATTGTAAGAAAGTTGGATGAAAAAAGAAGTTTAATACGAAAAGTTGAATGCTTTTTACATGCAAATATTTGCACGGAAGTTATAAATTTTAATTTGTATACAAACATGATAACTATTATAATTGAGAACCTGTATATAATATGTTAATATATATTCACATTGAGCACATATTGAAATTTCTAATCATACTTTGGTTGTAAGACAAGGCTTTTATTTTATAGAATATTAAACATTGAAAATGGCAATAATAATGAAAATGGGAAAATATTCTTTGAAAGTGCAATGTTTTGTAGTGTCTTTAAGTATACGGAATACCAATGCTTGGGAGATTAAACTAAACGCGATTGAACCTAAATAATGTCTAAAATTATCTAGGTTGTATGTAATGACATAATTTATTTATAATTTCTTATAAAATTTCAGTCACGTATACTATATTTGAAACGAAATTTTGCCAAATTTAATATAAATAACAATAAAAGAATCTACATTTTTACTGGCTATTAAGAGAATCAACAAAATATTAAATAAGGTATAAAACTTATCTTAGATTGCAGTTTTATAATTTTTATTAATGCTAATGTATTTATTTATTGAAAAACTACCTTAATTTTGAATGCTATTCTCTGAAATTTTAAGATTAACCAACTCTTCCATATAACCAACCAAACTTTTGAGGAAGTCCTGGGTTCAATTTCCCCAATGAGCTCTTCAGCCAGCGGCATCACGAGTCGTAAAGTGAGAAAATGCACTTCAAGTGTTTCAAGCTATTAGCCACCGTTATTAGGAAATTAGTGGGATTGGCTGAAGCCACATTTCGCTACCGCCGATGTCATTCCTACAGTAATGAGAGAATACGAAACAAAGCGTTTACTTTCGGCCAGGCTTGGCAACGAATACGCTAATTTGGAGAGTTTGAATCTGATTAGTTGCGTTTATGGCCTTTCGGATAAACGCTTTATAAATTCTTGAGAGCTTTAATTTTAGGAAAGTACTCCTGCCACGAATTCTAATTGTTTTTGAAATTGTAAGAGGGATAGTGCTATGATGGCTGTGTTACAGTTATAGGTGTATGGTGAAATGGGGATAATTTTTATTTAAAGATACGTAGCTCACTTAAAAATGAAGAAGATAGTAACAGATTTGGTTTGTTGTAATAATGAAATATTACGTGTTATATATATATATGTGTGTGTGTGTTTAAATTTTAAAAAATAAAATGACTAAAACATTAATTAATATATGCTTCTTTTTTTCTACTAAACATGCTACTTCCAAATTCATGGTGGGAATGAGAAAACTTTTTATTCATTTCGCTGTGATAGAGGCAATAAGTATACATATTTATAACATAATGAGTCAAGAGACACAGATCCAACGTTTCCGTTACATCTGAAGAAGGCAGAAAAAAGAGATTTTTTCCTTACCTTCATTTCTACAGATGGAATTTTTCCAGATCTTGGGGTGTAAGATGAAGGGATAATAAAGGATTTCCAGAACGTCTATCAGTCTAGTAAAGGTTATTTCCGATAGACTTATGATTACAGAAAAGTTGATTCAATAGACTTTAAGAGCGTGTCGTCTCATAATTTGAAGGATACTTTGGAGTTGTATGGGAAAAAAGAATAAACACTTTTGAGTCAGAATTAAGAAAAATTAGGAAATTAACTTTTGAGTATATTATATTATACTTTTGATTCAGAAATTGAGAAATATTAGGAAATTAAATTATTTTTCAGTAAAATTATTACAAATTTAAGTTGAATCATTACAAACACACACACACACATATATATATATATAATTATATATATATATATATATATATATATATATAAATGGCTTTCACCTAAATTTACATAAGAAAATTTCAAATTTTAGCAAATTTGAAATAAATTTCAAATTATTTATGAAACTGAAATTTATTTAATATCATATAACTTGAGTAATTACGGCTTGCAATTTCATTGTCATTGAGGCAAAATGAGTTTACGCGGTACACGGTGTAATATAAGGCACATATTGTAACAATGCATTTCTAAAGAAATTTTCATCTCAGACGCTGTGTTTTCTAACATTTCTGTCATGTTTCTCCCATAAAAGAAACAAATGGATTTAAATCAGGTAACTGAGGAGGGAAGGAAGCAAGGACGTCTAAGGCATGGGCATAAGAATAATTTTAATCGGCATGGGCAGGATAAGAATAATTTTAATCGTCAAATGTTATTCCCGAACATGAATATTTGAAGACGGTACTTCTATATTAAATATTTTTATTTACAACATTTGCTGAGAATCAGAGACTCACAGAGAGAGTTATAAAAAGTGTTATTTACAGAGAGAGTTAAAAAATAATATCTTGTTTGAAAAAAATCAGCTCTTTTTATGTGTGTGTGTGTTGTGTGAGTGTGTAAATTTCTCTCTCTCCCTCTGAACAACATGGAATAATCTCTAAACTTTTTATAAAATTATATATAATTATTTCAATGGACTCTTTAGAATATCTATATATTGATTAGTATGCTTAAGTGTGCGTTCCTTTATTTTGAATGCACTGTGATTTTCCAAAAGAATTTTCCTTGCGTATTGTAATTCAGAAAAACATTTTTATTTGCTTCTAACATGGAAACCTTATATTACTCATTTAAAAATTTAAATGACTGTCCTTTTTTTATTATTATTGAAACCCATATAAAAATAATATTTATAAAACGAATATATTACAATACTACGTATTGTAGTAATGTAATATAAATGTGAAGAAACATTCATATACTAGGAATCCTAGAGTACAATTTGATAATTAGATAATTAAATGCCTGTACAATAATTTAATATATTAATAGTAAACATCGAAAATGGAGAAATACTCGTCCAACACAGTACAAAATAAGAGGTTCTAGCGTATAAGACCCTTCACTAAAAATTTTCTGTTTGCGTGAGCATGTTTAATCAGATTTTCCTGCAGAAAATTGAAATTTATTATATATACTTTAAGTTCTTATACTTTAAAACTTATAATGTAATTATACTTAAACATTTATTAATACTTTATCACATATTAGTATCAAATACTTTTAATGAAAATTACTGACAGAAATATAATTCTTTTAATTAATAATTTATGTGATAATGTTCTTCAATTTCTGGAATCTATGACTTTTTTTAATCGTAATTCTTTGTTTCATCTCATAAGCATAATAACAAGGATATATATATTTCGTATAGATACAAAAATATATTTTTCTAAAAACTTTTAAGAGATTCCAGATATTTCGCAAGATAATACAATATAAACCTGAAATCATTTTACATATTTTTTTCTGCATGTCATTCCCATTAAAATGGTTTACTCAATATTTTTAGATATGGGTTTACATTCACAATGTATAAAAAAATATTTAAGGAGTTCTAATAATTAACTGAATGTGATAAAATTAATATTGATTTATATTAGAATATCTGCATTGTAATGAAAATTTGAAATATAATATTGTATGCAATATTAATAATAATTAAATAATTATAATATATTGATAGGAAAATTGAGCACATGAAATAATAAATTAATTAATTCTTTGTTCCTTCAATCCAAGAAAGAGTTAAAAGAATTTGTTTATAAAATTCAATCTTATCACCTTCAAAATTCTTATGAAAACGAGTTATATATTACTCTCATTTCAGAGACATTTTTATATACAAACTAGTGAGCCAGTTTTCTCCTTTTTCTTTTTGAACAGAACACAGAAAAGCGAAATACTGCACATAGTTATGTGTATATTACATGAGATATTGCATAATGATGTTTTGAACAGTGAAACGTTTTGAAAGTGGAGCTACGAAACGCAAAAGATCGAAGAAAAGGCAGGAAGATATTGATAAATTACCGTAACTCACCCGACTTTTGATTAATACAAACTCTACATTTATCTCTACCACTTCTAATAATGTACCTGAAACAGAAATACAGTGAATAATAGACTATTTAAGTATTCGAGAAGGTACTATAAGACGTACTGAAATAAGTACAATAACTGATGGCGTTTCAAATATTTTTATTGCAAGTGCAGATACAGACCTTCAATTTATAACAACAAACATAATGATTTTTTAAAATCAGCACGTATATACAACAAACCAATTGATAAAACTAAAACAAGGCACGGATATTGCGATGTTGCTTGATGTTATAGAATAAAGAAGCTACGATATTGTTAAAAAAAGAGTTCCGCAATGGTGATGTTGTAGACTATAAATGGCTAATATATTATCCGTTACAAGGAAAAGTATACGGTTTCGAATGTAAATTGTTTTCATCTACCAATTCTACATTCAGAAGTAGCGGATTTAATGATTGGGAGCATGCAAGTATGGCTATTTCACAGCATAAAAACGCACCTGAACACAGAAAATATATGATGAGCTACCACAGTCGATTACAGTTACCTAATCGTGTAGACAACCAACTTATTATACAATTCAATGACGAAAGTCATTATTAGGAAGAAGTGCTAAAGAGAGTGAGTGAGGGGGGAATGTAATAGTTATTGTGTGTGTGTGTGTGGCGCATGAGCCAGATGTGGCTATGCCGCTCCGAACAAGATTTAACTGAGGTCTAGGCGTGATTTTTTTTTTTAAAAGAAGACAAAAATTGGTTCATAAGAAAAAGTATCGAAAATAGAGATGAATCGCTCGTGTAACCCTGGGGTGCGTCACCTGTATTTACCATAGACAGAAAAGCCCATGGGTAATATAAAGATCAATAGGGGACCTCAGGGTTATGATGCCCATACCCACCTAAAGAAGGTAAGTCTCTGAGGTCCCCTAATATAATCTCCAGTATCAGGATGAACGACTATACCCCCAGACGCTGGGTATTCATTTTAGTTGCATCCTACGACATACATGAGCTATAGTGGGGCTATTCTATCATATCCGGTTACCACACAGATCAGTGCTAAAGAGAATAGTGGTTATTATAAAATTCAGAGAGGAAAACGAAATTATAGGTTCAGTGAATAACGGAAGTTATTTAGGCACTTTGGAATATCTAAGTAAGTTTGATCCATTTTTAAATGAACATATAAGAAAGTACGAAAGTGAGGTAATCCTTATTATCTCTCTGCTACAATTTGTGATGAATTCATTGAAGTCATGGGGTCAAAAATAGTGGAAATTACAGTCACTGAAATACAGAAAGATAAATATTATTCTATTTCTGTTAATTCTACCTCAGATGTGATGCATCCTAACCAATTAAATTTATATATAGGTATGTCCAAAATAGTGCAACCATTAAGATATTTCTACAATTTATTAATATGAATGGACATACTGCAGAGAATCTGAGGAAGTTGTGGTTTCATTTTCGGAAAATAACATTTACATCTGATTGTAGAGGTCAGTCATACGGCAATGCCTCGAATATGTCTGGGAATTATTCAGGATTGCAAAACCCGACTTCAAGAAAAAAATAATGTCCTGAAAGTACATACAAATAATACAAAAATGAAGAAACATACAAATAATACAAAAATGAAGTAACATACAAATAGTACATGAAATAATACAAATAATGTCCTGGATAAACCACATGTAGGACATTCTTTGAATTTAATTGGCATTCAAACGGTAGAATGTAACTATAATATAACAATTTACTTTGATTTTGTCCAAAATCTTTATAATTTTTTCTCATTGTCAACCCCTCGTGGGAATACATTAACATTAAATTCGAGCTGTGATAGAAAAATAAATGTACCAAAAATCCTTTCAAAAACTCGTTGGTCAGCATGTGCGGATGCAATTAAAACTTTAAACACCGGATATTCAGAAATTTTCTCGAACCTGGATTACTTTAATTAAGGATGAATTACAGGCAGATGTTACTCGACTATCTGCTAAAAAATTAAGATGAATGAATTAGAAACTACTTTTTTTAACTATCCTACAAAATGACATTTTGACACGTATTGGCAAAGTAAATCTATTTCACCTGAATAAAAATATGGATTTGTCGAAAGGTGTAAAATTATTGAAATCATTAATGATATATATAAACACCAAAATAGACTCTTTTGATCATTATTAGTCAAAAGTCAACGAAGTAATCTTTATAAAAGATTATCAAAGTGTTCAAAAGTGTAGTATGGTAACATTCCCTAAGTGTTAGTGTAACTTTCCTTGAAGGAAATAGAAACACCGACACAACGTTGGAAATCATCCGCAGCCAGAAATGTAAAATAAAGAAACCTTTTTACCAATAATCGACTCTCTAATTTGCAATGTACAAACGCGTAGTAAAAGAATATGAGGAGCGTTTTGAAATGCTTGGATGTTTTGAAAATGTTTCTAATTTGGATGAGACAGAAATTAAAATATCATGCGAGAAAATATCAAAACTTTACAATAAAGACATTAATGGAGAGGAATTGAACTTGGAATGTCAACACTACAAGTCATATGTGATCATTGATGGTGAAAAGCTGAAGGAAAAGCAAAGAGAAGAAATAGAAAAAAGAAAGATTAATAAAAAATATAATTCTACAAATGCATATGAAGACGAAGAATAGTTGTTGGATGAGGGGACTGCAATTGAGAACAACACACTCTGTACATAGATATATAATGAAGACTATTCAGTGTATCTCAATATTGAAATAATAATGATAATTTTCTTGTTAATGATGATTACTAACGCGAGTTGTGAGCGTTCATTTTCAAAACTCAAACTGGACAAAAATAATTGAGAAATCTTATGACTCAATCATAATTGAATAATTTAAGCTTGATGAGTAGTGAAAATGAAATGTTATGAACAAATGATTTTGAAGACCTAATTAATGATTTTGTTAATTTAAAATATAGAAAACGAATATTCATATAAAACCTCATTTGATTATAAATTGCTTTTATTGAAATGTTCATGCATGTACACAAAATTATATTAAAAGTTCGCTGGTGGGGCCGATCTTTTCATAAGAGCCCATGACCTCAAGAAGTCTTAAGACGTAAGGAAGTTGTGAAAGTACTTTTAAAGTAGTTATTCTTTCCGAATCTTACTTATGAGTTTGATCGGACCTTAGTTATTTGTTTAAATATTCACAGACGTCCAGTATGTAATATATTGTCCATAATTGAGTTGACGTTATTTTACAATTTCTCCAGGTATTTGAAACGATACATCGAGGCTTCAGTAAATGTTAATTTTTCAACAGCAGACAACAATAACTTCCAAGCCATGACTCCAATACCAGGATGCTTTATTGAAGGAGTGGCATTTTGAGTTTCAATTCTACGTTTCTGCGCATGCCTAATAACACCACGCTCAACACTCCAAAAGCATTATATATACTCACTCGTAAAAAGTACAACTTTCCAAAAAAAAAAACTATTTCCTTATGGATTCCTTCATTATCAAAGTTGAGCGTTTTTCTAAGATTTTCTGGATATAAATAGTTTTCTTAAATGAAATAATGCCAAGAAATCTTTAAAGTGAAATGATTCTTTAATATTTCGCTTTACCACTCTTTCTAGTTGCATATATATACTTATTCCACTAATTGATAAAAGTATAATTTAGTATTTGACTTCATTGTTTTCTCTACCAAAACACGATCATCTCAATCACTTAAAATCTTTGTCTGTACATTACCATATTTTCAAAAATATGACTAGTTTTAATCAGGTTTTCGTAAAATTTTTATCATTATTTTGCTTAAGAAAAATATTTTATGTCAAAGGACAATAATTCGAGTAAGGAAGCTTCAACAGGAGACATGCGCGCCGAACTAGCTAGCAAAAGAAGGGAAAAGAAGCTGAGAGACAAGAAAATGCGAGCGCTTTTACTAACAGTCTCTGATATCATGATAAAATTTTTAAAATTGTCTGTCAGTTAAGTCTTTTGTAAATTATATGCTGGAAAATTCATGTGTATCATTTTTGATTAATTTTAAAATTAATTAAAATTAAGTGAAATTAATATAATGTAAAATACGCATTAAGAGTATATATATATATATATATATATATATATATATATAAAAAATATAATATATATTTTTTTAAGAGCGAAATTTCTGGACTTTGCTTCATCAAAACTCTTAAAGTTATAAGTACTAATAAAAGTAAAAATATTAGATTACTTTTTTATGATTGCATTAAAATATTTAGGTTTAAATAAATAGCATTCATTCGTTTACCTTCTTTCGTTTTTTCTATTCTTTGAATCTTTTATTTGTTGCTGTATGTCTGTTTTATTTTTGGCTCTACACTTACTTGTTATGATGTAATCTATTGAGGTGTGGTGTTTGGATTCCGTTATACTCTCGTGAGCATATATCATTCCATTTCCAAGTATGGAGCATTATTAATTACATTAGCGCCAATTTTTGTTCTTAGTTATAACAGTACTTTTACTTTGATTTGATTTTAATGTGGTGTGATTTTTATATATTATGTAATTATTATTTAGTGTTTTCAGCTATTTAGAACTATTTATTGTTTGCTGTATTTGAGAAAAATTTTGGCTTTTTTAATCAGTGCTTTAAAATTTGATAATATTTGTAAGTTTATTTTTGGTTATATTTAAAGTATATATTTTTTTTTGTTTGATGAGTAACAGCTTTTTCTCCTCCTAATAGCTAGAACAATAATTTTTGAATATTGTTTCCAGTAACACTATTAGCTGATGCCGTAGAATGTAATATACAATGTTACTTTATAGAGAACAATGAGCATATGCTCCCAAATTTTAAAAGGGCATCACGTACTTCTCTGATAAACGCAATGTAAATATCATGTTTATGTTAACCCGGATAAATCATATTTGAAATTCAATGCAATTTTGTTTACTATAGTTGAATACCTCATATAAATACAAATATTTATAAGGATCTGTGTTATGTGTGAATTACGAAAATTATATATAAAACGAGACAATAGTCTCATAATTTAACAGGGATTATAGCTAGGTTAAATATGGCCCCGATTTGCTTGAGCGGTACCCGGTAAGATGTGACTAGGTAAAGTGCACGTTCACAAACACAAGTTTCAGCCGTGATATATTAATGGAAGGAAATATCGAATCCATTCAAATTACAATGGTATAGTCATCTTAAAGAAATTACTAAAATTGATATTTGGACCTATTGCCCATTAAAAGATTTATTTCCTGAATCATATTATTATAAACAAAACTATTTCCAATGTAAACGAACTCTAAACTCTAAGCCAACCAGACAAAGCAAGCAGGGTGTAGTGTAGAGCATATATGGTGAGAAGCATTTGATATAAAGAGACGCTATACTTCTTGCTAGTTTTCATACTTAAAAAAATGAATTTTCTTAATAAATTCTTATATAATCGTTAAAGAAGATAAAGAAGTTAACTGAAAAACAATATTGGCATGTTCCTAAAATGAAAGTTGAAGTAAATTGACATGTCAAAACAGGGCTTCAAAATAACAAATTTTAAAAGAAGACAATAAATTTAATATACATAGTTTTTGATAATTTTTTGATTAAATTTGATAACACACGCACACACACACATATATATATATGTGTGTGTATACATTTATATATATGTATATATACATATATATACGTATATACATATATATATATATATGTGTGTGTGTGTGTGCGTGTGTGACTGTGGGTGGGTAAGAAAGAGTGAGTGATGAATTATATAATTCGAATTGTTAGAACTGTCTAATTTAATTAAAGAAAATTATCGCATTTAAATCTGCAATCTTATTTATCAATGCAGGGCATTATTGTTACATATTTTATTTAATTAGAAGAGACGATATATTTTAATTAAATTAAAGATTTGCACCCATCTTAAATGGAGTCATGACGCAATGCACTGATCTGTTCGCGGAAGATTGAAGAAGTCGAACATCTAGTAGAAAGAAAGTTAATATGAAGAAAGAAGTACGAAGTCTTTTAAAATTAGCAAACACGACCCAATAAGAGACAAATGAAAACACACCAAACTTAAAAAAGTCCCCCATAAAGAGTCCCAACTCTCATCTTTTGGTTGAAATTCTAAGATTAAATAGTCAATGATCCGGGTCTATACTCCTGGAAACAGAATTCAGGTTGAAACAAAATATTACAGCATGGCCAGATAAACCGTATTTAAACCACATCTTTGGTGCATCAACCTTAAACCCGTTAAGAATAATGTAAGCCACAGGCATAGATAATGAATGTATTGTAATTTACAGATGGGGACTCTGCATTGCCATCCATGAAAACAATGCACATGTCGGTTTCCTTTAGCAGGCACCCATCTTTTCAGGATCTTGCGAAGACGCCACACAGGAGGAGGTTTCTGCAGAATCCTGAAAAGAAGTGAAATTTTCTCCAAGTGAGAGTTATTGAAAAGGGAAGAAAGGAATGCAAATGGCTCGTATTTTTGTGTGTGTGTGTCGAACATCACCACATCAATGCATCTCGTTTTAAATTAATTCCAGAATGTTTCAAAGAAAAAATTGTTAGATATGCTTGCGCTAGAAGCATCTAGGGTGTCACTATTTTAAAGGAACGTTTAAGCAACAAAAATAAATCAAACCGTAAAAATGATAAAGAGGAAAACTAATTGTTTTAAAACACTTAAATAGTTCATAATTTAATACCATACACAACCGAAAGTTAATTATTAACAATTAAAACTATTGCAAAATTAAAACATGAATGCAAGAGTACAGGGATAGTCTTAAAACTTTAAACAATGGTACCCATCATCACCAGCGTGAAACTTAAATCGTACAATAGTATAACAAAGTGGATATCAACAAGCGAAAATACAAGAAATAAAAATTTTCAGCCACAAAGTAACATATATATATATATATCTTAAGAAAAGAATGCATTTTCAAAACGGTGACAAATTACAATTAATATACCTCACGAAAGTTTGACAATTAGTCTGTATTCATAACATAATCAAACACTGAGATTTCGTTATTAACAAAAATTAATCGGATTGGTTTTTATTAAGGTCGCACTAGAAAGAACACGAGGGCTATTGGCGCCGGGCCTTGTAATTTTGAGCCTCGATCAAGTGACGAGAATAAATTTAATGAATAAGCACCTCCTTTCTAACCTCTACACTACGCCAACGGAATGACTTTTGGCCTCGATTGGTTTAACGTGCATCAGCCCCGGCTAGTAGCATCAAGGCTCGAACGCACAATTCAACGAAAACCGTCGGTCACGAATCCGCGACCATGATCACTTATTATTACTTTAAATGAGAAAGAGAAATTTTTTTTTGAAAAGTTTTAATACTTGTAAATCATTATTACATTGGAAATTATATATGGAATTTACGTATTCATATTTATTTTTCTGAAATATTGTTGAATCATTTTTAAAATATTATAATGGACTTATAATTAGATTAGTTTTTAAAACAATTTTTTAAAATAAATATTACAACTGTTTAAATCGTATAAATTATTATATAACTGTTACATCTTATTTATGTATTTTAGTTAAAAAAGAAAATAATTTGATTCAAGTTTAAATCCATTCTTGCTTTAAATTTTAAAGCTGAATAAGTCTGATAATTAAAAAGTATTAATACACGTGAAAGGTACTATAATTTAGAATAGCTTAGAAAGGTATTATAATTCAGAATAGCTTATTCAGAATAGTTTCAGAAAAACTTTTAGAGCCTATATATACTATTCACGATTATATTTCAGACATCTTAGAGTAATTACAATACAGAATAAATGTTAGAGCCTTCATGTTCTACATGTTGGAATCAACCAAGGATCTAATGATTTTTATCAATTTGTATAAATGAAAAATCATCTATTTTAAAACTCAAAATAATCTTATTCAAAACAAGAAAGTTGACAATAACTCAATGACAGTTAACAGTTCAAAAATGTATCTTTTTAAAGCTTAATTTAAATATTACATGAGAAGTATACCATTAAACGCCAGAAGCAAGTATATATAGGCTCAGCTTACCGATTGACATTTTAACAACACAATTAAAAGTGAATAGTTATGACAATATATACATACAAATATACGCAGATTATTTCCCGCTTAACATATATAACTGAATAATGTAAGAAATATATAATACTAAATATATTAGGGGAAATAAAGTGATGAACATGACGCATACTGCTAGCATGTAAGGAAATCCTATGTTAACACAGAACACTCCGATTTGTTTATGTATTTGACATAATTTGAAGTCACATGAATTTGAAGCGGCATCAGTTGTCTGTGAATTTAGCTCATTCGACTAATTATGTAATAAAAGGGATGGAAGGCACGTGTTTTTGAGCCGACTGTGAGACCGCATGTCCCCTGTAACGGGTTTAAAAAATTATTTGGATAATCAGCCTTAACACAAGTATGAAATTACTTAATTAATTAAATTATTTTGGAAATGTAGGGGAATATTGATTAATTTCATAATCCTAAGAATAAGTTTGCATAATAGGATCCTATGTCTATTTAAGTTTAAACATCCATAAAAAAATTATTCATTTACGTTTTTTTAAAATGATGGTTCCGAACGTAGTCCGGTACCTTAATTATTATTACTTCTTCAAAATTTACCAGAAGAATATTAATACCATACTCTATATCTATAGAACTAAACAAATCTTTAAAATCATTACTATAAATTGAGTAGATATCTTTCTTAACATAAAAATTTATTTCATAAAAATTTTAATAGCAACAGTTTATCAAAACCATCTATAATTTTTTGTAAAATGTTTTGTATGATTTTACTAGTTTTATATTTCAGGCAAGGTGTTTGATAAATTGGTAAGGCTAATGGATACACATACACATATAGAAGTATAAGAATGAAACAATTCAAATAATTCATTTTATTCATCAGCAAATGATCGTTTCGCTGTGAGTGCTTTTCAATTCTTCACATGTAAATGATAATGCATGTATATTTGAATTTGTCAAATTTGTTCCCAGGAAATTTTTTTGTGTACCATATTATTGTCTCATAACAATTATTTTCATTTAAAACTACAATATAATTATTATCAGTTCGGTTAAAATTATTATCATTTATGTCTGTTTAATACCAAACAATATTTTGTTACATATGATGTCTGTCTGTTCTTATTATTTATTTAAATATATGACACAGTTATAATGGATAAATAATTTTTAATTAAAAAAATTAATGATTTATGTGATTTTAAATATTACACGAAGTAAGATTTCCTATATGTTTGAAAACAATTCATAAATATACTGATTTTCTGTATTAAAATTTAACATTATTTTTAATGTATATAATACCTCTAATATTTAATAAATGTCTTAAAAAATATTTGTTCCATATAATGACAAGTTTCTATGCTAGAAAAATATTTCGAAATCATTTTGCTGAAAAAATTATATGATGTGATCGGAAGCATAAAATTCGTCAACTAAGAAAATTCTGTACCACTTTTTAGAATAAAAAGATAGTTTATATAATGAATAGGTAGTTTTTTTTGCTTGGATTTTATATTTTTTTTATCCGTAATTATTGGCCAATATAAACTGCTGTTTGTAGAAAATGCAACACCATGAAGGAATCATCAGAATCAAATGAAATTCGCAGCAAATGTCAATTATAGGATATTATGCAAATTAATAAAGTTTCAGAGCCATCGCGCGTGCGCGGCGCGCGCAGCGCCCTCTGAATTGATGCTGAAAGCGCATAAATAAAGTGCTGTAGCGGGACGTTGAAAAAAGTCTATGATTATTTGTTAGTGGCAAACGTTTAGTGAGACCTGAGTATGCCTCCACGACGGAAGAATAAGAAATTCAAGCAACTTACGGAGTTTGAACGAGGGAGGATAATCGGCCTTCGAGAAGGAGGATTTTCCTATCGCGCAATAGCAGCTCGTATGCAGCGGAACAGTTCCACAGTGATGCGAGTTTGGAAGCAGTGGACCGACGAGCACCGAACAACTCGAAAAACAGGCACTGGACGACAGAAGGTGACGTCAGAGCGCGATGATCGACACCTGCTCCGCATGGCGGTGAATGATCGCACAGCTTCCTCCAGGCAGCTGGCAGCACGTTGGTCTACTGCTACAGGTGTACAATTGTCGGCTTCGTCAATTCGTCGTCGTCTGCTGCGCCGTGGATTGCGTGCAAGGGTGCCTTTATACAGGATTCCCCTCACGGCGAATCATCGACGGCTGCGTCGGCAGTGGGCTCTTGAGCACAGAGACAGGCGAGCTGATTGGCACCAAGTTGTCTTTTCAGATGAATCACGCTTCAATTTGGGGACCCATGATGGCCGTGTTCGTGTTAGACGTTATGCCGGTCAACGCTGCCTTCCTGAGTGTATTATTGAACGACATAGTGGTCGAACACCCGGAGTTATGGTCTGGGGTGCGATTTCGTATCATGGACGATCCAATTTGATACGAATTGAGGGTAATCTCAATAGCAACAGGTACGTCCGTGAAGTGCTACAGCCCGAAGTCGTTCCTTTCCTTCAAGGCATCCCTGGAGCTATCTTTCAGCAGGATAATGCACGCCCACATGTTGCGCGGACTGTTCGAGACTTCTGTTCAGCACAACGCATGCAACTTCTTCCTTGGCCTGCTTATTCACCGGATATGTCGCCTATTGAGCACGTGTGGGATATGGTTGGTCGGCGTCTCGCTCGTGATCCGCGTCCTGCAGTTTCCAAAGACGAACTTTGGTTGCGCATACAAGCGATATGGAATTCTCTTCCTCAAGCAGATATTCAACATCTGTTTGACTCCATGCCACGTCGTATAGCAGCACTTATTGCAGCGCATGGTGGCTGCACCAAATACTGATTTCGGACGCTTAATTTGTTTCTTTTGTTTTGAAAATTTCATCATTTATTTATATCAGTACAAGTCGTTTCTGCATTAAATTTCATTTGATTCTGATGATTCTTTCATGGTGTTGCATTTTCTACAAACAGCAGTATATTTTGTTAATTGCTAATCCAAGTATATTACATACTGGTTTCGATAAATTACGAGTATTGCGTTACTGAGCATACTTATACACGTTTTACAACATAAATAAGCTCGTTAATCCAGAAAGAACAGTTAAATATACTGAGGAATGTTATTGCAACTCAATTTAAAAATATACAAAAAATATAACGCGTGACACAAAGTATGTAAGCATCTTAATTTTATTAAGATTACATTTTTCAAATTTTTGTGATGCATCTAAAATTTAAAATTTTATTTATCGATATCAAAATACTTTCCTTATTCATAATAATGCTATTTTAAACTTTAATTAAGGAAACACTCATGAATAATTTAAAACCTCCTCATCACGATGTCACTTATGATTTGACTCGCATTAGAAAAATATCTAAAGCATTTTCAATTACAGTTTCAGAGATCCAGATATATGTTAACAAAATATGAAATTTATATTAATTAAAAGAAAACATATCGATAACCTCTTTTGTGAACACACAGAAAGGCACAAAACTGTAGCATCGCATATATCTTATTTTATTACGGGATATTATTTGTGCCTTCATCCACTTACTAATCTGTTAATTATTGAATGAACAAATTTCATCTTAAATGTATTGATAATGCCTAAATAGTAAGTAGAATGTAAATCTCCGTTTGTGTTGAATACATCAGATATCATAAAGATAAAATATCTAAAGAACCTGAAGAGAAGTAAATAAATGGGCTCAATAAATCACTCTCTTACATTTGTTGGAAACGGGATTGAATGAAAAGATTAATTACATTACAGGCCAAATATGACTAATTTTTCAGCCTTTCAAGTTTTATCAACACAAAGAAATATCTATAAATCTAAGAAAAGCTGTAGAAGAGCATATGCTAAATAAGATTAATGTTAACATTAATATTGCTCTGACTTACTGTAAGTCACATTTATTTTCAAGAAGAATCTCTAAGTTATTTTTTTAAAATATTTTGAAAAATGTTGCTGCTTTAATCTTAAAGATGAAACGGAATCGACTTGAAAATAAGCAATCTTTTTTTTTCACCTGTTGTACTCAAACACTTTTGTAAAAAATCATCATAATATAACTTGATTGATAGCAACCTCTATTTGAAAATATTTTTTTAAATTCTTATAATACTTTTTATGGCTTAAGTTTTCTTTTCTTTTTTGTTGTTGATTATTTGAACTAAAGATGTTTGGTTTCATATTTCTAAATTTAAACTTTGTAAATTCATTGAAAAATATAAGAACTATCTTTATGAAATTAAAAGAATGAAAAAATATGAATAATTCACTGACATAGAGTGTAGGAAATCATACATTTAAGAAACAAACACACCTCGTAAGAAATCTTGAAGAATCAAAACAAAACAAAAAAAAACTATTTTAAAACTAATTCTCAATTAAATGTGACATTCCTCAAGTTATTTTAAAAACCACCTTAGGTAGTTGAAATAGTTGTTTCTGATATTATTTACATATGTGTGTGCTTTTAATACCAATACTTACTAAGCTTCATGATTTATATGTAATGGCAATTTACATTAAGATGATTAATTAAATGAAAGATGTTTGATTTTTATATTTCTATGTTAAAACTATGTCTCTAGAAACTTCAAATTCTTTGAAAAATGTAAGAACTATTTATGAAAAATTAATGGAATGAAAATGTATATCGACTCCTTGACTTAAAAATTACATTTTTAGAGAAAATTAGATTAAATTTTTGACTTCTATATTTAATAGGGGAACAGATCTCTCAAGAAGTTTTGAAAAAATTAAATGAAACGTATTTGAAAACTAATTCTCACTTAACTTTTAACTTAATCAAATTATTGTTAAAATATCAATAAGTAGTTCAAATCTTTGTTTCTGAATCATTTAACTGTGTTATCTTTTCTATTAATAAGAATATTTATTAAACATTATAACTAACATTTAGTGACAATTTAGTTCATGTTTGAAGAAAAATAACCAACATTTCTACAGCAACTACAAATCTATAAATAATTTACTAAAATTCAATAACGTATAAATAATTCAATCTTAGGAAGATGCGTAAAATATTCCCTATAGCTAAACTCTTAGTCTCAGTAAATTAAATCTCTAACCAGATTAACGATGCATACTCATCCGATACATTTTTCCTTCCCCAAGATTGTTCTAAAACGTTTCCCAAATCATTGTAGCCAGCTGAACCGTAATTTTTTTTACGGCTTCTCCGATCCAGTTACGTAAACTTGGCGAAAAGTAATCCCTCGATCAATTCGCCTCTGCACTAAGTGTCTGATTAATCGATTCCAATCTGATTTGGAGAGCAGGTTGCAGATGAATCAAGTCACAAGATAACAAGCTCTCTTTTTTCATGCTTTCGCGTATCGACCCCTTGTACCTCGTTTTACTCTTTCTGTGTTCTGTCTCTTTTTCTCATCTCTTTTTTTCCTCTACTTCTTCCTATTTTACCCCCAATGGATTATCTTCGATTGATCTCGTTATCAGATTGGGAGCCGTTTACGGCTGAAGTCCAACCGGTACGCTTCCTCTCATTTGTTCTTCCTTCCTTTGGACTGCTTGAAATGGGAAGTAAAGAAGATGTCAGACAACCTTTTGGCGAATGAAATCCGATTACTTAACGGAAAGAACTAAGATTGGAAAGTGTGCTTGTTCTAGGTCAGGAAGAATCTTTGGCGTACTTTACAGCCGGAATCGGAAACGAATAAAGATTGATAATGATGGTTTTCTCACAGAAGATTAAGGAAAAAGAAAGTGTTAGAAACTCCGACTGTTGTAAAAATAATTTTTTTCATTAAAAATGTTACAATATTTTAAGGCTATTAAATACTTAGGCTTTCTTAGAGCTTGGATTAAAGAAGCTCAAAATATTGTAAGAAATGTAAGGGTCCCTATTAAATATCCAAATATTTATAGAAAATAAATTGTTTCGCAACAAAATAAAGCAAAATATATGCATGCATTAATTTTTTTCTCTCTTTATATGCTTTAGTGTCTTTCAAAAGATTATTTTTATATTGTAACAATATTTATCCCATTATTTGGCTAAATCAATGGAAAAGTTATTTATTCAAAATCTTAAAGGAAATAATAGAATTTACAAATTCTATTGATAAATTTTAGAGATTCTAAACTGTTTTAAGAGTCACATCTATCGCATTAAAATATTATTGTTACTTGACATTTTATAGGGAAATCTTAGACCTAAAGAAACAAACTCATGTAACATAAGTATGCCGAGATTACAGCAAGAATATAATGGACATATAGCTTTACTTTTTTTCGAATTATATTTATAATTTCTAATCCTTTTATTTATCTCAGTACATATGGACATTTCCAAATTACGCTATCTTATAAGAGTGTGCTTTTAGCTGTTTAATTAACATTTAAAGATATAAAAAAATATGAAACTTACTTGCAATGGAATTGTATTTTTTCCTTATCATGCATACTTCTATTTTACAATGACATGTTTTTGAATTCAAATATAAATAATGCTTCACGTTAAAATTCAGCTTTTGTTCAAAGTTCTTACACACACACACACACACACACACACACACAACAACACAAAAAAAATAGAAAAAAAAAATTAAAAA
>BMAW01068106.1:197508-229786 GCA_019974015.1 Nephila pilipes
ATATATATATATATATATATATATATATATATATATATATATATACCGGGTGGTTATAATTAAATTTAAACTATTCAGAGGCTTTTAAAACCCGTTCTCCTTATTGGATTTTGATGAAACTTGGAATGTATGCTATATGGACCATGGGAAAAAGGTGTCTGCAATTAAGAAAATGTTCAAATTTTGACCACTAGGAGGAAATGTGGTGCCCAAAGAAGAAAAAACAAATTTGTTAGAATCGTTAAAATTTATTCAATTACGGAATATTCTCAATATGTGTATATATACATTGACATCAATAACGTATTGAAAGCGCATTATAGTGTTTTCAATGGTAGTGCAAATCAACTCAAAAGGGATTTCAGCTATATAATGTATAATTCTAGCTTTTAAATCAAATAAAGTTCTAATTCATCCTTCATGAATACGGTCTTTTAGAAATCCGCACAACCAGAATTCACAGGGATTTAAGTCGGGTGAATAAGAAAACCATGCATCTGGAAAATTTCTGGATATTACGCGGTTGTCGAGAGAGTTAACACTAAGCAATGCTTTGACTTGGTTGCCAATGTGAGGATTTACTCTATCTTATATAAAGATAGTGGTTTGCAAATATTTTCGTTCCTGTAAAGCAGGAATAACCTGCTGTTAAAGGAGTTAACTGTACCGTACACTCGTGACAAAGCATCTTTTAGGACCTTGAGTTAAGTGAGAGTTTAAAAGAAAAAAAGTCTGAGGATATACTCAGCAGTAAATCCAAAACCAAGCAGTCGCGTAAACAGAATGCAGTGGTTGTTGCTGCAGGACATTAGGAGGTGAAGTACCTTATATGCGACAATTTTGACTATTCACAGCTCCATCTAAATAAAATTGCCCCTCATCTGACCATAAATTTTTCCAAGGTCATGCATCCTCAAATTCCAAGCAAATTCAAGGCCTGTTTTGTGATCTTGGGGTTTCAGCGTTTGAATCACGTGGATCTTATACGAATACCATTTTAAAATGTATCGCAGAATTTTTCGTACTGTCCAAATCACGGAGTCTCCAACTGATCAACAACTTGCTGAAGAATAGAGAATAAATAGAACTGAGGCTCTTTCAACTACAGAAGTGCGACTTCTTCGACAATTTCAGTCCCAACCAGTTTCCGTCCTTTTCCGGGCAGCGCACCCAAATTTCCAGTCCCTTCAAAATTCATGATCATCTTCCTCAAACCAATCCTGGATATGAGACCTTTTCGTAGATCCTTTGAACAACGATATTCACGCAGAGCAGCTGAGTGGTTGCTGCCGTTCTGATAAAACAGTTTTACCAGTAAAGCTAGATCTTTTTTTTTTTTTTTTTTTTTTTGTAAAACATGATTAACAATGACAAATTCACGCTGAATTATTCTCTTGCTATGACTGCAAGTTTATATAGAGGTTTTATGGATTTACATAAGGGATATTCGATAAAAGCCACCTGGTAATCAAAATTTGTACTAATTCTTTTTATTGCAGAAATATTTCACCATGGTCTATATAGCATGTATTCCAAGTTTCATCAAAATTCGATAAGCAGAACAGATTCTATAGGCCTCTGAATAGTATAACTTTTATTATAACGACACGGTATATGTGTGTTTGTGTGTGTATTTCTGTATGTATATATTCAACTCACTGAAAATATGAGATATTTATAACTAAATACTATTTAATACCTAAGTAAACTTAAGTATTATTTATTAATTAGATTTTCATGTTATACATATCTAACAGTTATAACAGACATGAATGTAATGTTTTAAATGAATGATGAAAAATGTTTTAAATGAATGAAAATTGATATAAATGTGGTTGTGACATAAATGTCTTCTGAACATGGATCCCTTAGATGGAACATAAGAAGAAAGAAAACTAGAAAAAAAGTATTTTAAAGTCTTCACAGAGATATTAAGAAAACTAGCATGGTAATTTTTGGACTAGATCTAAGAATAGTTACATGTTTCCTCACATTTGGTTTTTTTTAAGTTATAATTATTTATAATAACTAAAATATGTTTAATGGTGGCCAAAATATAAAATATTCTGAAGTATTATTGATAACTGAAAGAAAGAAAGTAGTAAAATAATAATTTCTCATTAAGCATAGCAATCAACTTCAGAGCTATAACATTGTTTTCCAGATTCCATTGATTGAAAAAATATTATATTACTATTATATATATACGAAAAAAGTAAGATAATATATTACGAAAAAAGTTTATATTACGATGTTCAGGGAGGAGGAAATATATTCATTGATTTAAAGGAGAAAAAATTAACTTATGAACTCATCAAGTTAATCAATTTTTATACATCGACAGAATGTAAATTGTTGCATCAAACACTTTTTTATGAAAAAATACTTAACTCATCTGTATATATCCATAAAGTAAAGGGAATGTTCTCTACACCTAGAAAATTGCAAAATAAAGAATATCTTAGCAGGTATTAGAATTTATTTATCATTTTAGTTATTTCCTCATTTACTTAAAGATGCACAGTAAATGGGAAATATATTCTAAAATTAAAATAATCTATTAAAAGTACACATTATATATAAATCACATTAATATCAATTTAAAATAGACAGATTTAAATATTAAAGTTTTCTTATCAGAACAATTTCAGTTAAACAGCTTTAAACATTAAAATAATAAACTTAGGAGACTAGTTTTCGTAGTATGTGCTAAATTCCTGAGATCAATGTCTCAAATTTTACAGGAAAGTTGTGTTGAGTTGCATGAAAGTCAGTTGTTTAGTGATAGATCTATTTACGCTTATTTTATAAAATCTTCAACTAAAAATAATTTACTAAGAAGGCAATGGTTTTGAATTAAATACATTGAATTATTCTAAAATCTGAGTGGTTTTTAATAGTAGAATCTGAAGTATTTCGAATGATAATGATTTTTTATAGATTTTTTTTTTTTTTTGTGTTTAAAAGGGCAACTAAAAATTGCAATATTAACACTTCTATATTACTAAGAAAAACATATTATATCCTACTCAAAATGCGTATTCGTAATAAGTTTTTGCTTTTTGTATTTAAGTGGCATATTTTATTAATGGATGTAGTATAATAATAAATGTAACATAATATAATCTGTAATAAAACATTTGATAAAAACCACCAAACTATATAACAGGCATGCGGAATATTTATAGGAATTTAAATCCTGTTATATTAAATACGTCTCTTGCATGGAATATATTCAATATTTATACATACATTATGTAAATTTATATTTACTATGCTTTTTATTAGCATGAAATTTTCATATTACGAATAAGCTTCTATTTTTATTATTATCCTAAAGAAGATTAATTGTGGTGCGATAAATACTTTTGTTTTTCGTTTAGTGACATTCCTAAAAAACGATTTCAGCTGAATTTTCAGATTTTATTTCTTGCATAGTTATTTTATTATTCGAAATTATGTAATATTATTAAATAAAAGAATAATGAGTTCAAAAATGCATTATATTTTTGTGATATGAGAATTGCTTACTATTGTACCATAAAATACATCTTTTAATATTTCATTTAATAAATTCTGTGCTATCTAGGTAAAGAAAAAAAGATTCAGCGGACCTCAATTGAAACAAATGAAAATCAACTATGGTCCCTGCTCCTCATTCGAAAAATTACTTGGACTCGAGAAGTGGTAGCTCCTTTTATTTTTCAAAGAGTTGCGCTTTAAGTAAAAGACTTAAAGAAGGAAAAAAAGAGATTAAGAACTGCAGCAGAACAAAAAGATTTAAGGACTAATGCTCTCCATTTTCTACAAATCTGGTGGCATCAGAAAGTTCTCATTCAAGATTTCTTTCAAAGAACGATTTAGAGGAGCCTGATTGAAGTAACTAATGAATTCGTTCACTTAGAAGACTGTGAAAAAAATCTTATGGGGTAAAATTCTTTTTCCAGAGATTGTATTTTAATTTAATCAATTAACTAGACGAATGGAGAGACATGTAATGTTTACTTTCCTACCAGCTCAGTCCCTTAATACTTTTTTCCTATGCAGTACGTAAACAATTCGAAGACTTTTAATATTTCAAAATGGCCTTCTAATTCTAAACGACATTTTAATTTATTTTTAATGAACAAGAATGGGCTTTGAATCATCAAACAATAATTACATTTTATTAATACATTAATGTGTTATGTAATGCGTTTCGGAAATACGGTTTGAGTGGTTTCCTCTTTAATGGGATACACTTAGATTCCTTTTAATACTACGATAAAAATAAATACTTTTCGTTAAGATGATTAGTGATGGCATTTGTATCAATTCATTTTGAAAATGATTTTTATATTATTTTAAATATTAGATTGTGCCAATTTTTATAAAGTAAATTTTGAAGCATTTCAATTTCAAGAATGATTCATAACTTCGTTTCATTCTTTCAATTTAAAATACATTTTATATCAAACATTTTACTCGCTGGTACAAATTTATTTTAAGATATCTTTTTAATTCTATTGAGGAAAGTATGTTTCATTATACTAGTAAAATAAACTCATAGCCCTTTTAATAAGTTTTTTCTAAATAAAATTTTAGGCACGTCAGGAACACTTTAATTCAAGCTGTCTAGTTTATTTTCAAAAATAATTCATTAATTTGAAATTTAAAGGAAGATTAAAGAGAATCATTTTTTTATAAGTAAAACAATTGTCTTTCAAATTAATCTAATAATCTGCAAAATGGTGTATATTTGAAGGAGTTTCTATGTTTTGTATATTCTTTATTTTTTCTTCGAAATTTATACAGCACTTGATGTACTTAAAATATATTTATAAAGCCTTTTAATTTGAAAAACGACATGGTAAATAATTTTTCAGGATATATTTGGCATTTAAAATATATACTGTTTTCAAAAACATGAAATAATAACAATCAATTAATCCAGACTAGTCTGAAGAATTTAAGCAAGTTTGGGATCAGTATTTATTATTATTTCAATCGACGATACATCTCAAATACATTGTATTGTATGTAAATTCCATTATTTTTTTTCTATTATATACTGTTAAGAATATTTAGTCTTTTAAAATGAGAAATATTTGCTTATTCACGTAAGAAATGTCGCCAAACATTTGGAATCATTGTATAAGATTGTGTCCTTGAACAGTGCTGACACTTTGCTTGAATACGCTAGAAATACTTGGAAATAAGTATTGAGAACGTGAAAGGGAACGTATTTGAAAGAAACGTGAGTTGACTAAGCTCAGCAACAGTAAATTGTCTGATTTTAATATTTTGGTTGCACGTTCTGTTGAAGCATTGAGTAAATGCTATTTGAATATTTTCCTCCATCACATTGGATAAACTAAAGTAAAATCATTCAAAACTATACTGATTCTTATAATTAATTTATTTTAAGACCATTTTTAACTGGGAAAGGGAAAGGAAAATCAACTGTAGTACTGTCAAATTGTCCATTTTATCTTTTTTTTATAAAAAAAAAAGTGTAACAGCATAATGCCTATCGCATCTCAAAAATCGTCGCCATAAATTGTGAGGTCGATAAAACTATCTTCGATAAAACTGGAACATGTTAACTAGAAGCAACACTTTCTCGTTGTTTACTTTCCAGAATAAAATAATGAATGTAAGTGATCAATGTTGACAACGACAATTCGATGGGGCAGTAGTATAAATTAACCGATGAATCAGTGTCAGATTCAATTTTGAGCCTTTTAGTGGAGCCGTTTTCACGTGGTGTTATCCATCAACTTACGTGAGAATCGCTATCTGTCATCCAAAATGAAAGCCGATACATATTTTTAGCAACCCTCGTATAAGAGATACTATATTTAGAATCATGTCTCTAATGACGATATAAAATTAAATTCTACTTAAATGTCTCACACCTTACTAGTTACCTGATTAACAATTAAGAGGCCTATAAGACATTACACTCCTCATCAAATCTACCGGCAATTAACTATCTTTTGTCTCTCGTTCTTCTACTGTTTGCTTAACTTTAGCATATATATATATATATATATATATATTCATTTAAGTTGGTATATTTGGAATAAAGTTAAAGCTCAAAGATAGTGACATAACATGCAAAATTACCTTTTCTTTCTCTAAAGAATAAATTTTATCTATGATATTTCACAGTAAATATTTTAAAGTAAATTTAATATGTATGCGTTTTTCAAGTCACTCTATATCCCATTGGACTGTTTATTGATGAATTGTAACGTTGTATTATGTTTTCTTGATAGCATCAAATCATTGTCTTGTAAACTTCTATTAAATTTTGGAAGAGAGTATGGGGAATGTAGAATATTTACATTTTTTGTTTATAAAATTTTTGAGTAATCGTTTCATAGTGTGATGTGTTGTCGTCCAAATTATGAACCTATTTTGGTCTGCTTTTATATCCAGAATATCATATGTGATGTATTTCAACAACCAATGACCTACATCCTTGTAGAACTCTACTTACACTTAATTGGCCACAAGAATCAACTACATGTGAATTATTCCGTCTAATGTAAGAAAACCGATATTAATACTAGAAATGAAGTTTCTTCCCTTTTGCGAATTTGAGCTAACCTATTCTTCATCTTCAACATCCTCTCTCTATTTCGAAATTTCGCAATCCCCAAAAATACAATTAATAGAGACAAACATTCAGTGCAATCCACATTCAATATGACTGAATAAATTTTGCTATCAGAATTATTCTTTTTAAAATACAAATGTATTTCATTCCAAATATGATAGCATTATAACTGTAAATATAGGATCACAAGGAAAACGTTGTTTCTTGACGAAAACTTGACAACCACAATCTTTTTAATCACACCAGGAGTAATAATAAAATAACTTGTCCAATAAATTCAAATTTTGCCTATTTATTTTCTCATGACTTAATTATTTTTTCAGAATAAAGAGGAAAAGAGAATAAATGATAATTGTAAATATACGATGACTAGCGTAAATGCATTTTCAGCTTTAGTTGTATCACTCTATATACATGGAGATTTTCTGACTGAAAGTTGATGGTCACAGTAGCCAAGTGATTAGTCATAGAATTGCGGTTGACAATGGTGTCGTTGAGTTGTGCTTTCGAGCCTTGATGGTACAAAAGATCCATCATGTAGCGGGATTGATACACTTAAAATTTGGTGCAGCTCCAAAGTACTTGCATTGGAGTAGTGTGGTATTTTGGAGAGATATATGACAGCTCAGGTTTCTTCCTTGTCACTTGAACGAAGTTCAGAGCTATGAGGTCTTTCGCCAATATCTCTCGTGTTTCTTCTCATTGCGACGTCAATAAGCAATCACACTGCTGAAAATCGATTTATATATTTTATCTCAAATACATTGAATGGTAATCTATGTTTTAACTCTTTAAAAATCCCGGAGTCTTAAAAATTCAATAATTCATTTTAAATTAATTACATATGAATTGCGTTAATCTGAAACAAAGATGCTAAGCTTTTGACACGCTTATCATAATGACTTATTTTGGGAGTCATACGTATCACGTATTTTTAAAACCGTCGAGGAAAAGAAAACATTTCATTTCACAAAAATACTTATTTCTTGTAACGGTAGGGTGATTGTCTATGTGTGCTACTTTTTCAGCGTACTGGCAAATATTTCAAGTCAATCTAATATATTATAAGGAAATTGAATACATATATTTTACATATGGAGCGCCTAAATTCATATAACATAAAAATATTCGTTTTTCATACCAACTCTGCATCACCAGCTTTCTCGTCAGCCATCAAAGTATTAATATCCGATTTTAGTGGTAATTCATGACTTCATTTGAATTCATATTAATATAAATTTCAAAGCATGGAAAAAATCAAAAATAAGAATTATGATGTTGCATGTTTACTTCGGTAGCGTTCTGGGCAGACGGGTGCACTTAATCACTGTGTTAGTTAGAAATGAAAGACAAATGTTTATCTTGCTCGTCGAGACATTACGCATATCGAACTGTTGATTATACTACTATGTATGAGTATTTCTTGGTTATACACAGTTTTTTCGAATTATTTTGTGTCAGGAATAAATGCAACAACACTGTAAAAAGTTATGGTAAAAACCAATAACCCTAATATTTTTATGTATTTTGGGGGCTGTAGTCTTACTATTTGTAAGAGTAAGTATTGCAATTGTGAAAAAAATATGATGGGAAAATTTTTCATATATCTTTATGTTTTTAGGTTTGACAATTGCAAAGAAAATGTACGAGTATTCCCATTTCCATCAATTTACTGGCATTAAAGATAAAAAATTACTTGACCAAAAGAAATAAAATTTTGTAAATAGGTTAAGCATTATTTGATTTTTATATCTAGAAATTGATTTGGATATGAATAGGTTTGAACATGAGACTATTTTTATACCTTAAGAAATAATGTTCTTTTCATTGTCGCGTTAACTCTTAAACATTTATTTTCTACGTGTACTTTCTCCTTCAAAACATCGATTTAAAAATGTTCGGAACAGTTTTTGCAGACCTTTCAATATCAGTATATTCAGTTTCTTACAAATGTTCAAAAACTTCATAGATTTCAAGAAAAAAAATTCGAATTAGCATGAACTGTAGCAAAAACTGATTAATTTTTTGTGCTGTTTTCCAAAGATATCTACTTAAGTGAAAAATGTTACGAATAGATTTTTCTTAGAACTTTTTAATCTTTCTTAGTAATTCAGTATTTAACAAAATTTTCCATACTTTCATGAACTCTGAGAAGACGCTCTAATTATATTCAGAAAAACTGATTCCCTCCCTTTTTTTAAATATATATTTCCGAGAATATGCACTTTAGTAAAAAAGGTTAAGAAAAGCTTTTTTGTAAATCTTAGTAAGATCTATAAATTCAGTATCCAACAATTTTTTCAAAAATCTTATATATTCTAAGAAAAATCGTTATTCATTCGAAAGAATCTCATAATATTTTTCTTGTGTTATCTTCTAAAATATTAACACTGTTAAAAATGCATAGCACCCCTTTTTGTAGATTTTTTTGTATCTATATAAATTTTGCCTCTTATTTCGAAAATCATTGATTACAAGGAAAAAAGCACTAACTAGATGGGAAAAAATAGTTTATTAATTATTTTTGTTTTAGTTTTAAAAATATATATTTTAGTAAAAAAAAAGTTGTGAAACGTTTTGTAGAAAAGTTTGAAACGATCAAAGAATTTGATCATTTGTGATGCCTTGAAGAAAATCATAGATGTCATGAGAAGAAGCCTAACTTTGTCTAGAAACACCTATTTCCAAGCAGGTTTTCAGTTATATTTCTGAGAATACTAAAATTAGTGAAAGTGGAAGGGTTAACTCTCTTCAAAATGTATAAATATGACCTACTGCAATTATTTTTCGAAAACCCTTCAAGTTCAGAGGAAGAAAAAAAAACATAAAATCACACACAAAACAGAAGTCCATCAACTGGATTATTTATTTTATTTTATTAATTTTATTTTACCCAACTATAGAAAGTAGCGAAAATCTTTGTGGATAAAAAATAAAAATTTTATTTGGGGAAGGAAAAAAATATTCAGTGAGATTTATTTAAGAATTAAGGCATTTTGTATGCAGGGAAATTAAGTACATTCTTTTGCAGATTTTCCTCTCTTCTTAAGCAATCTCAGTAATATTCAAATTTTAGTTAAATTTCAAATGACAAAAGAAATTCGAAAACACCAGGGTAAAGATTTTGGAACAATATAACCTGTTTCCTTAACTTATATTTGTTTATTTTTTTTTTCAGTCTTGTGATGAACAGTTCAAAAATAAGAAAATTAAAAAAAAAATAATAATGCCAAAGTAATTAAAAGTAGCAGTAGTTGACCATTTAAAGGCGTATGCATCGAGTTTTTGAATAAGCTGAGCTAACTAACCACATTTCATAAATGATTATTTAAAAAAGCCGTATATTCATTGTTACTCAAAGGAAATCTTAAACTTTTTCCAATTATGCTTCATTTTTCCCCAAAACGATATTATTTTTTTGAATTTTTCCCCAAGGCAAATTTTTTTAATGACTTGAATATTATCTTAGCAACGGTTCTAGAAACAATTCTGTAAGGTACAGAATTATATTTTCATTCTCTTTCTCTAAAATTTTCCCTATTTCTACAACTGTTCCCTAAATAAAGCTTATTAAATCACATAATCACTCTTACGCTCTGTGTGGGACCAATAAAAAGAATTTACAGAATGAAAAGCTGTGAGTTTTTTTCTCCTCAAAATTTCCAACCATTATTTTTTTCCCTGACTAAAATTTAGATTAAAAGTAAACATCTATTTGTTTTAATTGATCTTCACTTAAATTAACAGGTCAATTGAAAAGTCCCCAGCCTACCATAGTAAAACACATTTTTTGGGGCCAAATTAGTTTTTTTTATTCAACATAATTCCCTTAAAGGGTGATACACTGATTATAGCAACCCTCCAACTTTTCGATACCATTTTTGTTGTACGATTTGTCTTTTGCTTCAAAATAGGCCTCAGTTTCGGCGATCACCTCTTCATTCGATGAAAATTTCTTCCCAGCGAGCATTCTTTTGAGATCTGAGAACAGGAAATAGTCGCTGGAGGCCAGATCTGGAGAATACGGTGGATGAGGAAGCAATTCGAAGCCCAATTCATGGATTTTTGCCATCGTTTTCACTGACTTGTGACACGGTGCATTGTCTTGGTGAAGCAGCACTTTCTTTTTCTTCAAAAGCGGCCTTTTTCGGCGATTTCGTCCTTCAAACGGTCCAATAACGCTATGTAATAATCGCTGTTGATGGTCCTTCCTTTTTCAAGGTAGTCAATGAAAATTATTCCATGCTCATCACAAAATACAGACGCCATAACCTTCCCAGCCGACTGTTGCGTTTTCCCACGCTTTGGAGCGGATTCATCTTTTGCAGTCCACTCGGATGACTGTGGATTGGACTTCGGAGTGAAATGATGGAGCCATGTTTCATCCATTGTCACATATTGACGCAAAAACTCGGGTTTATTACGCTTGATCATCTTCAAACACTGCTCGAATCATCAACTCGTCGTTGTTTTTGGTCAAAAGTGAGCTCGCGCGGCACCCACTTAGCACAGAGCTTTCTCATACCCAAATGTTCGTGAATGATATGATGTATATGTTCAGTTGATATCTTTAGAGTGTCTGCTCTTTCATTCAATTTCAATTTACGGTCATTCCAAATCATTTTGTGGATTTTTTTAATGTTTTCGTCGGTAACAACCTCTTTTGAGCGTCCACAGTGTTCACCGTCTTCGGTGCTCATTTCACCACGTCTAAACTTAGCATACCAATCCTTGATGGTTCATTTTCCTGGGACAGTGTCCGGAAACTCGGCATCAAGCCAAGTCTTTTCTTCAACTGTATTTTGTCCCTTCAAAAAGCAATGTTTTATCAACACGCGAAATTCCTTTTTATCCAATTTTTTCAAAATAACAAAAGTTGTTTCACTCAAAATGCTATCATTCACAAACTAATGATCCGACAGCTGTCAAATTTAAACACGCATCTCTTGAGCGTTAGGGCTAACTAAAAACATATGAATTTAATTCTAGTAGCGCCATCTATGCGTCAGGCCGGGGACTTTTCAATCGACCAGTTATCTTGTACGAACTGCCCTAACAAGTTATCAGTTAAACTTTTGGCAGCTGACTGGTAAAGCGGACATTACTCGTAAGTTAACCACACAAAATCAAACTTTTAAAGTATTTTTTTAACAAAATTATTTCACAGAAATAGTGCATTACTTTGTTTTTATATTTTTCAATAATATTAACATTCTCCTCAACTAACATGAAATGAAATTAAATAATTTCATTTGGACGTTGGTCAGTTTCAGTTCATTAATAACTTTGTAAAAGGAAAGAAAGGATTTACTTGCTACAGCCAGCCCACGAACCAGCACTTTTCTAGAAATTCAACATCAGCAAATCACTGCAATACTTACTTCCTTGCTTAGCATGATAAGACCATTCAGTGACAGATAACTTATTATAGGAAATATTCTCAGAAATCTACCATGTTTATTTTAATGAATAATAAATAATGATAGTATTAGGAGATAATTTCTAATTTGCTTCGTAGTAGAAATACCATCAAACACAGAATAATAGAAACATAAAAACGTACATCATCAATTGAAAGAAGACTTAAATATTTGAAAATATTTTTCGACTTCTCTTGATTAAACTATTGATGTATCAAATGCTCGAAAGACCATTATTTCTGGATATTCCGTTTGTCTTACAATGAAAGAATAGTTGATAAAGTTAGAATCTGGGCCTATAAGTGTATATGTAAGGCTGTAGTAACGAAATATGTAAGGCTGTAATAAAAACATTTAGCCACCTAAGATTGATATCTTTTAAATGAAATCAATCACAAGAGATGGACCCCGAACCTGAAGGAAAAGAATGTTGAACTTGTAAAATTAGAAGTGGAAACTATTAAATATCTGCTTGTAACTTTTCATTACATTCTTCACCAGGAAATGATTTGGGCGAAAGTGTGATTTCCAAAATTGAATGGTTTAATATCAATTGTAACAAAAATAGTGAATTTTATAGCTGCTCCATCTCTTCCCAAGTGAGAATTTTTTGTCCTTTTACATCAAGATGATTAAACCTACAACTTACAGTTTGACAGTTGTTGGCCAATAATATGAGCTGTCAGGGTGTGGAAGTAAATTACTTCAGCGACTTTTGGAGTGCTATTTTGAAACTACGGCAGGGATGGATCGATGATCATAAGGCAGCAATTTGATGTTTTGATTTTTTTTCAAATTTTATGATGAATCAACTAAACTACAAATTACAAGGTTTTAGCAAAGGTATTGTCTTTTTTGGGTATATCAAATCTTCTGAAAGTAAATTTAAAATATTTATTCAAGATATATTAACTTATTCAAATTCTAAACATATTAACTTGGTAAATATTTTATTTGCATATAATAAAAGGAAGTACACACATGTATAACAGAATAAAGTAACAGTTTAGCGAATGATTCAACTGATTAAGAAGCTTGAAACAAATCAATAAAATAATTAAATATCCCGATATAGTATTTTTCTGTACATCGGAATCAAAGGATTTCTAAATAAAGGCATGTTAAATACTTAGAGGTGCTTATTCTTATGATTTATAAAGGAAGTAAGTAAATTATTATTTTAGAGATGCATACTTTTAAAATAGCATCTGGACTCGTGTTTGTCAACGTAAGGGTGAAACTCGAAAATTTAACGTGAATTACTTACAAAAATGAAAGTAGATGCAAATACGAGCTCGAAATTTTTTGTGCTTGGACAGAATACTTAACATTTTTATTCGCATAAAAAATCTAGTGAGAGCTTTGCTAACAATGTTTTCATCATTAAATTTTTATAAGACTTTGTTCGCAGCATTTCGTAATATGAAGACAAATGAAAAATGCTGACAAACGGATGAAGTTAATAACAATTTCTTGACACTGAAGTGCCCAAAATATGAACGTTCAATTAAAAATTATCGAACAAACTTCAGCAATAAAAAATCCATAAACACAATGAATAAGAATTTTTCCTTTTTTTATGTATCTAACTATCCATTTTTCTACAGATTGCCTCTATGTTTTTGTGTTAATATATCTTTTGATTATAATTATTTTTATTATAATATTTCAATTAAATGTAAATTAAAAATATATCAAAAACAAATGAAAAAAATATCATGAACATAAGTACTTTTTACTAAGATTGCAAATATCAAAAATTATGAGTATTTCTATATGAGACACTTCATCCAGAGTTAAGCTAAGTCCTTCCAAATTTTGACTTCTCGAGCTCAAAAGATTCGTCATCACTGCTCTAGGACATATCAAAAATTTAGAAAAATATTTCCATCTGAAAAAAAAAACTCTACTAATTATAAAAATGTGGCCTAATTTAAAATATGGTAAAACTAAAGTTATAGAAAAGGTATTAATAAAAATGAATACATTATCACGCAGATGGTAATACCGACTTCTTATAGAAATCACGAGACTTTGTCAGGACACTTAAAAATCAGTAGCCATATTTTAAAAATAATAATATATTAAAATAATTAAAAGAAACTTAAATTAAGCGAAGGAAAACTATCAGCTGATAACCTGATTCGCTGAAAGAAAGTCCAAGAAGAGCCGAAGTATGAACCAGAGTCAGAAGTGCAAATCGAAATTAAAACTATTTCATAAATATAAAATTAATTCTTATATAGCCGTTTCAGGTGGACCTGATTTCACTACTAATGCTTTACAATAATCAATTTAACGTCTTCTTGGTATTCGGAGTGCTAAGTGTGAAAGGATTATAAGACGCCAGATTCTCTTACCGCTGGCATATAAACAGATAAACTCATCATATTACAGAAGCAATTGGTAATGGTAAATTAATATTTATGAACAATAAATTAATATTCAATCCATTGTCGTAAAACTAATGTTCAACACATAACCAACACATATTGTCAGCAAATATTTATTGATCTTCATTTGAATGCAAAGTGGTGCATTTTGAATGTATAATATTCAGGTCAACTTGAGAATCCATCAATACAGAGATGAAGCACACTTTGGAGGTTGTATATTATTTCGCTTAAACCTAATGACTATTTTATGTTTGTAATTTAATTTACTATGAATGCATTTTCAAAAAGATCTGATGAATAAAAAAATATTCAATTTTTCAAATTCCTTGAAAATTTTAATATTTAAACTATAATTAGAATTAGCTTTGATTAAGACGTAGTAGCTTAGTTTCTTGTCAGATTATAGATTTCAAAAAATCCTAAATTGATCTTCAAAACAATAGTAGTATTGTAGGAACATTTTTATTTAAAATATTCATAAATATTATTTTCAATGCTTTAGAATACTTTTTAAGTAACACATTATAAAAAGTATTTTATGAAACAAATAATAAAGAAATCTCAAGACTGCTAATGGTCCAAAATAAAGAATTTAAAGACAAAGAATCTCTGATGTCCCTTTTTCCATCTACCCTTGCTAAATAAATTAAAATAAACACGCTCTCTTTCTTAAGGAAGAAAAATTCGAATGATGTAGAGCTCTATTTGTTACAGTGTTTCCGAATGGCTGCTTATGAAATTAATGGATACTTTAGATAAACTTTCCACCCTCTGTGACCAAAAATATCTTGTATTGACATATTTATGGGGAAATATATTTTACACTGTCGTAGGTTCCAACACATTTCGCAATTTTAAGTTGCAATAACTTACGACTATCATAATGAACAGAATTTATCACAGAATTTATGTTTAATAATAGACGCTTACAAAAAATATGGCCATACCGATTATCATTTGAAAACAAGAAGTAACACTTAAGTCTTTTTTTTTTCCACCTTTTTTTTTCTGACGTTAGTCTAACTGTTATTTGAACAATATTTAAATTACTCTAATTCAGTATTTAGCATCAGAATTTCATTAAATGCATAGATAAATAAGTAAATACAATTCCTTGGATCATTTACTTATAAAAGTTCATTTTTTATTTCATATTTTCATTTAAAGAAAATAAAATCTTGAAATTTTCTTTTTCATTAAAATATGAACAATAAATATTTTATTGTTCATATTTTAATGCTATTTAGATAAATTTGCAATTTTTATTATATATATATATATATATTTCCGTTTTGTAACATTAACAAGCTCTTAATATATTATGATTTAACAGATATGCTTAATAAAAGGTTAAAATCCGCTTTTAGTATAAACCACGACGCTTTAGAACAAATATATACATAAAATTAACTATTTATTTCCTGGAAAAAATAATTAATTATGTAAAGATAGGAATATTTAGAAAGCGCTTACTTATATTTCATATGACTTTTTATGCTAAGTACTATAAGGTAATTATAAATATTGAGACATATAGTTTAGATAGGAAAGAAATATAAAAAAAACGAATTCTGAAAAGCTCTAGGATTTAAAATGCAATATATTTTCTGTTATATTTAAGCAACTGTATTACACATAAATGAGAATTTACAATGTAAAAAGTTCACGATTTTTTTTTTTTTTTTTGCCATTATATAATCAAAATCTTAGTTATTCTCATACTTCAAATAATCTTAAAAGTAAATGCTTCTTAAATAATTTATAAGAAAAATAAGTTTTTTGATATATATTAAAAAAGAAATAAAATAAAGTATTATTTAGGTTATTCATAATCAAAATGATGAACATCCCTCACAGAGGGGTTTTGCATATAATTTCAATAATATTTAAATGTAATAATAATAGAGTTTATTGTTTCATTCGAGAATTTGTTAACAAATGTACTCTAATTATAGAAAAAATAGTTAACTTATGATTAATAATTATGCTTAAAGAAATCAAATATAATAATAAAAATTCAAAATTATGTTATTTTTAATGCTTGAACTAATAGTGCAGCACATTCTTATAAGTTTATTGCAACATAACAGTCTTTTAAGAATTATCTATTCATTTTAAGACCACAGATGGTGAATTATTTTCATCTCGGGGAACAGATGACTACTGAAAAGCATATTTCAGTCTACTTAGCGTCTTAAACACATTGGTTCGCAACCGGTGGTTCGCAACCACCAAGAGGGTCACCAGTTGCCAATTTTGAAAACCAAAATTAACTGTAAAAATTTAAAGGTAGGTATTAAATGCTAATAATATATTAAAAACAATGATTATTCGAAAGAGAAATGCCATGAATTTCAGAATATAAGTAATTTATGCTAAATAATGGAAACTGTTCACTCTCACACAAGAATTCCCCAGATAGCCCTCTTTTTCAACTGTGTGAGTACCATATTAGATTACAACATATGAGTGTCTTTTTTTTCTCTTTTATTCTCTCTTTTTGGATAGGGATCTTGACGAACCCTTTCCCTGCCCGGAAATTATGGCGTCAAAGGTGTTAGATTGAGGCGGGCGCACACCTGTTTGTGTGTTCTCGTTCAAGTAGCCTTTGAGAGGAAACTCATAACTAGTCTGGAAAAGTTAATTACAATTCATACCATCCAATTAACTGAGTTTCATCTGAGTTCCCCAACATATACCTATAGAAATAATTAAAATTAAGGTAACTATATTTCAGAAAGACAGGGATGAATTGTGCAAACTTTATGAATAAATATCAGGAAAGAAGGTAGCTTAAAATGATCAGATAAGGCTGTTTATTCATTAACTCAAGTACAGTCTTTAGAAGTGGTTGTAGTTGCTTCAAAAGAATATCAAGAAAATGTCTCGAGTGGTAAAATGAATTAATCTAATGTAAGGAGGAGGAGATGAAACTCGTATTTAAAATACCGATCAATGCAGAGTTAAGCTGCTAAGAGATCAAACATCTGTAGCTCTTTCCTAAATTTGTGTTAGAAAAATATTCAGAAGACCCTAAAAATCATGGATATTTGCCAATGTTAAGGAAATGTAATGTAGAAGAATCTATATATCTGAAAACACTAGATAAGTAAAGAAGTAAGCAATGCATTAACTTCATAAGAATTCAAAGAATAGAACTATGATGAGTGTAAAAAAACTTTTCAAAAGTTATAATTAGTTAATTCCTGAATAGGATATTGAATCAAAAACTGGTAAAGAGTCAAAATAATGTTAAAGCTGTATGAAGGATGTATGATGAAATCGAAATTTCAACCATTAAATTAAAAGCGCCAGGTGATACATAAGGTTCGTTTGGTTAGTTGTTAATGCTATGTTGTTCAAATACGTTTCAGAAGAGTTCAATCTAGAATTTAATCGAAGAAAAAATCAGAAAAAAGGTGTGTTAGTAGTTTAATAATCATTTAAAATGAAATAAATTGTTGTGCATGTCTAATATGTTGGCGCATGAGGAAAGAATATACATTGCCCTTTCCGTTTTAAACGCAGAAAATTTGATAATAAAATATTTTCCTGACATATACCAATAACTGCTATTTTTAATGTCGTTAATAATTGTATAAGTATCTCTAGTGATAAGCCATAACTGATTTTCTTATGATAAAAGCAGAATTAAAAAAATTTCTTATAAGGAAAAAAAAGAATACACATTAATGCATTTATCATTTTATAGAAAAACATTTAATTTATGTCATAAAAAATAGCAAATAGAATTTTAAATCTTGATCAAAACTATAGATGTCTTACAAAAACACAAATTATAGTTTTTGAAGGAACTAAAACAATATTTTAATAACATACATAATGTACACACAAAACATTTCTATTTTGATATTTATTTTAAGCAAAATCATACTTTGTTTTGCTTCTTATTTCCTTCAAGATATTTTTTGGCTGAAGAAGAATTAATTTTTTTTATAATTCATATTTTAAAGATGTACGGTGCAAGAAGTAACTTTCTCACTGACTCTGGTAACAACCTATTTTATTCATCTGCCTGTGTATTAATTTTATAATGATATACATGATCTGTATATTAGCATTATGAGCTTGAATTTTGAAGAACAATTAAAAAAGTTTTAAGAAAATTCTGATTACTGAGCCATATTTCTTTCTGAAAAATATTTTAATTAATTAATGCTTTAATTAATTGTATTTTAAATCATTTCAAATAGTTCGAAATTCAGCATTGTTTTCCATTTCTTGAAAAATTATTTAAAACTTGTGATTGCTCAATTAAAAAAGAGAATTACTAAGTTGCAGTCCTCTTTCGATTAAATATGCAAGACTTTGTTCAGTATCCTCACCTCAAGAGATGTCAAAATTCAAACTCATCAAGAATTTCAAACTTTTTAGGGGAAGATGTCCATTTATTTAAATTCAAATTTTTTTTTTCATAAATGTTAAAGCTCTTGTTTCATAATTGAACTTCTAGAATGGGAAGCCCAGAACATTTTTAAGAATTCGGAAAAGTATCGTGATTGGAAAAATGCTTGGAACTATTGCTCTAACATAATGATACTTTTTAAACTTTGTTACTGAGATAATTTTAATGTCAAATATTTATATATTTTAACAATGATTGAATTATTAAAGATGTTCATAATCAGTCATTTCTTTGAAATAAATGGATTTATTTCTTTATAACTTGCAATCAGTTCCACTTATGAGTTTAAATGGTTAATACAAAACTTGAGGAACCTAAGTTATATTTAAGTGTTAATAAAAATTTATACCTTATTAATTATTGTTTATGAATCAATTTCGTTCCGGAAGTACGAACAAATTTATTTTCGAAGACATTTTCAAAAAGTCAATATATTAAAAATTTAATGCAATGGAAGTTTTTAATGATATTTGAATTATGACTTACAGTTATGAAAACGATATTATAATGTCTTATAAACCAAGTACAAATAATCTATGAAAAGATTTGAAGAAAAAATATTTTATTTTGGAGAAAATTACTGGAAGTTAAAAGAATTTCAGTTCCATATGATTTACTGAACAAAAAAGATTTAGCGTGTTTGAATCTGTTCTGTTTTTACACACGAAATATAGTATCTAAGTAATCAATAACTTTTCAGTTGTCAAATTAAAAATGCTTAACGGATTTTAAAGGATATTTTAATTTAAGATGTTGGTGGGGGGAATCTTAACTTTGCCACATATTTTAGATATAATTTTTCCACCGAAGTATTTCATAATTCGTTTAATTAATATTAAATTCACGGATTTCTTTAATTTCATTTTCTTTCGTCAAATTTCATTATAAATTTCAAAAGTTACAGACCCTTTACGTGTTTAGTGTAATATGAAACCTGTAGTAATTTTTGTTTGCTTTCCTATTAGTATTTCTTTAAAATTTCAAAGACAAAAATCTTCCTTTTATAGAATTTACAAGAAAAATGTACTTATGATCATTTTTACCAAATACGTAGTTTGATATAAAAAAAATTTCATTTTTATTCGTGACTAGCGAAGTTTCTTTAAGCCTTAATTGCAATCTAATGATTCCGTTAATTAACAAACAGTAGTTTGACAATTTTTAAAGATAAATAAACGTTATTTAATGGTCATTTTGTTTCTAAAGCCAAACAAAAAATGTAATGAGTATTTTTTATGAAAATTAATTACTTGTATTTATTTGTTAAACGTATATTTCTCTTCTAATTGTATCGTGACGTTCAATGTTTCATTTCAGACAAAAGCAAATGAATTTAAGGAAAGAGTTTTAATCTTATGTATATACAATTATTAACACGTGAATTACGTTAAGATATTTTGGAGTTCTAAGACTTAGTATTGATAGAAAATTTTACCTCGAAATACTACAAAATTCAAATAAATAACAACAAAAAGAAACAAATTGAATTTGAAGCAAATATGCAGATTTGGAATTTGTAAATGTACCAAAAACTTTAAACATTTTTGAAAATTTCGTCTTTCTATTTACTTAAATTTGGTTTCTCAAAAATATATTGCTCATTTCTTAAAGTTTTTTTTATTCATTTTTAATTTAAATACAACTTGGTCGATTTTAACTGTATATGCACATTATTTCAAAGAGCAGATCCTTTGAAAACAAGTATTTAAAATTATTTTGTCATATGAATTACCTAAGCACGTCATACAATTTATCTAGGAACAAGTAATGCATACAACCGTGATTTTTAGTATTAAATGTATGACAAGCGTAAGACGACATGTTATGAAATAATCATAATTTCCCGTAATTCATTACATTCTTAGCTTTGTTTACCATCACATATTTTAAGGTATTGTGAACTGAATACACACTTCCATGATATTCCAGGAATTATTTAAAAAAATTGATATTGATTTTTCCCGGAAATATTAAAACTATATATTGTGAAGTTAGCTTATGGAAAAACTATACACTGAAATTTTTCTACATAGTTTCCTACTGAATACATACACCTTAAAGTTTTAAATAAATTGTTTAGAAACATTTTCCAGCTTTATTGTTAGAATTATTTAAAATAGTAGAAAAAGAAATGCAGAACCAACAACAAAGTTCTCTGAAATCGTTGCCAAAATATCTTTTCCTTAAATTTCAAGTCAACAATTTATTTTACCGAAGCAAATAACATAACTAAGATATTAAATAGCTCATTCATTTCATTGCTTCCCTAGTGCTCTTTCCCATTTGTAATTTTCCATATTACTATATTATACGTATTCGAAACTTCTGAATTTGAGAATTCAGATTGAGCCAGATTTTTAGCCAACATCCAATTTATAAGATAAATTAAAAAGGATCTAACGGTTGTAATAGCTTTATGAAGAATGTAAGATCACAAGTTAGCCAAAAGTATGACTAAATAACCTTACATATTTTCCGCTTATTCGGAACCCTAAGAATCACCTTATTTCAAAGAAACTTTATGATACTTTCAGTTTTATTCCTTGAAATTATTGTTCTAATCTAACTTCAATTCATGTTTCTAAGTATCAATATTAATTCAAAGTAGGTATTTTTTCTTCCTTATTTTTACAATTTCAAAATATCTTTATTTTCCAATTTTTTTCACATTCTTTTATAAAATAAGAGCATTTTCAATTTAATTTTATTAATGATATTGCAAGCAAAATGCTACATCCGCATAAAACAACTGAAATTATTGCGTCGTATGAAAGTGTTACAAAAATGCAGCGTCAAAATTCAATGAAAATAAAATAAAAAATTTAATTCACGCAACCTGTTCGATATTTAATTAGTTTCTTGGACTATTATATAAATTTTCTCAATAATATAATATGAGCTTTGCCTAAATTTATTTTTGAAATAACAAATCAAGAATTATCTGTATATGAAGCATATTATCAACAGATCCAACTGAATTGTAAGTTTATCAACAACAGAAGCCTTAAAAAGACATTTTGAATGCAAGAAGTTCTTGAGTGCAATTTTACATTTAGTGTTTAATATTGTAATAAATGTCTTAGTGTTCAATAGTGTACAATTATTTTACATTGTTTGAATTTTCTTTAAAGGGACATTTTCATTGACAATTATATATTTGTAAAAATATTTTGCCGAAAAAAGAATATTTATATGAATTAAAGATATAAGTTGTGAAACATTTCATTTCTGAATATATTCCAAAAATGCGTTAATAATGTTTTGTAATAAACTGAAATTCGACAATAAATTGTTTTACTGTCAATTGATATTTTTCGAGAAAAATTTACTTTCTTGATTTTGCTTCAATCATAGCGAAGTTTAAATTATATTGTGTGATTTCAATTCTCATGTAGTGTCTCTTGTACCCTACCATCAATTCACAATTGTGAGTGTAATACTCCAACAGTTATTAAATTACATGCAATAAAGAAAGTCGTAAAAAGATATATATATATATATATATAAATATAAAAATATTTTAAACTTGGAATCAAACGCACGGAAGCAATTGCTTATTGAAGAATTAGCTCAATTACTACGAAATATGCTCAGAACTCATTATGTCTTAAACAAACTAATAAAATCGATAAACACCATTGTAGTGATTTACTGACTCTAAGAAGTCATTACAAAGAAAGATTATCACACAATTAAAGGGCAGCTTTGTTTATCAATACTATACCTGTATATGTGAAAGATGAACCCACGTATTTTTCTCTCATGTATAAGAGCCCTGAACAGTTATTATTGTAAATGAATTTGTCATGCAAATTTGAATATAAATCTAAAACTATCCATAAAGTCTCGCATTCCTTAATTGCATACCTTTTCATTCAATTACAAAAAATAGTAGAACATAATCTAAAACTTAAAACGCTACTATTTTTAACGCAGTTAATTGCATTATAATGTATGTTAAATTTGGGTGTAATATTAAGAGTTTCATCCCATTTTATCACTTACGAAAATGATAAAAAAAAAGTCCCACTAAAAATGATCCAACTTAATTTCATTACATAACTATTTCCATCCAGAAATAGACTAATGTTTGCTAATTTATCCAAAAATATGTAAACACTTCTGCAGACATCCTTAGCATTACTATTTTAGCTTAAACATCACATTAAATGCAACACTCACTATCATTACTTAAAAATATACGTTGAGTTTTATTTTCTTCCAATGTAATAGAAAAATAAACTCACGTGTCTAAAGCCATAATGAGGGAAGATAAAATGTTCCAAACTGCTGAAGAAAATGAGAAATTATTTGCTTCGCACTCGACACAGCCCGTTTCTAACCCTATTGAAACATCAAAAGCAGAAAACGGAGATGTCCCACTACAGAGAATCGTAAATGGCAAGACAGTAATTGATTCTCTCGTAAAACAGCAGAGTAGTTGAGTGAGTGTTGCTAAAGGCTTCATTCTACAAACTTCGAACGTGAATGAACTAAATTTTCGGAGTCAATAAACGCCCTGGACTGTCATTCGCCTGCTATTATTACCGTAATAACGGTTTCGACGAAAATTTTTATCTCTTCAGTAAATTTAACTGTGACGACGTACTTAATTTCCTTTTGTTAGGTAATGGTTCCATTTATATGCGTGACTAGCTTTAGATCATTATGTGTGGGCCATCTGTCACGGTAAAGGATAAACTTCTTTTATTGGAAGGAAAACGATTATATACGTATTATTGAAAGAGTGATAAATATTCCGCATTAACAGAGGGTCTAATTCTACTTAAAGGTTATAGATTCAATATCTGATGTTCAAAGGTGGAGAGAGCTATAAATCAACGAGTAAAAAAGAAATTACAAAAACGTCATGCGATAGTAATAATCTACGTCTATGGCCATTTTAATAATTAACATTACAGATTTAAATGAAGTAATAATTCTTCTTAATTATATTCTAAGAAAGAAAAATACAGTACTTTTCATATTTGTGTCGATGTGCAGTCACTAAAAGATTAAATTATCGCTATATATCTAAAAATATAAAATAATTATGACTCATATGCTACTCCTACAAGACAAAGATAATTTGAATCTTTCATTACTTTATGATATTGAATTTTTTTACAAAAACATCACTATAAGTGATCTTCAAAAAAAGTATTAAAATTTATTCAGATTTAATCTCTTATTATTTATATACCTATAACAACAATTTTTGTTACTTGCATTTTTTAAATTTATTGCTATTAAACTTTATAAATTAAATAACAAAACTTTTAGTGATGATGATTACTTAGATAATTCTGCTTCTAAGGGAGTTGTTACTCTAATACATTGAAAAAAATTTAAGTAATTATGGATTCACCTAGGAATTACGGCAAACTTTGACAATCAAAGAAACATCTAAATTTGTGAACCATTTAAATTTTAACACATTGAAAAATGGCTTGTAATTATCTATTTTTTTTGAAATTTTAGAACAAATTTCTGATGCAAAATGGAAACCTATTACGGATTTTTAAGAATCTTCATATTTTGAGTAATATTGTTCCTTCGGGGAATAATTTTTGAATCCTGAAATTGTTTCTGCAGATGGATATTTTAAGACATTATAGAGATCTATACTTTAAAAATTTCCAAATAAATTTTGTTAGTGTATATTTTTCCTATCAGGATGAGATTTTATACAAAAATAAGCAACAACTAAAAATTTACGTAACCCATGGTAACTTAAAATAAAATAAATATATTGACATTCTGTAAGATGAATAATGTAGATAATACTTTTACCAGGGGATAGTCTATTATCTTGATAAAATTGCTCTCTCGTATGTGGCGAAGGTAGTTAGGCGATGAAATGCTCTTATGGTAGTTGAACAATGAAATAACTCATACAAAGTCTCTGTAGTTTTCAGTTTATAGAGATATAAAAAAATTAATCAATCTACAATCTCATGGAAACAGACTTTTCCATACATAAATATAAGAAATACATACATAGAAAACAACCTTTAGGAAGCATATACGAAAAGCGGCAATTTTAGAAACATCAAAATAACATTACACTAAACTGTTACCATGCAAAAGACTAATATTATTATTACATACAATGCACTAGATTTATAAAGTTCACCTGCTTTACCTTTAAACCAAATAATTTTAGTTAATAGAATTTGTCTACGATCTTTGCATTTTATTTTGTAAATATTTACTCAAAATTTCTTCAGAGCACAATTCTAAATACACTGGTTTAATTTTACTTCAGATCTTAAATGAAAAATCAACATAATTAGCTCTGGATCTTGTTTCAATAGCAACTACCTGTGGAAAATGGGACCAAATTTCTTTCCTAATGTGCACTGATCATACATAAGTTGCTTTAGCATTCGATTAGCAGTGATGAAGAGTAGCAATGAGACCTTTCTGCGTAGTATTTATAATACCTACATTGCTACAGAGCAGTTCTGTAATAATTTTGAAGTTTGCCTATAAATAAATCAGTTAATTTTCCAATACTTGAAAAGACTTTACTTTTGAATTCAGTTTTCTTAGATGTGAGCTCATTCTTTTTTGGTACGTGATCAATACATTCCCTTCCAAAAGTACTGTTTGTTTCAAGTGTAATTTCACACTCATAATTTTTTTATGTTCATAACATATTTATTCCTGACATTTTTAATGTATTTTAGTTCAAAGATTTTCCGCATCGAAGAAATAGTTATGAAGACCCATTAATTTCCATCTTTGAAAAAATCCTGTGAAATTACTCTGACATAAGTATGATCGGCTTTTAGAGAATCCTATTTTACATATTTTGCAATTTCTGAAGAATCTTACATGTTGGATAGTACGTTGATATGATTTATATATCTAGCATTTTCCCACTATCAGCAGAAACTACGGAAACAGGCTCACTCATAGATATTTAATTTCTACACTGCCATATAACATTTGCAGAAGCATCGCATTTCACGGTAAGAGATGAAACAATTTTCTTTTCCACCCCAATTTCGGTTGCAGCACTTTTAATCAATTCTTTAGTTACTTCTGAAATCAATTTAAATTTTTTGTTTTTTTAAATTTATGTATGCAAATTTGGTCAATCTAGGCAAGTTTAATATTTAATATAATTTGAAAGCATCAGAAAATCTTTACTTATTGATCACACGCTACGAACTAACAAAGTGTTTTTTTCAGGGACATTTACGTTAATCTTTTATAAAAAAAAAAAGCTAGAGTAAAATGTCACAAAATTTTCTCTCTAATGAAAAATGAAAGAATAATTCATACCTCGAGGTCACAAAGATTACCTATTCACAGCAAAAAAAAATTAACTGCAAAATTGAAATAAACTAACACTTTTCAACTTAGAAGAGCTAGTATTACGCATTGAGATAGATTGCTGTGTGCGATGCACTATTATTTCCCTAACTATTTTTAAAACAATTGCTAGAAAACTGGCGTTTTAACTTTCTACCAATACTTTTAAACTATTAAGCAAATATTTTAAATAAGAAGTAATGTATACTGATCTACGTATTCGAATTATGCAGCAGGAAATTCAAGCATACATGTAAACAAAGTAATATTAACAACAAATTTACTCACAGGTATTATACATATATAAGGATAAATGTATTATCCAGTACATTTATTCATATTTTAAATGTTTCATTTTAATTTATGATTAATTGTTTGTATATTAAACATAATATTCCATGTATAACATCAGGAAAGAGAAATGTAATCAAACTTTTCGAATCACATGTGGTTTGTAAATGAGTCTTTCCTAAAGAAGACTCTTGAACTAATAATGTTATAACAGCAGTAGCTCAGCTTTTAAACAATATATATGAACATATTCAATTCTATTCTTTAAGATAAAAGAAAAATCATTTTAAAAAAAAGAATTTTTTTCCGAAAATAGTATTTTGTGCATGAAAAAATTCTGGTACACCATAAAATAATTGTATTTTTGTATTAAAATTTAACTTTTCATTTTAAAGTAAATTTTGATTGTTATTTTGAGATTTAATTTGTAACATACCAATAAAATAACTAAAAAAGTTCTAGAGCTCAATTTTCTAAACTAATGATAATCACCACAAATTTCAAAACTCTTTAGCAAAACAAAAATGTAAATATAACATTCCAGAGGAACTTTATAATCATGCATCTCATGCTTAAATTATTTTAAAGCTTTTAATTTATCGCATCTGGCATACACAATTTCCAAGTCTGTTGAAAGGCTCAAAGTATCAACAACCTCTTAAGACTTTTTTATTGACATAAATTTATTTTTCAAAAAGTTTTGTGCATTTACTTTTAAATATTTATATTATATGTACTTTAAATAAAAGAATAAGAAGTTGATTCAATAAAATAAAAATAAGGTTATTACCTTTAGCAATTAAAGATAAGAAAGAAAAATATAGCTAAAAAAGTTTTTTATATTTTTACAACATTTAATATGTATGTTTATTGAGAGCAGAAGAGAATTTTCTAAAGCTATTTAATATTTTAGTTTATACTTTTTAAACGATTTAAAATATGTGTGAGAAAAATAGTTTTTAAAATCATTTATGTTTTAAAGTTCATCTTGATCATTTTTCACAACTCAATGTAAAAGCTAAATGAAACTTTATTTATATTTAAATAACTATCAAAGCATCGTACAAGATTTTCCTCAGACCAAGACAGTTCATTAACTCTTGAATTTTTTCATAAAAAATTAAACTTTAAACATAACCAATCTATTTGTTCATTTAGTATGTATGCTATAGAATTTAACTTGACATTATGAAAGCGAAATATAAAATATAAAAGTTGTTCTAAAAAAGAAGAATTATAACTACGAACAGTATCTTTATTTTTAGCATGTCTAATTTTCTCACAACTTTAGTAGTAAGATAATGAAATTTATAATATTTTTTAATTTTGAAAGTTATTTAAAGAATTATAGGTTTATATAATGAAGCATTCTATAAAATGTTGCTTATACTAAACAATTTATTCATCATAATACATTTTATTCCGCCTTTAGCTTTTGGCTCTATAATACAAAAATTAAAATATGACCACTTAATTTTAAGTACCCAGAAAATTGCATAACAGTAATTTTGTAATCAAAATACATGTAACGCCATATTTTCTGTGTTCCGAAATATTTAGATTATTTAATAAAAACAAAAACATTCAAACTACAAAATATATTGAAGAAGAAAGAGAAAAACAATCAGTAAATGAATCCTCAGAATACTTAAATTACACATTACCTTGAAATGGTTTTTTACTAATTGTGCAACATTTCAGTTTTTGGAAATTAAATATATATCAAAAAATGATAAATACATCTAAAATAAATATCGTTCCGGGAAAGAATTATTTATCATTTAGTATCAGTTAAAAATAACCATGATTAAAATTATCACTAAGATGAAAAAAAAAAAAATCCTAGCGTTTTTCTTATTCATTCATTTCAGAAACTGGACTCTTCTCTTCTCTGTATGTATATATACAATAACTAAGACAGACAGATAGATGGATGGATGGATTTTGAATTTTACTAAATCTAAACGAAGCTGAATAACATTTTAATCAACCTGCTGTTTTGAAAAAATTATCAACTGAAGAACACAATTATAAATTCTTAACGTAAAACAATTCCCATACACATATTTACATGCACATTTATATAATGTGTGAATGTTTTGTTGGGTGTCATTTTCTTTCTCTACTAACCAATTGCATTATAAAAGAAAAGAAAATTAAATTCCCATTTGGCCTTCAAAGATATGTCGATTGCACTCTTATTTTCTCAGTTCTATGCTTTAATAATTCATTATTGAATTTAATCAGATTACTTTAAGTTTATTGTGTAAAAATGACAGTTATTTGAACTTATATACATTTTTATTGTGCTGAAATTATGTCATTTGTTAGTGAAAATCTTTACATGCACTATCCATAAATTCCTCGAATTTAAAGTTAATTTTTGTTAAGGAACGCGATCTTTTCTCGGATTTATTTAAGTGAACTTTTGGAATATTTTAAATTTGAAATCAGTTTACTCAGAAACAAATATATGAATTGGTTATACCCTTATTCTTTAAATATGGTACAAAATTCTTTACAGATTTCATAAATAACCATTATTTACACGCACACTTATATATATATATATATATATATATATATATATATATATATATATATGACTAATTTTTAATATTTGTAAAGAGATTTATTTTCCATTAATGCGCCATCTCTTTTCTTTCCTTCATTCTCTAAAATATGATTCGCAGTTTTTTACATATTTCCGCTATAACCAATGTTTATATGTATGGCTGATTTTTTTAATATTCAAAATGCAGTTTTCTTTCTTCTTTATGTGACATCTGTTCTTGTTTCCATGTGTACATATCTTAAAAGGAATATATTGGGATTCTTAAGATCCTTCTTTTTTTATCTGCTTTGAATTTTAATGTAATTTTTTCACGAGACTTAAAAGTCATATATTTGTGTTTGTATTATATATATATGACTTAAGGATTTTTTTACTTCCATTTTAAATTTATATTTTATTTTCATATCATTATCTGGTTTAATTTTTTGACATTATTTATAGACAAAATTCAATATCAGGCTTTCTCATAAAATACTAAATATGACTTTCTATTAATGACACCATTGATTTGCGAATTGTCTTATTCGAAATTTGTTGCTTTCAGAAATGTTGATGTCCTTTAAGAAGAAGTATAATTTTATCTTTCGTCATAACATTATTATGCTTGAAAACTGCTTTTGATAACTACACAGCAGATTTTTTTGTCTTATTGTTTTCCGTGTTGATAATCTTTAAAAAATCCCCACGACTCTAAATGTTGTCAGAATGATATAATAATGTATGTTAAGCATTAACTTGGATGATTCACTGCACAAGAAAAAAAAATATTTGGAATTTTTTGAGAAATAGTCAGTATATAAAGGAGTTATAGGTGTAAAAAATTTGTAAGCAAAACAATTATCTAATTTATGTTACTTGATTGAATAATATGTTAGGAACGACGATTTAGTTACAAAAATAAGAACCGGTCTGTTTTCTGCGTCTCATTTAGAGTATTAAATATCTATTAATTCTGAAACAAATTTTTTTATAAAAATCTATAATATTGAAAATAATATTCCATGATAATAAATCTATTAAATATGTATGATAAATATACGAAAACCATTTTATTCTCAACCTCCGATGGAGTTTAAAAAAAAGAAACAAGTTAAAAACAAAATGAATTTATTACCAACTTTATGTACTCTAACTTAGTAACTTTTTCAACATAATCACTTCAAAGAATAAGGCATTTGTCATATCAGTAGAAAAGTTCTCCGTTCTCCTCTTCAAGAAACCTTTCCACGATTGATGTGAGATGGTCTTATTTTCGAAGCTACTCAGTTCTGTAAGGTGTTCTTAATTTCGAAGCTTTGGCTTTCTAGCCAATTTTATAAATTCTAGAAAAAGATGAAAATCACTATGTGCTAAGTCGGAACTATGTGCTGGATATTCAGACATATCCTATTATTCTCATATCCTATTTAAAGTCTTCCAAAAGCTGTTGGGTTTCAGCAGCACTGTGAGAACGAGCATTGTTACTGATGAGGACAACAGTAGTTAACATTCATGTTCTTTTGTTTTGAATTGCTGTTTCTAGTCGCCTTAAAATTTGATACTAAACAACTGCCTTGATCTTAGTACCTGGTTCCATAAACTAAACGAACAAGGCACCTTTTTGGTCCCCCAAATCTATAATCAAAATCTTCTTGCTGTTAAAGGTTTGTTTGAAGTTTTGCATTCTTGTCCTTCTTCATCGGGAACATTGGTTCATTCGTTTATAAACTGTCTACATCATTCACTCACAACAGTAGGACTGAAAAGATTTTTCACTAAACACTCGACACATTTTTCGGAGAATTTCTGCTGCATAACTCTCTTTAGTTGCAAAAAAAGAGAATAACATGAATTATAAGCAAATGCTAATTCGAGATACGATTGTTTAAGTAGAATATTTTGGAGAAGAATGTGTACTTAATAAAATAATGCCAGAAAATAAAAGACATATTTTATCATTCTCAAAAAACATTGTTTATTATAATTTTGATGAAAACTTTAGCATTTAAAGAAGATATCATCAATATCAAACTAAATGTAGTTATCTAAATTTTATTGTAGAATTTTAAGCAAATTGAGATTAATTTTACATAACATTTTTTTAGACTGTTTGCTTCTATTTTCAACATTTGTTTCGTTATATTTTTTTAAGTAACCCAAAATGTCAGTTTCTCAAATACATCTGCTATTTTTCATTAGCAACACAAAACAAAGCGAACATATCTAGACCACAATTGCTTCTCGGTGAAGTAAATATCGAAAGGAGTAATTTCTAGAAAATTTACGGTCGTTGCAGTGATTGCTTTTTTGTCATGGCTTAACTTCTTTTGTTTCTTTAGCCGTAAAACACGTCATTTCCTAAGATTTACTGCCCAGCGTGGCACCACGACACTCGTTGGATCTCGAACATCCAAGAGAAAAATAGGATGTGCGAACATTTGTATTGATTTAATGCTTTTTGTAGTCAGAAGCAGTCTATGTTACTATAGTTGAATGGCTCATCTTATAAGAATAATGAGGCATACGATATTGATTTAAGTCATATTCATTCAGTTTGTTTTATCGCAAAATAGTGGATGACAGTAAAATATTTTGTACTTAAAACGAAATAATATAGAAATATATTATGACACTTATTTTGTTATGTTATTGTAATCTATCTTCGAGAGAATTGTTATAATGTACAAGATCTGTGTTTATTGTGAAACACATATGAAAAGATTTGGCTGTTGTTCTAAACTATTTTTCATTATTATTGTAATAGTGGTGCCAAACAAATGACCTTAAATTAGCATCTTCTACATGAAATATAAAACTTAATAGTGTGACACTACTTTTTTTAAATTTTTTTAACTTTTTTCTAGAAGGAAATAATTTTTACACCAAGGATTTGTTTTGAAATTAGCAAAATTATAAGTCTTATTGAAAAAAATGATGCTAATAATCTGAATATATATATATAAACAATTTTGAGTTCAAAAAACGAATTAGAATAATGGAAAATAAGTTAAAGTCTAACCACAAAATTGAGAAACAAGTAGTAAGAGTGTGTTCCTTTTATACTTTAAAAGAACATCATTCTATTTCTAACATTACTTTCCATGTTTATTGTGATATTCCGAAAAAAGAAAATTATATTACTTTTATAAAAATGATTTGATAAATTTTAATTATGTATTTAATAGAACTGCGGATTTCTTTAAGTTTCAAATATGCATTAAATCTTAATGTAATGATTTTAACTGATTAACAAACATATTTTTT
>BMAW01068120.1:0-14435 GCA_019974015.1 Nephila pilipes
TTTATTTTTAATACATTAATGTAATAAGCCCAATTAGATAGAACTCTTTCTCTCTCTCTTTCAATTATGTGACATAATCATAAGTGTGTGGGGTTGGTTTTTGCGTTATATACACGTCACAAGAATGATAAACACTAACCAAAAATATTTTATCTCACGCCTGTTTTTTTTCCCACAATTTGATTAGGTGCAAGAAGTAAATATTTTTCATTCATTAGAGTAGGTAGAAAGTGGGGGTTCTAGATCAGAGGCGCAGTGAGGTGCATTCGGTTTGCGCCTCAGGGATTGGAGGGTAAGACCTCACCCCACCGCTCAACCCCTTCCCCTCCACCGCTTCTTCGCTCGTCCCGTACCTTTCCGCTCCTTCTTCTCTACACCCCTTCCTCCCCTCTTTTTCTTTCAACCGCCTCTCCCCCCACATCCATGATTCCATGCTTTTTTTTTTAAAAGTTCCATATTATTCTTAAATTGAATCATTCGAAAAATTTCTTACCTGAGGTTAACACGATATTAATAATACAAATTAATGCTAAAATTACCCATGGAGTGGGAAAACATTTATCGTGTTCCCGAACATGCTGGTAGTTTTGGTGGTATAGATGCTGTATATCGCGCTCTAAAAGGGAAGGTTTCTAGAAAAAATATAAAAAATTGGTTACAAACAAAAGACTCATATACGTTGCATAAACCCGTTAGGAAGAAATTTAATACAAATCGTGTAATTGTTGGTCAAATAAATCAACAGTTTCAGGCGGATTTAGTGGATATGCAATCTTTATCTTCTTTTAATGAAGGTAATAAATATTTGCTGACATGTATCGATGTCCTTTCGAAGTATGCTTGGGCTATACCATTGAAGAATAAGAAAGCTGAAACCATAGTATTAGCTTTCAAAAAGATTTTTTCCGAACGTATTCCAAAAAAATTACAAACAGATGCAGGGAAAGAATTTGTGAATATTCTATTCCAAAAATACCTTAAGAAAATGAAAGTTGGATTTTTCACAACAAATAATAGAGCAAAGGCCTCCATTGTAGAGCGATTCAATCGTACTTTGAAGACCAAAATGTGGAAGTATTTTACTGAAATGAATACAAAGCGTTACATTGATGTTGTTGAAAAATTAGTGCATAGCTATAATCACTCTTGGCATCGAAGCATTCTCATGGAACCAAGCTCGGTGAATAAAAGAAATCAGACTCAAGTGTGGCTAACTTTGTATGGCAAGTCTCTGAAAGAGCAGTCAAAATCAAAGTTCAAAATAGGTGATACCGTACGAATCAGTAGGGAAAAACTTAATTTTGAAAAAGGTTACGAGCAAAATTGGACGAAAGAAATTTTTACAATCCATCAAATTCTTCCTAGAAATCCAACAGTTTATAAAGTAAAAGATTTGTCGGGTGAAATAATTCAGGGCACTTTTTATCCCCAAGAACTACAGAAAGTATCTGATTCTGGGTTCTATCCTGTTGAAAAAGTGATAAGAACAAGAAAAAGGAAAGGAAAAAGTGAATATTTTGTAAAATTTCAAGGATACCCAGAAAAATTTAACACGTGGGTTAGTGATGTTAGAATGATATAAATGGATGTGTCTGACACATTCTTTTTAGTTTGAATCATGTCATTCTACATTACACTAGTTAGTGACAGTTCCAAGCGTTTTTTCCCAGAAAATAAAACATCTCACTTTATTACTCAACTTCCATTACCTATTACATTGAATAGTGGAGAGTGGGAAGTCGGTTTAGTAGATTTAATATATCCACACACATGGTATAACATAAGAAATGATAATAATGTATTCGGATTTGACTTAGGAAATGGAGAATTACTTGTCAGAAGAGTTCCGCCAGGTTGTTATGAAACAATCCCGGATATTTTAAAAGGAATGCAATTGGAATCACACAGAAACAAAATCGAATTTATTTATCATTCTGTGACAAAGAGGGTGAAAATTAAGCTTAGTGGTCAGGCTAAAGTCGTGTTATACAAAGGCATAGCTGAATTATTAGGTTTTGAGCCTGGTGAATATAAAAAGTCCGTTGAAAGTCCTTACATAGCTGATCCTACAGCTTCATTTCCTATCATATATGCATATTGTGATCTCGTTGACCCTCAAATCGTTGGACATATACAAGCTCCACTTCTGAAAATAATAAAAGTAGAAGGAAATGATGGAGAAGTAATCAATGCTCACTATACAAGACCCCACTACGTGTCTGTTATTCGACAACATTTCCAAACGATTGAAATGATTTTGCGATTACATTCGGATGATTTAGTTCCTTTTGAAAGAGGTCGCGTGATAGCGGTGTTACATTTTAGAATGAGACAAATCGTATAAAAGAAGATATATGGAAATATGAAATTCATTTCTTTAGAAAATTTTAAAGCGTTAAGATGCTTGTTCCTTATAAATGTTGTACGAAGCAATTTGAAGACTATTACGTGTCACAAACAGGAAATGGACTCCCATATTATACTGGACAATCTTTTCAGAAAGGATATGGTATTGGAGGGTGGTTTAAACGACTATTCCGCACAGCTCTACCTTTTCTGAAGAGCGGTGCTAAATCGGTAGGAAAAGAAGTTTTGAAAACAAGCACACAAATTGCAAATGACATGATAGAGGGTCGGAGTTTTCCGGAATCTGCTCGGCAAAGAACTAATGAAACTGGAACAAGGTTAATAAAAAAAGCTATACAAAAAGCCGATGAAATGATAGGACGTGGTAAAATGCGTCAAAGGTATAAAAGAAAGAGGAAGGGAATGAAAGCTACCATTTCTTCCAAATCGAAGAAAGTAAGAGGACGAGATATTTTTGATCCTTAAGAGTGATGGCGTTTCTTTTAAAAGAGTCTCCTGAATGTGTTAAATCTGAACTGAATTTATTTTTAACTCCTCCTACCCAGACTGTAATCGAAAAAGGCCAATGGGTTCAATTCCATCCCATCACTAATGTTGCAGATGGAGGACCTATCGAATTCCTCATACCTGAGAGTGGTGATGCTTACCTAGACCTCTCTCAGACTCAGTTACATGTTAGAGCAAAAATCTTGAAAAGTGATGGTAAAGTGATTACAGATGAAAATAAAGTTGGACCCGTAAATTTATTTTTGCACTCTATGTTTTCCCAAGTCGACGTTTGCTTAAACGAAAGAACAATTTCATCAAGCAATAATACATATGCCTATAGAGCTATAATAGAAACTTTATTAAACCATGGGTACGATAGCAAAACTTCTCAACTTACATCTGAACTTTATTATAAAGACACTGCCGGTCGGATGAATGTCTTTGATGAGAAGGATGCAAAACCGAATGAAGGATTCAAAACTCGTGCAAATTTCATTAAAAGAAGTGGAACTGTTGACATGGTAGGACGACTCCATGTGGATTTATTTAACCAAGACAGACTTTTATTAAATCTCGTGGATGTGAAACTAAAGCTCATTCGAAGCAAACCCTCATTTTGTTTGATTGGAGACGGGGATTATAATGTGATTTTTGAACATGTCTCCCTTTATGTAAGAAAAGTGCAAGTTAATCCAGCGGTGGTTATCGCTCATGCGAAAGCTTTAGAAAAGACAACGGCAAAATATCCCATTAACCGAGTTACGTGCAAGGTGTTTTCAATCCCACAATCAAGTTATTCTTTCGTACAAGATAATGTATTTTCAGGACAAATGCCTAAACGCATTGTGATAGTATGCGTGGATAATGATGCTTTCAATGGAAATTATAAGAAATCCCCTTTTGAATTCAAACATTATGATATGAACTTTATCGGAGTGTACATAGACGGTCAACCTGTTCCTCACCAACCTCTAGAACTAGATTTTAAAAATGGAAATTATATTCAAGCTTACAATAACTTATTTCTAAATTCTGAAGGACTTCATTTATCTAGATCAGAATTTGCAAATGGTTATTCCCTATTTTTATTTGATTTATCACCCGACCTTTGTGAAGGAGAGCACTTTAATCTCATTCGCCACAGTAATTTGAGAATAGAGTTAAAGTTTAATAAGGCTCTGAATGAAACTGTTTCACTTATTGTATTCGCCGAATTTGAGTCGTTGATTGAAATAAACAAGACACGAAACGTTTTATTTGATTTTGGAAATTAAATGTTCGCCTCTCAAATAAGCAAAATTTTATCAAAGGAGGCTCCTAGAGATTTCTTAGGTGTGTATCCTGCTGACCAAATACCCAAGATCAAGAAAAGAGCAGCAATAGTGGTAAATACAGATCCCCATGATAAAGAAGGATCGCACTGGCTAGCTATGTATATTCAAGATGAGAAAACCATAGAATTTTTTGATTCTTATGGATTACCTCCATCGGTATATGAACCCCATATCTCACAATATGTAAAATTATTTCCAAACGTAATATCTAATGAAATTTCATTGCAAAGCCTCTCATCAAATGTTTGTGGACAATATTGTGTATTCTATCTTCTTAAAAGATGTCAAGGATATTCGATGAACTACATTTTGAGGTGCTTCTTTAACCGCAAGAAAAATGATTTTAGAATGTATTTGTATTTTAAAAAAATGTATAACGTAACGATGGTTTTTAAGAAATAAAATCTGAAATAAAAATACTGTGTCTTTATTTGTTTCTAACAGTTGCACATATGTATTCTTACTCTAATTACTGTGTTCTTCATTTAAATATTCAATATTTTTCTCATTCAAAATAAAAAATAAAATTTTGAAAATATCTTATTTATATATCTTTACTTTTATAAAACTATTTGAATTTTTTTTTATTTATTTATTTTTAAAGCTTTTACTATTTTCTACTTTACATTTCTTTCTTACATTAATTTTTTTTTTAGATTGCTAAACTCTCTACCCCTTATTCTTCAAATTAGTTTTAAATTCCTATATTTATTTTTGCTTTTAAGCAATTAATTCAAAATTAATAAATATTTGCTTTATTATCAATTTAACTGCGTATAATAAATCAATAAATACACACAATGTTTCAATAAAAAATTATTTTTATAAAAAATACCAAGAGTACAAAAATCTTTAATATTTTATCCAGTTTATAGGTTTTGCATACATTGTCATATATTTCAAGTATTTGTTTTTTATTAGTTGAGATGGAAACTCAATTTCTTTTAAAGCATCAACGAAACTCTGAAGTCCATTCGGTTCAGTTTTTCTATCTTTTAACAAGAACGTTACCAAATCCACAATGTTAGTATTTGGAAGTATCGTTTTTTTAATCGTCAGTTCTTTATTGTTAGTCCAAGATAAGGAGTTGCTGTTTTGCTGAATGAAATTCATAATTTTCTGAGCTTGCTTTTTTCTTCTTACGGGCGTGTTATTCAAAACATCACTCTCGATACTTATGCGTTCAGCATCTTTATTTGAACTCGTCTGATTGAATTCATCTTCTCTCTCCTTAATATTAGGTTCCATAGATTCAGCTTCCTGCATTGACTCTATTTTGTTTTGTTGCAGGGGGAAATTAGTAAACTTTTGAAGAATTTGAAGATATAAAGTGGATTTCTCTTGATCACCTAAGTTAGGGTTTCGTAGAATTTTATGCATTTCTTTATCTAATTCGGTTAAATGATCTTCGGTAAATTGCCGAAGTCTCTCCTCAGGTACCAGGACGAATTTTTTACTGTGATCCATTTAGGATTGAAGATATAACAGAAACGGCAGCAGGAATGAGAAAACTTAGAAACCCTTCACCTTTCTGTACAAGCAGATTCCTTTTTTTATATAATGGTACTTTCTTACTTCCTAGTTTTCTTAACACTTTTTTGTAAGGGGTGAGTCGAGATTTTTGATGTTTTGTCAAAGGTACGTTTCCTTTTAGAATGTTGATGGTACATTCGCACAAAGCCTTTATAAAGGAGTTAGTACATTTCCGTAAAAGGGTAGCTTTGGCTTTGCTTTTAGCCAGTTGCTTCAAATTATTAATATGTTGACTTGCTAACATTTTAAAGTTAAATGAAAAATTTGATTACATAACAAGCTTTAAATAATATATTTAGTTTGAAAGTCTGGTTTCTTGTTTAATGAATAATCTTAGTTAAAAATCTTTCATAATAGAGCTCTGCAAAAATTGCTCGAAAATGAATCTATTTTGAGCTATCGGGGTTGATAGAAAATGTTTTTATCTCCTGGAAATAATCCAGTGCGGAGACGTAGTTTTTCATTTGTTTCAGGCCTTAAATCAATAAACAAATAACCATATGCGGGTGAGGTTGCATCGATGAAACTCTCTTGGAAATACTTAGTTTGACTCGGATACATCTGTTTAGCTAAACAAGCAATTTGCATTTTATCCCTCACATTTTTAAAGCAACACATATAAGATGCATTTAATGAAATAGTTCGGAATTCTGCTCCTTTGTAAAAAAGATTTTGAACAATAAAAATTACTGAAATATTTCTATGATGACTACCTTTTGTAAAGAGATTTGATAATTTTTTATCACCACTTAATTCGGACATTAAGTCATCAATGATAATTAATGCATTACTTATTTCATTAAGATCTGAAGGTAAGCCCTCAATGAACTCTACATTAGAAATTTCATCAAATAGTGTTTGATAGGCTCCGTAACACCAAATGGTTTTTGAAGGTGTAGGTTTAAACATTTCATTATTTAGCAATTTTTTCACGAAGTAAGTTTTTCCAGAATTGGAAGGACCACTTATAAGCATAGAAGAGGGATGTCGTATGGTTGGGAACTCCATTGCAAATGTAAGAATTTATTAACTTTCTACGCTATTTATAATGAAAATTTGATTATAGTTGAACTTGTTAATATATATATGTATAAGTAAAACTTTCGAATATTTTAACAAAACATTTTATTTTTCAACTATTTATTTACAACACAATAAAATAATTCTATACAAAGATACAGCAAGCAACATTTTAAAGTAAAAATAAAACTGATTTGAGTGAAATAAATAAAACAGTATTAACATTTATCTCAATGTCTAAATAAAAAAAAGAATCATGAACACACATAGCCATAGTCATACAAAGTTTCTTTTGCTGCAAATAACAAAGTTAGGAGGTTGATAAATATCATATAATACTCATATGCATACATATTTTTACATTTACATTTTTGATGTGGAAAGAAGTGAAAAAAAAAAATTTTTTTTTCCTTCAACAACAACAAAAGACATTCAGTTTCTTAAAAAAAAATACAAAAGCCCAAAATAGTAAAATATTTTTTATCTATATCTATCCTTTTTTTTTACTATTTAATTTTAAAGTGACCATATGCCAAAGTGTTGATACCATCGTTTAAAATGTATCTTTTGCTATCAAAAGGGCACAGAGTTGATTTTTGATACGATACAGTTTGTACAATGTGGTTGTGACTTTCAATTTTTTGGGCTTTGGCTAAACCACGACGACGATATAATAAAGTATCTTTGTAGTCTGAATGTCGAATTTGTTGTTGTATTATCACTTTCGACACTCCTTTTGCTGTTTTTTTCTCCATTACAACACTTTTTAAACTATACATCTTTGGCTTCAGTCCGACAAATTCAACTGCTAAACTGGATGATAGCTCATCTTTCATCTTACCAAGTACTTTCTTGTTTGTTTCATTGTATAGAACGTGATTTTTTGGATAATCAGATGTATCGAATAAATGTAAATCTTTTTCCATATCTTTATATACATCTGATGTTGATATTTCGTAGCACAACGAATCTGTATCCGTGAAAAGTAATTTAGCGTTGGTATCGTACTTACTTTTAATATAATTATAATGAAAATTATACATTAATATTTTGGATATTTCTAGAATTGAAAAACCGATGTAAATCGGTCTATTTAATAAAAGCGAGACTTTTTTTCTTTCTATGGATACCAGATCCGTTGTTATTATTCTAAAGTTATGAAATGCCGGTGAAGCAACAAGTTTTTTAGCTTTTTTCTGATCCTGTACAAGATCTATTACAGTACGCTTCCGTAGGTTTTCCATGGTTTTACCGAATACTGCATTATTTAATAATTTAAATAGATCTTTTTCAAATAAACTTTGTGCTTTTTTCCTTTTTTCTGTATTAAAATCAATATATTTCTTAAGCCAAGGTCTTTGGTGGAATTTAAGAATTTTGTGGATTTTTGTTACTTTTAACCCAAGAGAAATATATTGTTTTAAATTTCTATAATGAACGATGTATCTTTTTTTGCTCATTAAGTTAGGAACTAATTTAGTACAGCTATTGATATTTAAATTATATTTTTCTGCTATTTCTTTACAGTATGGGGACAGCATATCATTCGTGACGTTTAAAGTTTCTGGGGCGAGGGGATAGTCGTTATGCAAATCGTGCAAGTTTTCAGGGTAATCTAAATCTACCTCTAAAATAAACCCTATGTCAGATTCATCCGAAATCTCCATAAAATTAACAGGCTCTTTAATCCACTCAAAACCATGAGTAGGCAAGAACTGGGACATTGCCCATCCATACAAATTATTTGCATCCAAATAAAGGATATATTTAGATGGTTTCACTTCATCGTAAGATTCTAGATATTTGTTATTCGCTGAATTAAATCTGTGCGATATCATTGAAATACCACCTATTATGCCTCTCTCGATAAATAAATGCATATCCAAGTCTGTAAAAAGTTCAAGTTTGACTCGCGACATGTAAAGACATGCTTGCCAAGCGAGACCGGGAGCTGTGTAACAATGACAGGGATCTAGTTTATAAAAATTTAAGCACAATTGTCGAAAATTTTGAAAAACATCAGCAAGTAGTATTACGTCACTAGTTACATATAAATCGTGATACTCTCCTAGATTTTTTAGATTAAATGTTTCCCACACATTTATGCAATGTGCATACTCATCATCATTTATAGATTCATTTATGAGTGAACTAAAAAAAGTTTCTTTCGGGGGTAAGTGTCTTTCACTAAATTTTTGAAAATTGTCCATATATTCATAGGGATAAATTCCTTTATGAACCATAAGATCAGTTTTATCTTTAAAAAAATCACTTGTAAGTTTTAGCTGGTTTTTTTCTAAATTTGAAACTAATTTTTCGAGGGAGGCATTTAAAAATTGCAGCGAATCCAAAAAACGTAGAGAACCGATTGAAAAAGATATGTACTTTTCGCTATTGGAAGGTATACAAGTAAGATTTTTGTTTTTAATTTTTCCAACACTTTGCATGATTAAATGGGAATCGTATCCTCGCAAATTGTGAATTATTACTGGAATGTGTTTAGCTAATGTGTAATTAATGTTACAAATATTATGAGCTGCACCACGATATGCACCGGTGAGATGGTCATGATCACGCACTCGATCCCCCAATAAGGGTTTTTCACATATGTGACAAATCGTGGCATTTTTAAAATCTAATTTATTTTCGTCAGAAAAAAGCATTGGCTTAACGTTTTTCAAAATATTTAATATTTCCTCTTCTTCTTTAATGAGATTTTCTAAGAAATGGTCTACGGCATTTTCTCCTCGATAAACAACAGGTGGTTTTTTAAAATTTCCATCAGGTCCAATGACCGTGTATGCATAACCACAAGGTATATGATCTGCTATTGGTACTGTGTAAGATCTCGCAGGATCAGGTGCACATGAATTTATTTTAACAATAAGGGATTCAAAGTCGGCATAAATGGTATATGGAACCGGTATGTTAAAATTGAAATTTTCAAATTCTAACCATTTGTTTTCTGGCATTTTTATTTTTTGTTCTTTATGTTTCCTGCAGTCTATAGTATGCGCATCTAAGTTTGATTTTTTAGCGAATCTGTGAAGACAGTAATTGCAGTAAAAACTTTCCGATTTATGCTGTGTTAGGTCTGAAAGTAATCGGTTTAAATTTCTAATAAGACAATAATGTCTTTTTTCTTTATTTGAAATCAAGAGCAAATTTACATGGGTATCAAAATTCTTGGTTGTAATTCTCAAGGGGAAAATTTCATTTTCAAAACCAAACACATTAATTGATATTTCATTTTTTTCTTCAAAAAGCTCTATCTGATTTAACGGAGTAGGAAAAGTAAGGTTTTTTGTACATAATTCATTTTGAAATTTTAAATAAGTACTCACTCTATTAGCATTTACTTGAGTAGGATGAAGATGAGCTAACACACACCATAAAAAATATTGCTGGTCTTCATTTTGAATGTTTAAAATGGCTTTTTTCGTTCTCAATTTTGGTGGAAGGGTTATGTAAGATGCTGCTGCTAAGGGTTTATAAACAGCTGTCTTAAGCTCGTGCTTCAACACTTCTTGAAACTCCCATCCGGAGCCTCTATTTTCGAACTCGTTACTTGATGCAATAACCTTAAGAGAAAACATATATACATGAATTTGCAATGGCGTATTTTTTAAAAAATAATAAATTGAATGAAACCTAATTACATTTAATTTAGAGTAATTATAAAATATATATTCAGTACATATATATTTCGAAATCGTTTCAAAATAGAATTACTTTTTTCTTAGAACAGAGTAATTAATATTTTATATTTATTTTTTTGAAGAAAAGTAATGAACTTCTTACCTTTGCGATGCTTGTTTCAATGTCTGGAGATTCCTGATCTAAGGTAACAGCACACTTTGATCTAAAGTAGGAAGTACAGGTCTCAAAGTCCTCTGTTGTAATTTTTCGGCTGAAGCGAACACAACTATTTAAGTACCATTTTAGTCCCTTTTTTGAAGACGCTATTTCCTTTATTTTGTCTGTAATTTCAGTTTTTAAGCTATGAAGACTCACAGTCAAGTCCTTGGATGTTAAAGGGATTGGAAAGAACGTATGTACTTCAAAAGTGTCTAAACATGCATTTTTAGTGCGTCGGTTAACGGACGAAATTTTTCGCTTTCTTGATGGAGCAGCAGAAGTTGAAGAAACTGAGGTCGCACCATTATTAGAGAGATCGGATGGTTCTAAGATGGTAGAGGGACCGGCTATGGCTCTGGAAGGTTGAATTACATTCACAGAGGAATTTTCCTTGTCATTACCTGTTTGAGATACTTCCATGGAAATTTCAGACATGAATTTATGGGTCTTTGAATGTCGAAGAAAATTATCCTTTCGATTGAACCTTTTCCTACATATTTCGCATTGAAATGATGCTGAAGTAGCATGAATCGAAATCTGATGTCTTTTGAAACTGCGACGATGAGTGAATGTTTGATCACACTTATTACAAGAAAAAGTGCCCCGTAAAACACCATCGAAAGGCTCATCTAACTCAGTGGATAAGTCACCGAAATCTGCAGAAGCTAAAATTTCATCATTCATAGGGAAATCGGTCTCTTCGAAAATTGTTTCAATATCCATTTGGAAGAGCTTAAGCAAAAAGTGTGTAAAGTGTAAAAGTTTTGAGCATAAAGTAAATATTCTTGTTTGCGCTATTTTCTTATATATGGTCGTTATGCGTAGGAATACAGTAAAGAATAATTAGAGCAGTTGTAAGGCGGTACAAGTTAGAAAATATTTATTACCAAATACGAAAGAAAGAGCTTGTTATCTCCTTTCGGTCTAGCAAAGGGGTTTGATACCTCCCCTCAACCTTGTGAATGGTTTTATTACCTCCCTACAGGTAAACTGAATTTTCCCACCTTCGTATAGCTGTAAAAGTTCAATTATTTTACTCTTACCCTCAAAGGTTACTTTAGGGATAGCCTATGTGTGAGTTTTTGCCGACATCTATTTGTCAGTTGTTAAAGTGATTCTCAGAAAAAAATATTTTTAAAAGTTAATAGGCGGACTTTCGTTTGATTCTTCAGTTGTTTACCCTAAAGCTATTACAGTCCTGACACTAGTATACGTACCAACAACCCTATGAATGGGTTTATTGCAGTTCTACAGATAAAAATCAATATTTTTTTTCTTTTTACCGCCACGTCTTAGGAATCGTTTCAATTATTTTACATTTGCTTTCAAAGGTACTTTAAAAATATTTTCTGTGAGAATTCTTCCCCTCTGCCTGTTATTGTAAGGACTTATTCAGAAAGCACCTTTTAAATTGTATAGGATGTTTTCCACTTTATATTCTTCAATGGTTAGACCTAGCTTAGTATTCTTCCCTTAAAGCCCATTGATGCGTGGATATGATGTTACAGCTTTTTATAAATGGACTGATTACCTCTCCCCACCTTTAAATTGATGTAAAGGTTTCAGTTACCTTATTTCTATTTTCAAAGGTATTTTGTGAACAATATTCAAAAGCTCGTTTCCTATCATATTACTATATTTTTGAAATGTGCCGAAAATAATCGTTTTAAAAGTTCATACAATGGTTTCGGTTTTTTTTTGTTTTTTTGTTCTTCATTCTTTTAAACCTTCTGTATAGTATTCGTTCTTTAAACCCCACTATTATGTACATACAAAACTCCTTACAGCCTCGTAAAAGGATTAATTGCTTCTCCCCACTTTTGTAGTGATGTGAAAGTTTCAATTTATTTGCAAAGATATTTTTGAAATGCTGTACTTACGAATTTTTTCATAGACTCTGTTTGTGATATTTTTAGGGGAAGGGAATGTGCTGCGAAAAAGAAAATTTTAAAGATAAAGTAATTCATTAACACAATTAATTAAGAAAATTTTTGTTCCCGACTGGTTTATATAAAGAATGTGATTCTTTTATTTACAATCAATTTTTTTTTAAATATATATTTTTCCTTTTAAATTACGATAAGTAACATCTTAATCATCAAAAAATATATTAGCATAAGCATATTTGAAACACCGATTTCAACCATTAAGAAAATTCACGTTTATCTAAGAAAATAAATCTTAGAAATGATTAAATTAAAAAAAAATATGTTATATCATTTGTACATTATAACGTTTAAAATTTGAATTCTTGAAAAATTATGGAGAATAAAATACATGAAAATTATGTATGTATGTAACATATTATACTTCTATCGTAAAAGTAAATAGGAAACACTCACTGAAAGAAACAAACAATTCTTTATTTACACTAATAAAATACAATCTGTTGCAATGTACATTTTTTTAGCATTTTCTATTAAGATATTCATATCTAACTTATTAAGAAATATCTCACTGATATAGTTTATCATTTGGATATTTCGTTCAACAAATTCTGCAGCCAGTTTATCCCAGTCCATGTTTAACATAGCTAAGTCTCCATATTCGAAAATCCTTTGCTCATTGGTATATGTCATGCATTCGTGACCTAGCTGATTTTCATAACCTTCCAAACACCCGTAACATTCGAACAATGCTGAAATATTTTCTTGGATATGATAACTTAAAAGTTCCACCATCGATGTAGTGAGAACTATTTCCGCATCAATGCAGTTGAAGTCAGTTTTTGGAAAAGGAATATGCTTAGTCACTTCTTTCTTCAGAAGTTTGCGAAAAACTCGTCCAAACATGAGGGAAACAGTCTTTGACGTGATCTGCTTGTGGATGTTTTTTAGCTCATTCCATTCCGTCTCATTTAGCATGGAAACAGGAGCCAAAAATTTGCGAGAAAAATCCTTTCGCTGGTAATAACGTTGTAATGTAATATAAGTCACATTTTCGACGACAGTTCGAGAAAGTACAAGGCAGTCCTTGACAACAAATACTTTTCCATCTTGAAAGGCTTGATCAATTGCAGCAAATTCTCTCACGAGGGCTAACCATACTGAAGGAATGAGAGTAATTCCACTTTTGGTGGGGAAGAGAGATCCTGTTGCATCGAGTTTGTATTGGCGCAAGTGAATTCGAGCAACATCTGCAAAATCAGAAACAATGGCGTAGTTGGAACGGCCAAGATGGAAATGATTCTCAGGAACAGCATCTGGTTTAAATGAAGAATCCTTTTTGCTGTCTTTGAAGAAGCACACTTTTTTTACTGAAGCATTGGTGGAAGCAAGAGGTGCAACACGTTTCATTGTTATCTAAATTAATTTAAATTTACTAATCAAGGAAAAAGGATCACTTAAGAAACTTGTAATATCTTTCGAAAATGATATTTTTTATCACGAAGAGGAGTCAGTGGTACGATTAAGAGCTCGAGAAGAAATGATGCTTAGAAAAAAATGCAAGTGAGTTGAACGAGATGGTCAACTCAAGCTGATTGGTTCATTTTCATGAAGTTAGTATACATGCAGCTGATTGGTAGAAAAAATATTGACGTACCTAGCCCTTCAACAACAATTATTAAAACCAGTTTTTCCAACAGAAAAAAATAAACAAATAAATAAGATAAGCTGATAAAAAAAAACAGATACGTTTTTTAATATGGTTCAATTAAGGAATTGTATCCATCCCCACACCTTAGATATATCCATATACGTAAAACTATATTTCAAAATTGAATCAGATCGAAAATAATTTATCAAAAATTAATTGTATTGTTTTCTTTATTTAGTAATTTAACTGTTTACACATTATTATTCTATTAGCAGAGATTGCGCCGGGGGGGGGGGA
>BMAW01068121.1:0-138084 GCA_019974015.1 Nephila pilipes
TTTTATCAGAAATTTTATTGGTTTTTGCAACTTTAAAAAGTTAATCACTTCAAATGAAATTCCATTAATTTTAAGATATATTTATGAAAGATAAAACATTTAACACAACAATCAATAACTTCCGAGACTAACCCAGAGATGGCGCTCGTAGTAAACCAGTAATCAGGTCTTTCTAGAGTACTAACCTTTGCTTGAAACGTGTCAAAAGTTTAAGTTCGATCGGACCAGAAACAGCTGAGTTATCGAGGTTGGAGTAAAGTCGTTTTGTAGTTTGTTTAAAAAATGGAAAAAACCGAGTTTCGTGTTCTGATAAAACATTGTTTTTTAATGGGTAAAAACACCGTGCAAGCGAAACAATGGATTGAAAAATGTTACCCGGACTCTTGTCCATCAAAAGCAACGATTTGTCGGTGGTTTGCCGAGTTTAAACGGGGTCGTACCGACACAAATGACGCGGAACGCTCGGGTAGACCTGTGGAAGCCGTTACACCAGAAAATGTGAGTGAAGTGACAAAAATTATAATGAAAGATCGTAAAGTGAAGCTCCGTGAGATTGCTGAGATGACACAGATATCATATGGAAGTGTATTTACTATCCTTCATGAAAAATTGAGCATGAAAAAGGTTCTTCCCAAGTGGGTGCCGTGATTGCTTTCGATGGAACAAAAACAGCAACGAGTCGATGGTTCAGAAAGCTGTTTATCGCTATTTACTCGCAACAAAAAAGATTTCTTGCGAAAAAAAAAATTGGAAAAGCGTTGGAACGATTGTATCACCCTAAAAGGTGATTAACAAAAGGTGTTATGTTAATGAATGAAAAAAAATTTTGCAAAAAAAATGTTGTTTTCAATGTTAGTCTCGGGACGTATTGATCCATTTGTTATATATATATGTGTGTGTGTATATTCATAATTAAAAAAACTAAGACCCCAAAGAGATCAAGTAAAATTATTGTAACTTCAGGTGGATAGAGAAAAATTAAAAGTTCAATTTACTTGAAATATTTCAATTAAATCAGAAGTAAATCTGTAAACAAAGAGAAGCTGATACTTTAGTCTGTTAATTATATTTTTAATTTGCATGAATGAAGTATTATTTTCTGGTACATGAGGATAACGCGACGCTTGGAGATTTCAAATTCCAAGTTATAACGAACAAATGACTCTATAACTTTGAAAAAGGAAGTTAAGAAGGAACCACAGCAATACATGGAGCGGAATTTGACGAACAGCCTTTTCTTGAGGACCATTGTTTACAGGGCTTCCCAGGACAGTTGTTATTATTTTGATTTGGAAATTTCACAAAAGAATGTTCCATATGTATGTTCCTTTAGTAGAAATATAGATCACGTTTCGATTTCAAAGAGATTGCTTTCTGAGATGCAATTGTGTCGTAAAGTAATTTTACTTTCAGTTGAAATATTAAAAAATAAAAAGTAAAGATTCAGTTACGTAGGTGGGGGAAATTGATCTTAAGGGGATAAATTTTAATTGTCTAACTGTAAACAAATAATAATAAATTATTCAAAGTGAATGTAATTTTTTTTCTTATACGCAAATTTTACTGAATTTTTTCAATGTTATAAAATTAAGTAAACTTTATCTGGAGAAATTAACCAATTAAAATAAAATTGCATTCCATATTCACAATTTAACGAGAAGGGCTTAGATATTGATGTTTATTCGTCGACAGAAATAGGAAACCTATAACATGAGTATGACGCCTTTAGAGACAGAAAATTCTAACTTGTAATGTTCAATTATGTATCCTTTTATCAAGAGAGCAAATAATAATAATAATAATAATAATAATAATAAATGTTTTTTTACAACTTGCACAAAGACTCCAAATGGCTTTTTTTGTATTTCTGTGGATATATTGAAACTCTAAGCCTTCCCATTTGCTTAGTGTGGAAGTTTCGAAGAGGAAGGGGCTGGTTCAGATATCGTCTTTGCGCTGGACCAAAGTTCAAAATTACAAGGTTCGTCACCAATAGTTCTCGTGTTGCGTCTGTGAGGTTTAATAACCAATTAATACAATTGTACAGAACAAATCAGTGACTACAAATGATATAAAAAAAGAGTCTATTTAAATATTATCACCACCTAATTCTTCTAAAATGGGATTCAGCTTCAGACAAAATCTTTTCAGAAATGTATTAATTTGGTTAATTAAGCTAATTAATCACTCTATTGACATCCAAAGCTAGTTCCTTTTGAGAAAATAATAGTTATATCAAATTTGTTCAGGTATAAAAAGAGCTGTGAAAATTATTTTAAGAAAATCTCAACACACACACATTATTTTTGATAGATTCTACAAATCTTGAAGTCAGAAGACTAAAAAGGAGAAGTAGTGAATACCAAGTAATAAGCAATGTTTACTAATGAATAATATGCTTTGTTTAGGAGAATAAATTTAGAAAATAAGCTGTTCATTAATATAAATGAAAGAATGAAGTTAGAGGAATACTTTGTTCTGAAAGCGAAGAATCATGCAGGAAAAGTGTTATGTTTCAAACCGACTGCATATTGTGTTTTATATTTTGCAATGGTCGTTTATCAATACCAAGAACTATTTTTTTCTGTAAGAAACTAACCATTGAAGCACATTAACATTTGCGTGAAGACAGATAGATATTACAATTCTTATAAAACTCTTTCTTTTACAGTTTTTTTTTTAATTCGAAATAAGAAAAAGCAGTACAGAGGAATAAATACTTTGGAAGTATTGCAAGATGTAGAGGATATTTTTTTATTACTGAGTGCCTAATGTTTTATCAGAAATTTTATTGGTTTTTGCAACTTTAAAAAGTTAATCAACTTCAAATGAAATTCCATTAATTTTAAGATATTTTTATGAAAGATAAAACATTTATAGTTTAACCAAATATATATTAAATAATCAATCACAAGAATGCTTTTTTTAGAATAAACATTACAAATTTATTTAGAGTATTCAGTTTACCAAGTTATTTATTCTTCCATTTATATTTCATGTATAGTACTGCTTAGAAAATTTGTATCGTAATTGTCAAAATATTTCTCTTTAAGAAAAAATCTCAAACATTAATATCACAAATAAGTATCTCCCAAATTAATATCATAAATAAACAAATAAGTATCTCCCAAATTAATGTCAAAAAATCAATAGTAATATCACAAAAAGTATTTATTCTCTTATAAACAAAAAAGGAATAATTTCTACTATTGCCACAGCATAGTGAATAAATTTAGCACGCATTAAAAGTACAATTTTACGCACGTGATGTAAATAGTTTTCAAAAATTCTTACTTAATTTAACTGAAATATTGAAGGTTAACTTATAAATACAGGTATAACTACTAAGAATTTACACATTACTTCAACATACAAATGCTTTACACTAATATAATAATGCAGAATCTTGAAATACAAGTACTGAATAAGTATTTTAATCTACATGCCAATATTACATTATATCATTAATAGATATACATATAGAAGATAAATAAATTCACATAAAAGATATTGAAATTTCTCAACAAAATTCAAAATATTTGGAAATCAGAATCTAGATATCAGAGTGATAGTCTTTAAGGTGCTTTAATTTCTCGACCGCTAGAAGTTGTCAAAGGATTCTCTGTTTCTTTCTTTCTTTTTTTTTTTTAAAAAAAAAAAAAGAAATTTCTTTCTTTCTGCACTGTCCCTGGGTTTCTAAAGGATAAAGTTTCTTAACTCGAAACTTGAGATATTCACTTGGAATTTGTTAGTAATTTTATTCCATTTTTGACCAAGAACATTTTTAGAGGTAAGATAAAGTTTTGAAGGATGAGTATTTTCCCACACTCTCAAGCCGAACTGTCTCTACGCCATTACTTCTGATGCCACTTTTCTTAAAATTTGTAATCCAAAGACATTTTTCACCCTTGTAAAACAACTTTCAACATAAAAACTACTGAGAAGTTTTTATATAATTTCTTTTGGATAAGGGATCTCCCCTTCTGTGAACCGATTGATAAGTGAGAACTGTCTGCAAATGGTACTGAATGACAGCTTTGAGTAAGAAAGGATTACTACTTCTACTTGAATATTAAATACTTTCTCGTAATCTTCATACAAATCACCAGATTTTCAGTATCTTTCATATAGAATTTAATCTTTTAGGTGATAGATCATAATTGTTTGGAAGAAGATGATGACCTTCAATGCATGGTAAGCTTATCATAAAACGTTCGTTCTCAATTTTTACAATATATAAGAAAGGGAACTTAGCGGTCTCATCAAGTTCTAGTTTTGTTACACTTTCTGACGGATCCCTGATATTTAAACTATCTAATGTCCACAAATCGGTTATACAAGGCATTTATGTTTATGTTATGTTGAAATTAGAGTTGTGTTCTCACTGAATGTCACTGTGGTTGAAATGCAGTTTAGCGTAACCACCCGTTGGCGACAAAAATTGTTTACAATTGTTTGGCGATATTTTGCCAATTGTGGTTACCATTAACCATTAATTACCCGCCATAAAAATCGCATTTGGCAATTTTTCAAATCTCGCCAAGTGGTTATGCTAAACTGCATTTTCACCGTCACTGTGGTTGTGCGAACCTTAATTGTCTATCCTAGTTTTGTTTTTAAAGCTACGAGACCACAAGGGAGAAATTTATAACCGCCACCAATCAATTTTCCTGCAATATCAGCTCCAATTAAAATGTCAATACGTCCAAATTGTAGACCAATAGGAAAGATGCTTGAATCTGCTAGTTCTTTTCGATACAATTAAGTTGATGATGGCATGGTATCACAAATTACAATTTGGCTTAGTGCTTCGAAATGACAGTTTTATGTACCCTTCATATTTTATAAGTGTATCATTAATACATCATGCTTATATACGTTAGTAACTACTTATCGACATGTGATATTATTTAAAAGTATTAATATTTGCATCTAAAATATTAAAATTATTTCTACCTTTGTCAGTGGACTTAAATTTTTAAGCCATTCTAAGCCTCCAATATTAATTTTTAAATCAAGCTTCCTAAAATTAATATTTTCAAAATGAGCAAAACCTGCAGTAGCCGAATGTCAGGGTCACAAACTCATCTTCGATGATGAATCTGTCGAGTAGAGGCTCAAGTCAAGATGTCATTAACAGCGTGTTTAGTCGCAGGGCTGAAGCATGTTAAATCTGCTGAAGATTTTAGTCCTTCCGTTGGTATGGTGTGGAAATTTTTAGAGTCGGGTGCCAGCTCAAGAGTCAGGAAATTTTGAGAGTCGGGCTTTTTACCAAGTTCAAAATTATGAGTTCCATTTCCAAGATCCTTAGCTTTGATTTTGAGTGCGATGATAATAACCAATCTATCATTTTATATTTTTTTGAGAAATAAAATAGTATATCTATGATTTTTTTTTTTTTTGATTTTCTGATACACATACAGTCTTCAGTTAACATCAGCACTGAATAATAATTATATATAAAATTTTTGTAAATAATTATTTTCTACTTGTTTTCATTTATAAAAAATAGAGGGCAAAAGTATGCAAACTGTGCAACAAAAACATTTGTAAAATAGCATATCTTATTTAGGCTTGTCTCAATTTTGTATTTTCTACCTTTCAGATATATGGTATTTCTATATAATAGGCTTTATGCAAGATATCTTTTTATTTCACCTATCATATAATTCTAAGTATCTAATGTTTTTTTTTAATAACGAAAAACAACAAGCTCAAAATTCGGGTTGAATTAGAACTTTTTCCACATTTAATATTACACTCATCATAACAAATATAGCTCTAGAAACTAACGAGTATTTTAAGCTGCAATTCTTAATGCATTCTTATACATAAAACCTATATAGATCTACAGTTTTACCTATAAATTATTTATTGAGGTAATTTATTTTCGTCAAAAATAAATCACTTGATATAAATTATAATAAAGACTGACGTTTAATGACAGAATTTAATACACATTCAGTATAAATGTATCACTTAAACTCAAAAATGATAAAGTAAATTGATATAATATATATTAATTTATTTTAGATTTTCTAAGAAGTAATTTTTTAGGAAGAATAATCAATCATATTTGACAGGGTACCTTTTAAGGGACAAACTCTTATATGAATTTAAGATAAAATATTTCTATACTTCCAACGAATAAATCAATTTTCTTTAATATATTTACGGTAAATACTTTTTTACTTATTTTTTTCTATTTACAATAAAAAATAATTTTAAGATCCATTTTATTCAATAATTTCGTTATTCTTTTTATTTTTTAATTTTTTTTTTGTTTGGAAGAAAATAAAAATAGCTTAGTTTTAATTTAGAATACATAAAACTTTCTTTTAAATATTTTAATTTAATATAATCATTTTAAAAATATATGCTTATTAATTTAAAGAAGTATGTAAATGTATTAACTGCTCTCACGGTGTCTAAAATCAACAATAAATATCTAAAATATAAATTATATCACACTTTATTAAAAACAGGTTTCTCATCTTTTCATACATGCATTTCAATAGGTAATAAATAGTTCTTCCTGTTTTTATAATCATTTTACTGTCCATATGTAACTATAAAACATCGTAGTGGAATATAATTACTTTAAATGTAACCTGCATTGTTAATTTCAAATTATATTCTTTCGGAGATTCAAAAATGTTTTTTTTTAAATCTATTTAAAACGAATTTGTATATTTTAGGTTAAAGCTAATATAATTCACAATTTTATTTCTCATACACACGGAAATAAATTTTTTAAAGCATTATGCACATACACGCATCTCTCTCTCTCTCTCTCTGTATATATATATAAATGAAAGAAAAATAAATGAAAATATGGAACCCAGCAAGTCAAAAAGCAATATCGGGCTGAGGATCGAATAAGCGGGGTTAAACTAGATTAATGGTACCAACCTTCCCCCCTTTGCGACTTGGTAGGTTGAATTGGGAAATCCAAATTTCAAAAGAGTTCAATGATTAAAAAATGCAAAAAAAATCAGTCATAAAATCTACAAAAGTAAAATCTATAATTCTTGGTAGGCTGAATTGGGAAATCCAGATTACAAAAGAGTTCAATGATTAAAAAATGCAAAAAAGTTCAGTGATAAAATCTACAAAATTAAAATCTATAATTTTAAAATTATCAACAAATCAAAATATAAAAATTACTTACAAAAATTCAAAGAAATGAAGATTCAAATATGTGAGTAGTAAAACGGAATTTTCTTTAAGCTTCAAGATGTATATCACATATTCAAAATGAAAAAAATATAACACATCGTCACCATATAAATTGAAAAAAGATTTAAATCATTGTTTGATTGGTAATAAAATGCAAAGGATGCAACAATTGGTTGGTAATAAGTAGTATGGTAAAGAGCATAATGGGTCCAGAGAGTTATAAAATGAAAGTTGTGTGTTAAATGTAAATAAATAAATAAATTCTTCACGGCCAGACCACTAACAAGCCGACTTTGTGGACCCATTGGTTGTGTGGTGATCGGAAAATGGATCACGATCTGCAAAGATGTTTAAAATATTTGTGATGTATTTAAGTATTTAAGAAATCTATTGAACTAATCCAGTTGTTGAAGAATCCTTAATGTACATAAACCTGTTCATATTATGCGCGGTTAATTTGTTATTACGCAATAAAAGCCTAACAAAATATTCCCATAAGATTTGTGCAGATTACTGTTCCAAAAGGAATCTCTTGATTGCTACGGAATCTCAAATCTCTTTATCATATACATATATACATGAAAATACAATAATATATATGATGTATATTTATATACATATGCATGTATATGTATATAGAGCATATTATTACATATGCAATGTATATGAGAGTATATACATATATGCATGTTTATATAATATTGCTACATATACATATATATACCAGACACATATACATTTACATATACATATATGCATGCTTTATACATACATATACACATATACGTACGTGTCGAGACACATATATACATAGCATGCATGTATATACGTGTATACATACATATAATGCATGTTATATTATATATACATATATATGCATGTATATGTATATAATACACATATATGCATATATGCAAGTGTATATATTATATACATGCATGTATATAAGTATACTATATACATATATGCATGTTTATATACATATATATAATATATGCATGTATATACAGAGCATGATGTTTATACATACATATATATAGTTATATATGCATGTTTATATACATATATAGAAAGATATATACATATATAGTTTATATAATATATATACATATACATATACATATAGTTACATATAGCTATATACATACCGGCTTCTTTGTTACAAGATTTTAATGTGTTTGATCATTTTATTAAGATATCGAATTTCGAAAAACATAAACATTCCATAACCGTGTCACCCGTGGCTGTCCCGTGATCATAACGGTCATTCATCTGGTGGCAGGCATCTTTTCCGTCGAGTCGGGAGTCTCGCTTGATGCCCAGAGACTTGCCGTGAGTGTAGCTGATGTAAATTAAATTAAATTGGGTCAAGACTTCGCGGGGAATCTTGCACAAGGATATTCTAGCTCAGGTTTCGTTCTTGTTACTTCACCGGAGTTCAAATTTAAGAGGTCCATGGCCTATTACCTTCTAAGTGAGGCATTAATAAGTAATCACAATATTAGTTACTTAATAATATTGGTTATTTTTTATTTGATTATTTTGCTATTTTGAGTTTATTCTGCTTCGTTCTGCAAAAGAGAACCAGTTCATTTTCTGAAGCCGCTTGTAAATTCTTTGAATGCCCCATTGAATGATTCATACTGATGTGATAAGTATTACACTGAATTAAGTGATAAGCGTGAAAGAGACTGAGATGATAGAAATATTTTATGACGACACCGGAAGTATTTCAATGCATACAAATATATAATAAAATATGCTTCCAAATATTCACGTTATTTTCAAATGTATCTACTGATAGAGTTTGGTAAGCACACTGCAAAGGTTTGTCTAGACGATAATTCCAATGAATTTTCTGACAACGATTTTATATTGATAAATTAATTCATTTATATTTTATTTGAAACTAAATTAACTATTTTGAAGTTCACTCCTACATTTTGATTTTCGTACGTTTTTGTTTGAATGTTAAAGATACTAGACATTTAGCGGAGTTGTCTATAGAAATTTCCTCATTTTTCTGTGATTCCTTACAAATTAATTGAAGATTTTAGCAGTGATAATAAAGTATGTAATAAAAGATTTATTAATTTTTTTACGTATAGGTTATGCTTAATTTTATCTGAATTATTTTAGAAAAATGCATTCATTAATAAAAAAAAAGTCCTTATCATCGTAATTAAAAGTTTAACTGAAGTGTCTGACACACATAAAAATTATACTTGATATGATGTTTTTAAGCTGTATCCAAACATACTTCCAAAAGCACACCTTGAAACGAATTATGATATACAGGTGACAAAAATATGGAAACACCTTGTAAAATGCATGTTTGAAAGAAAGATTGATTTTAATGAAATATGTAGGTGGCGCTATGCTTTTACTAACGCCATCTATACAACTTCGTAAATGTGCTACAGTTCAGTTGTTGTCGGAGTATTGTTATGTGAGGTTGTCATTGCATTATGTCAGAGTTAACAGACTTCGAACGTGGGCAAATTGTTGGAGCACGTATGGTAGGTGCTTCCGTAAGCAAGGTAGCCGAGGTGTTTAGTGTTTCAAGAGGTACTGTATCGAAGATTTATTCCACATATTTGAAAAGCGGAAAAACATCATCTGCTAAATCACAGCGCGGACGAAAGTGTGTGCTGAGTGATCGTGAGAGACGATCATTAAGGGCAATTGTGACGAAAAATAAGAAGACCACAGCTGCAAAAGTTACTGCTGAAATGAATGTTGTGTTACAGAACCCTGTGAGTACCAAAACAATTAGAAGGGAGCTTCATAAACAGGGAATTTCTGGCCGTGCTGCAATTGAGAAGCCACTCATCAGTGATGCTAATGCCCGTAACAAGAAAAGGTGGTGTTTAAGTCATAAAGCCTGGACTATAGGGCAGTGGAAGCGTGTAATGTGGTCTGACGAGTCTTCTTTCACATTGTTTCCCACTTCTGGCCGAGTTTACGTCTGGAGAACGCCATCTCAAGCCTATAATACAGACTGCTTGTTGCCAACAGTGAAACATGGCGGGGGCTCTGTTATGGTTTGGGCAGCCATATCGTGGTTCTCTGCTGGCCCCATGATAACTGTGTCAGGGCACATGACTGCCAAGACTTATGTGAACATTTTGGCAGATCAAGTTCATCCCATGGTACAAACTTTGTTCCCCGATGGTGATGGTGTCTTCCAAGACGACAAAGCCCCTGTTCACACAGCTCACATTGTCCAGGACTGGTTTTCTGAGCACGAGGAGGATTTGTCTCATCTCCCCTGGCCACCACAGTCACCAGACCTGAATATTATCGAACCTTTGTGGTCTACATTGGAACGGAAAGTGCGTTCTCGTTATCCACCGCCAACATCGTTATCTGAACTTGCCACCGTTTTGCAGGAAGAATGGTATAATATTCCTTTGGCACACATACAGGAACTGTATTTATCCATTTCGAGAAGACTGCAAGCTGTTTTGGATGCCAACGGGTTTCCTACACCATATTAAGCAAAGAAACATGTTTTTAAAAGGTGTTTCCATATTTTTGTCCAACCCCTGTATATATATATAAGATAGACATGTGGATACTGAATTTATTAAACAGGTAATAATTTCAATCATGTATGTCGATCCAGTATATACCTCTTACATCTTCTCATCATGCCATGAAGTGGCTCGAAACATATGAACGTTCTCACTTCGCCAATGAGATGACACTATTGAACAACTTATTCCTTTACATGCGCTCGCAACTACAGATGCCCCGGGTTCCCTTCGCCCCATCGACAACCAGACCCACTGACATCATCCTGGACTTCATTTGATATCAACCTCCTTTTCTGCGAGCTAACCAGAATTTTCTGCAGCTTAAGATATATGTGTATATCCTTGTGTAAATATTTAAATCAGATTCTTTCTGTGATCTGTTCAAAAGTGTGATGGTCACGATAATATATATGACAAATAAATAATAATTTGAATATTTACCTGTTCTGTATTTTTTCAAATTTCTCATCTAAGTTAATTAAAGATGCTTTATGCTTACGCACCCAATTACGTTTCCAAATTGGCTACTCGGAAACGGAACAAGGGTTGCTCCAAGTTTAGTTTCTGCAGATATTGTGCAATTGTTCGTTCGGTTTTCTGAACTTTTGTGCTACTAAACCACTATTGCTCACTCACTGATATTTCGGCTGTGATTGGTGGTCTCTTTTATGTAGAGTTATCTCCAATAAACCCTGCATGGAATAACCTTAGAAGAAAAGAATGATGTTAAAATACCTGGAGTAGCATTTAACACATCCCCTTTACGAGAACATTAACATACAAATTTGTCGTTATCTGTTATGATCCAGGGCCCCAGTATTTAGGCGGTGGTATTTCTGATGCTTCCACTAAATATCATATACTAGTTTCAGCTTTATTCTATACAATTCTTCCTCAGGTTCGAGATATAGTTTTAATTCGTCTCAAAGAAAACGCTTGTTCAACATTAAAAGAAAAAATTATTTCTTCACTGTTGCTCCATCGTATGCTAAATGATTAAGAAAGAGAATAAAATTATGTTCATTTTATAGTTACGTACTCTTCCTCATGGCTTACTTCAAGTCTTGATGCACCTGAAGGCTCATCGTGACACTCAATACTCAATGTTCTCCCGCAGGAATAGAGTTCATGTTGGAGAATGGGGTAATCGCTCAATCATCATCATTATTACTTGACTGAGGCTCAATATTATACAGTTTGTTGTCAGTAGTCTTTGTGATGCTTCTAAGTGTGATTTCAAATTTGAAAAGTTTAATTTGTTTCACTAATATGCGATAATTTAATTGACATTTACAGTCAAAAACTTGTTAATAAAAGTTAAAAGAATTCTAAGGAATAAATTATGAATTTCATTGAATAAAAATCTCAAGGATTTCTTATAAAGAAAACAGTAATATAATAATCAAGAAATTACAGAAATCCAATTTAGACATTAGTAATAATGTTACGTTATTTCAGCTGATATTTATATTAATAGAATAAATATAATTTATTTAATAATTCATAAATATAATGAACATATGTTTTTCCAGTTTTGGTTTGGAGTGTAACGTCTGTGGCATATCCACATCCTCGACCTTCTTTAATGTTTGTTGGTCGATCTGCCAACTTTGACATTCATGCATCTGGACTGCACGAGCGACACCTTATCTCCGAGATATCAACAGTTGGGGGGATCGTAGCTATTTCGGCAGCTTGTGAAGATTTAGGGAGATTCGCCGACGAGAAGCCGTTGGAGGTGGATGGTCCTCAAAGAGTGTCAGTACCTGCTTGGTTCTCGGTTTAGACGGACGTCTTGGTACCTCCTGTCATATATTTTTGTATAATAGCTGTACATAATCACATTAAATATTTTAAACTTAAAAATCAGAATTTACCTATTTTCTTAATAACATAATCAATTATCTTCAAACGGTACAGGAGAAAGAGTTAAATATTTTTTATGAGACTTAAACTAAGGAAATAAAGTGAAAATATATAAACGCAATGTATTGAATGGTTTGTATTTTTTTTCTGAGTATTTTACTGAAGAAAGGAATGACAGAATTCAGTCATGTTTAAATTGTGTTATAAAATGTCTTTTTGTTCTCTAAATTTCCGTGCTTTGCATCACTCATATTTTCACTTTTTTCACAAGGAAAATTTACTGCATAAAAAATAAATCGGACCATCATGCACTACAATTTGCACTTTTTTTCGACATAGCCGCAAATAACATTGAGATATTTGTCGTAGCGTGCAAGGAGTTTGAAGAAACCACTCTAATAAAATTCGATCATTAATTTACTCAATTTTAAATTAAAAACATTTAAATATTTCATACATTACACTCTTTAAGTAAAATCATGATTTTAGAATGGAATTATAATTGATTAATTAATTTTTTTTAATCTTCTAGGTGAGTTACTTTATCCACACGACAATATTATAGCAAGATTGGTATATTTTTCATACCACGTATTTTTACTCTATACTACATCACAAATTTGACATTTGGTTGGAATTTAATTTTTGCACATAAATATTTCACTTGTATTGAACCCAAAAGGGAAATAAAAAATAACGGTTAATTAAAAAGTGTTTGGTTTATCTAGTTAAACAGTCTTATACCTCAAAATATTTGAAATGCTCTAATAATTTGCTGAAAAAAACTTTGACATGATTTATTTAATTAACCTCAAAGAATAAAGTATGGTAATTATTTTTTATCATCATTTACATTCTTTATAGCGTATAATTTAAATTATCTTACACGTCAAATACGCAAAATATAAATTTTTGTTTCCATAATAAAGTTTTCATCGTAATATTCTTTCTCGAATCATCGATTGTGCTTATGTTAACAAACATTTTTTAACCTTCAATTGTCTTTATAAAGTGAAAAACTTTTTTTTTGCCCCCTTAGGCAAGGATATAAAAAGTTAACCCACAAGTATTGAACAGTTACTCGGGCATTTTCGGAGAAAATTGAATTAGGCCTTCCTGCATTATTTTATGCTTGGGTGTCACGCAGTCGGGGCACTTTATTTAATTATTTACCTGTTAGAAAGTGGAAATGTTTTTTTTACTTGTTTTTCTGCGTCGACGTCGACGAAATGATTGTTTTGAAAGGAACACATAATTGTTTTTTTCCCTCTGCTTTTCTTAAAAGGTCATGGGATAATCGCTTTTCCGAGGGATTTTAAGAAGCCAATTGTATTTTCTCGAACATATTATATCAACTCAAATCATAACATTTTTCGGGTGCTTTTTTTTAAATTCAAAAGTATTGCCTTTTTACTACTATCGTGAATGCTTTTTTTTAAGTTTTTGATTGTATGAGGTGAAAGACAGGGGTGTATGTATTATATCCTACTTTCCTTAAATAAAATTTTGAAATGTGTTGCACAAAACTATATATAGCGAATTGTTCAGTGTTGAGGAATTTAAAACTCTGACTACCAAAAAAAATACCTTATAAACTTATTTCTTAATATCAAGCTATAATTAGGAATTTTAAAGTCTTACTAATTTTATTAAATTTTTTTGAGTAGAATAAACTTTACCCTTTTACATTTTAAGGAATTTTTTCATTTGTATGATTTCTCTCTCTCTCATGCGTTTTTATTTAAATTATATAAAACTAATTGTAAGCCTTTAAAATGTTTTTCAATATAAAAATAATTAACAGTATTATTAAATTACGTACAATGTTGTTAAAATGTATTGAATTTCAAATAGTAATTTTTGCTAAAATAATTTGTAAATATTATATTTATTGAGATATAAATTACATTTTATAAAGGTAATTCAATAGTAATAAATATAGTATCATTAAAGAATTATGTATGAATGAACGTTATTTATTTCCATTAAAAATCAATTTTACAGTTCAAAAGAATGCCTATTTGTGTCGGTTATTGCAATGTTTGTCCGTTGTTATTGAAACTAGCTGAAGGAAAATATCAATTCTCTAGATATGATAAGCATTTTGCAACACTTGAAATATTCATGTTACATAAGTAATTGGACATCGCCCTTTCTTCAAATAAAAGAAATTGTACAAATAAAACTACTGTCTATTAAAAATATACATACTTTCAAAGTATTATCACTAAATGAAGTACAAAACTTTAAATTTTACCAAAAATTCTGAAAGAAAATGTCAACTTATCGGTATAGCAGATTATGTCAATACATCAAATTAATTATGTATGTGTGTGTACTTTATATTTACATTATATAAAATATTATTTTAAAGGTGCACATAAATCCGGTATAACGTCTCAGTTCTTATACCAAAATTTCTTCTTTCAAAATTACAGTAGGCCAATCTAACATCCCTCCTCAATTACTTTATTTTTCATGAGGGCATGTATATTTGACATTTTTTCACACGAGTAATGAGAATAATTAATTATAAAAAGGTGAATAGGTTGGACAGTGAGGGTATTCTGGTCGATAATTATTATAGAGCTATTTTAATGCTGTCTTGTCACCGAAAATTGTCTAAACTGAATAATTTCATCACCCCAGAGAATGACGCAATTAACCTGTTCATAATGGTTTTACATTTCATAATTAGATCGGTATTCTCACTGCAGGTAGAATACAATTTACATGCGAATTATCTCTCTCTCATCTTATAATTGTAAATCCATTAGATAAATGATTTAAAGGATTTCTCGCGAGACACAGTTTAGAGTAATGAAATAAATGGATGCGCATATATTGAATACATAAAAGCCTATCTTCATTAGCACATCTCATTATCATTCTAATTTTCATTGGGAAAGTATGTATAAATTATGATACCTGACTAATTGATTTGAAAATTTATATTTGCAGACGATCATTTTAAACATTTTAAATATTCATTACAGTTTTTAAAGCATTTTTGTTTTAAAATATATATATAAATCTTGCTTTATTTATTAAATAAATTCTTACTGTATTTTTGAAACTGTTTTTCATTGCAAAATAAAAAAAAAGGTAGTTTATTTAGCAAAAATATAGTTTTTAGATACTGAGATTTAAATGGAAAATCAAACTTTTTGAAAACAATATTCGTTAGAATGTCATTGGTTTATTTCTAATCACAATGCATATTAAATTTTAATTAAATTGTTCAGAACATTGCAAAATGGTAATATTAAAGTTTTAAAAGTAATAAAAAGAAATCTAAAAAAATAATTAAAATCGATAACAAAACAAACGTAAATTAAAAACCCATGAATACAGAATTTATAAATGAGCATAAAAAGGAATTAAGAACCTACTAGTGAGACAAATATTATATTCTGGATAATATTTTAAAAATGGCTGATAAAAATATGTTCCCACTAGAAATTAAGATAATTGTTAATAGTATTATAAATAATTACATAACAAATAAAAATTGTAAAAATTTTAAAGGAATTTATTAAAAATTTTGTTATATAAATAAATATACATATCTTTTTTTTTCAAAAAGTAATAAATAAATTATGAGATAATCACAAGAATTTTCATCTATATTCGATAAGTATGATAAAAAATATTATACGATGGATTCAAGTCATCGCATTGAAATAAAATAAAATGAAACATTTTTAAATGAGTTTCCCTGGCATAATTCCTTCTACTTCAAAATTTTCAAATATAAAATGAATTTTAAGCAATTATTAGAAAATAGCTAGAATGCAGTGTGCTTGCAAAATGTGCCAAAAATAGCAAAAATATTTTATTACTTAAACGATATTATTCTTATGTGGAATACAAATACAGGTAATATTCCAAAATACTGAATTATGTAAATTACTGTTCTAGGAAAACAACTCTATTGACATGAAAATTGAAATTTTCTCGCTTTCTTCATGAAATATTACAAATAATTAAATCAACGATTACAAAAATTAACTTGATATTTGTAAATTTTAATGTTATAATTATTATTGAGGAAAAAAATAAAATTTAGCTTATGATCTGGATTAGAACTATATTCTAATAATATTACTTCAGTACTATTTTTGATTATAATAGTATATATATATATATATATAACTATATATATACGTCTGTTTGTAGAAATGCACACCATGAAGGAATCATCAGAATCAAATGAAATTCGAGCAAAATGTCAATTATAGGATATTATGCAAATTAATAAAGTTTCAGAGTCATCGCGAGGCGCGCGGTGTGCGCAGCGCCCTCTGAATTGATGCTGAAAGCGTATAAATAAAGTGCTGTAGCGGGACGTTGAAAAAAGTCTATGATTATTTGTTAGTGGCAAACGTTTAGTGAGACCTGAGTATGCCTCCACGACGGAAGAATAAGAAATTCAAGCAACTTACGGAGTTTGAACGAGGGAGGATAATCGGCCTTCGAGAAGGAGGATTTTCCTATCGCGCAATAGCAGCTCGTATGCAGCGGAACAGTTCCACAATGATGCGAGTTTGGAAGCAGTGGACCGACGAGCACCGAACAACTCGAAAAACAGGCACTGGACGACAGAAGGTGACGTCAGAGCGCGATGATCGACACCTGCTCCGCATGGCGGTGAATGATCGCACAGCTTCCTCCAGGCAGCTGGCAGCACGTTGGTCTACTGCTACAGGTGTACAATTGTCGGCTTCGTCAATTCGTCGTCGTCTGCTGCGCCGTGGATTGCGTGCAAGGGTGCCTTTATACAGGATTCCCCTCACGGCGAATCATCGACGGCTGCGTTGGCAGTGGGCTCTTGAGCACAGAGACAGGCGAGCTGATTGGCACCAAGTTGACTTTTCAGATGAATCACGCTTCAATTTGTGGACCTATGATGGCCGTGTTCGTGTTAGACGTTATGCCGGTCAACGCTGCCTTCCTGAGTGTATTATTGAACGACATAGTGGTCGAACACCCGGAGTTATGGTCTGGGGTGCGATTTCGTATCATGGACGATCCAATTTGATACGAATTGAGGGTAATCTCAATAGCAACAGGTACGTCCGTGAAGTGCTACAGCCCGAAGTCGTTCCTTTCCTTCAAGGCATATCTGGAGCTATCTTTCAGCAGGATAATGCACGCCCACATGTTGCGCGGACTGTTCGAGACTTCTGTTCAGCACAACGCATGCAACTTCTTCCTTGGCCTGCTTATTCACCGGATATGTCGCCTATTGAGCACGTGTGGGATATGGTTGGTCGGCGTCTCGCTCGTGATCCGCGTCCTGCAGTTTCCAAAGACGAACTTTGGTTGCGCATACAAGCGATATGGAATTCTCTTCCTCAAGCAGATATTCAACATCTGTTTGACTCCATGCCACGTCGTATAGCAGCACTTATTGCAGCGCATGGTGGCTGCACCAAATACTGATTTCGGACGCTTAATTTGTTTCTTTTGTTTTGAAAATTTCATCATTTATTTGTATCAGTACAAGTCGTTTCTGCATTAAATTTCATTTGATTCTGATGATTCTTTCATGGTGTTGCATTTTCTACAAACAGCAGTATATATATATATATATATATATATATAATATTAATACTTTTGAAATGGAAGAAAAAGGTAATCATAATTTTTTTTTTGTATTTCTCGATTTTTGGAATTTTCGTGGAATAAAATTATGGTTATTGTCTAGATTTAGGAAGGTAATTATTAAAGCTTTGGAAATTAATACAATATCTAGGAATTCACAATGATTGGCAGTTGAAATCATTAGCATTGTAATCTAGTCTCGGGTTCAAGCAACTATATTAAAAAGTTTAATTACTTGTACCTGAGTGAAATATCATAACAAAGACCCTGAAGGTAATAAACAGGGCTCTGCTGATATGAATCAACTGCTATCGTGAACCTCGAAATTGAATTATCAATACACAATGTGATATAAAATCTGACTCTATAAGTAATACGTGATTTGCGTATAAGTATGCTAAAGAACAAACTCCAATTGTTATCCCGATATTCTGGACCAGAGCAACGAATTATAGCCATTAAGTGCTTCAAAACATTTAAATAATACTTACTAGTAATCATCCTCCCATTTAGAAGAAATTAATTCGTTTAATGCGTTTAAACGAATTAATTTCTTTAATTAATTATTATTATGCATTTTCTTTTAAGTAATGTTTCATTATATCGATTTTGGTGATTTTCTTTGGCTTGTAGGGAGTTTTTTAAAATTCAAATGAGCCTTTTGTCTCATTGAAAACACCATATTTCCTCCCTAATCATTGTTTGGATCATTTGATATCTCTTCAATGTGCACTTCTCACTGATTTGTTTTTCCATTGGAGCAAAAGTGGGAAGCAAATGAAGCACAAACTTTTGAGTTTTCCAAAATTTCATGTAGGACAGCTCAAATCATTTCTTTGTTCAAAGACTTTTCATCATTCTTAGTGACACATGGGGATTGTTAGCTCCGAAATCACTAATTTCTTCATCAATCTCAGTTATCCTAGTTCAACTTGGTATTCCTATACTCATCTTCTAGCTTATCTCTTCCGTCTAAAAAAACGTTTGTGTTAAAGGAAAACATTTGACTTACTTAAACATACAAATCATCTTAAGCTTGTGTTATGAATTTGTATTTTTATCAAGTTCTACGTAAAGTTTAATTACTGTGTTTTGTTCCATATGATTAATTCAACATGAAAATCATATACCTTTCGAAGAATACCAGAATCTTTTGAGGTAGCTTTAAAAAATGGGCAGAGACTTTAGTAGTACTCCTGCAGACAATCGAGTTTCGAAATTCTTACTCCCATAACAAGTCTTTCCATTTTATTTTACCATATCTAAACAATATAGATGCTCACAATAATAGAACCTGAATACATCGTAATTTTCATATTTCAACACAAGATTCAAACATCATCACAAGAAATAAATTGTTCCGCACGTTACATATTACTCTCTATATAGTTCTATTATTAGTTTTGAATAAAAGAAATTAAACTAATTCCAAAAAGGAAAAAAAAAATGCTTTTCACAAAACATCTCATCAATTCTTTATTACATACAAATGTCTGAAATAGCTGAACATTTAATTTGACTCTTCATAATATCCTTTCACAGCACACCTGTAACCATTCTTGAGCATATCCTCCTTTTTAACTTCTTGTTTCTTTCATTTCCAATGAGTTTGGTTTCGTAATTCTTTACGTAAATGTTAAGGCCAATAGTTAATGAATGATACAACTTGTACACTCCATCCAACTCATTTGTTGTAAAACGATACTCCTCTATTTTTTCTGCCCACTGCAGAGCATATTTCTACTTACTAACGGAAACATGTATGACAGAAAAGGAGAGTATATACGTTTCTCGAGAAATAAGTTTGGACGTAGGCCTATTAACCTTTTCTCTTCACTAACCTCGGGATTTTTTGGTAGTTTGAATTGTATAAAATAACCATTCCTTGCCAACCGAAATGAAATGTGATTAGCTAAATGAGAGGAAGATAATAAATGGAATTAATTGAATTAGAAATATGATACATAAGTGAAATAGAATTGAATGGAAATAGTATGGAGATAGAGGATAACGGCAAGGTGATTGATATTTGTTAATAAATTTAATCAAAGTAATTAATCGTTTGTATTGAAATTTAGTAGAAGTAACTCGTAGTTATAGTAAATGGAATTAAATCTGTTATAAGCAATAAGTGTTTGAATTGGAATGAATCATTTGATAAGTTAAGAATTTATTCTTTGAATATAAACCAGGATTAACTGAGTTAAGAGGGATTAAAGTGAAAACAATCTTACGTGTTATTTGATAGATATAATAAAATGTTTTGTCCTACTCTTACATATCGTCAATTAGAGTCTTAAGCTTATTGTCTATTTAATTCGATTTCAAGACGACTGTAGAATTAAATAATGAAGGAAATACGTCACAAGATATGTAGTTATAATAATTAAATTATTACATTATGTAAGGAAATATGACATTAATAAAGTAAATTCAGTTCATTCGTTCTTGCAAATTAGGATTCAGGTTGAATATGAGAGGAAGTAAAATATTTAATTTCCATCGTAGCGTTAACTTTAAAAATCTAGCGGATGTATAAATTATGTAGAAATCATTTTCTAACTAAATCCCTTTAACTGATTTTAACATGTACAGTAAAGTAGGTGTTTATATATGAAGGTGTTTTTGAAACTCCACCTAAGATTTTTTTTAAAAGAACAGATAAATAGTTTATCGTAAAAAGGTATGAAATATACTTATTTCATATTTGATGTGAGGAATGCATATGAAAATTCCTAAGAATTACTGTGCTTCCTCTAGTTTTCTAACTTAGTGTCAAGAGGAGATGTATTTACATTTTAAATATTAATTTATAGTTGGTAGAAATAAATATCAAAAATATGTTATACAGTAATACTACAAGTATTTTATGAGATTAAAATTAATCTTTCATTTCAACTATAAAATATTTTAAAAAATAGCAAACGTTATGGAAGATCTGTAATCTTACTCCTTAAATATTGTTTGAGTACCAAAGGCTTATTATGGTTCTGTGATAAATAGAATGATTCATCGCAATTTTAAATGAAAAATAAACATAGTGGAATTGAGATTGATTCATCAAATTCAAGAACACGTTATATTTAAGAACATGTATACTAAGAGTAAAAATAAATCGATGTTTAAATGAATTAATCTTAGATATATACATAATTTAATACTGCCTTTCGGAAGAATTTATGGTAGAATATGTTGAATTAATAATACCGTTATACTAGTAACAGCTATGTAGCTCAATTTTAGAATCAGGGTAAAATCTCTTACGCATAAATACCTGGAACAGGGTGTTTTTCCTTTGATACGTTTACAATTTGGATTGGACAAAAGATTAAAATTTAAAATTAGGGAAATATCACAACAACAGGTATTGAAATTATAGGTTGTAATACACAATATTATGTGTGTGGAAATTTTTCATTTCAATTTTTATTTCATATCCGCTTTAGTTACAGACTTTGGTGATTTCTAAGAATTTGAAATTTTTTTGGGTTCGTGGTGTTTTAAGTACAATAAAAAACATGGAACTTTTTTGTGTTTATGTTTTAAATATTTGCATGTAAAATATCTCAGCTAAAGACAATTAACATAAAACAATATGTTTTGTGAAACTTGCAGCATTGAACCTAAAATAAAGATAATAAAAATTCACACAATGAAGATATATTGTGAAGAAGACGCCCTCAATTAATAATGCTTAAAAGTGATGACGACGAAATATTATTTAATACCCATTACTATGAAATTGTTTTGTTAAAAATTGCTTTGATAAACACAGGATAAAGATAAAATGTTATTCCTAGAAGTTATGCTGGATAAATGAAAACTAGGAGGTATGCTCACACTTCAGAAAAATAGCGTATCTTCGTATTTTGCGTTATATTAATAAGAATGACACTAATAGAGCTCCTCTGAACATATACATCAATTTTTGTTTAAATACATGATGCAAATTTCATGAGCGATTTTTATATACCGAATTGAGCGCTGTGAACTAGATTTGAATCAAGAATGATTATAAGGAGATGAAGATGGTTCTATGAACAGATGACTGAATATATTCAATGTAATAGAGCTAGGAGAAAGTGTCTTATATTTTCGTGATTTTCGCAGAAACATACGCAGGATGTATCCACTGTGCATGATTGTTGGTAACAGTGTTCCCCTGAAAATGCTGTGTAAAGAAAACCTGTGTTTGATTGACAATCACACAGGTTTCCACTATTAAGAGGGAAGATTGCCCATTCAACGTATGGCTGCCAATCGTTAAACGTCTGTGATAGAAATTCGAGTTGCTGTTGGCACTAGAGAGATACTTCGAACTATAGTAAATGATTACTTGAGAGAAGCGTCAAGAAATATTCCTCATAACCTCCAAGGTATTAACTCAAAACCACTACCATCTGCGACATCAGAGTTGTAAAGCTCGAGATATTTAAAAGGTGAAATGAATATTATATTCTCAGATAATAGTCTTCCTCTCTTGGTCCAGTATTATGTTGGTTAGAAGAAGGTCAAATCTGCGAAACTGAACTGTCAGGAAACGAGGAGATTTAAACCACTTGAAATTATATTGTCTGAGCAGACTAGATTGACACTTAGTTATGATCTAGAAAGAAATTGCCTGTCACAGCCAATAGCACCCTCGTCGTCACACTAAGCACCCTGACAGTAAGTCGGTAAGTCAGACAAGTGAATGAAACAGCTGTACTACCATTTTTGATCGCTATTCCCAGGGGCAATTTCCAACATGATAATGATTTCTCCATGTGCTTGACTCACCCAACATTCTCTACATAGTGTCGAAATTTCGTCTTCACTGGCGAGTCAAACATCTTTCTCCAACGTGTGTGTGATATTATTGGTTGACATTTTCTGTGCCATTCTCAACTAACAGACGTCATTACTGATTTCACTGACCGAGAGGGAAAAGCATGAAATTCTATCCTACAAAAGACCCCTGTATGACAAAATGTATGAGAATATGTTTACATTCGAAATCTAAGCTTACTTCTAGCTTTTATTAATGCTGTTAGTAGTGCCACTATTAATGTACCACTATTTTATATTTAAAAAGGATTATCGTACATGCTTTCAGACATAAAAGAAATATCTCCTGAATTATTAGACGAAGACTTGGTCTGAAAAGAAGCAGACGAAGACAAGAAAAGTTGGTTATCTGAAAAAATAGTACCAATAAACAAAAATAAAAAAATTAATAAAGAGTGTCTTCAAACTAAGGTAAATAATGAAGAAACACAAATTGATAAGGATTAAGACGCGTAAATTTGATATAGGAAGAAGCATTAAAAGGTGATATATATATATAAACTATTAATCAATAAATATTTTAAGAAATATTATGAAAACATTATTAAATAAAATTAACAGTTAGCTTACAAATAGGATTATTAAAACAATAAAATATCAAATTCGAAACATGGTGTTAGGAAAATCATTACTGTAAACAAAATAAAACTATAACACAACGGAAAAACAAAATAAATATTTTAAAAAAACGTAAGGTGTATTAAGAATAAAACTCTAAAAATGCACTTTAAAATCGGGAAAAAAATCAAATTTATATAATACACACGAAAGAAAAACTGAAAACAAAATTAAAAAGAAAGTAAGCAAAGGCTGTAACTGGAAATGGATAGTGATATGTGGTTCCACATGTATAATAGGATTCAGACAAACCAACTCAATTGTTATCATATAATTTCAAAAAAAGTATATTGATAAAAGATAAAACATATATTAATACTAAAGACAAATATTACTAAATATGAATAAAAACAAGACAAACTTACTAGCATAAATAAAAATTGTAGTAAAGTTAAAAAGAAATAAAAAAATATATAATGAAGATAATCATCTACACATATACTGCAATATTCAAAAAGAACAAAAAATCTATTAAAGCAGTTATGAAAGAAATATACTCTTACTCAAAAACACATAATACACTAATGCAATAAATTTATTACAAATTGCAACAAAAATTTCCTTTTCACCCATAAATATAAGGATAGTTTGCATCGAGTAACAACGTCTATATTCAGAACTTTATAGTTTTAAAAATTTTATAACCTTATCTATAGAATAGACCATTATTTTGATAATATAGCCTTTATGTAGGCAGCTATGGTAATTGGTGTACTGAATAGTGAAATTTTTTTAAAAGCCATTGTAATTCTCCTTTTATTGCAATATAAAAACATTATCCTCAACATAAAATCTGAAGAATGGTCTATTCTATGTATCGCTATGTTATAGCTGTTTAAGAAACATATATTAAATGTCCGGCTCGTTTATGCATAAGAATTTGATGTATTGTGTTTTGCAGGAACGAAATAAGTTGTTTTTAGAGACCTTCCAACACAGTAATTTATGTTCAAGTAATATATTAAAATAGCTGTAACTCAACCTCTAAGAATAAAAACATAATTCAGACATATTTTTAAAGATAAAGAATTATTTGTAATATAAATCTAAAAAAAGAACTATATCTTGAACAAAAATTATTCTTCGAAGGTGTAATGTCACCTTAAAAAAATACGAGGAAATTTACAATCAATTATTATTATGTTTAACACCGCAATGGATTTTAATGAAATTATTGTCAGATATTTTTTGGATTGTGACAGTATTAAATTTTCATAAATTCTAATTTGAATCACCTCATTTTCGTTTCTTTTCATTAATGCTGAATATTGTTTTGGATATGTGGATAAAATACGGGAAAAAATAATTTATCATAAATAGTATTAACATTCAGATGGTCATGTGGAAATTTCAAACAACAAAGGTGATGGAGAGTGATTGATTGACCGTATTCATCAAATACAATACGCTCATTAACATCCATAGAAAATATAGAAAATGGATTATAGTTGCAATAAATTTCTTCAAAAATAAAATAAATAAATAACATTTAGTTAAAAATTCGAATCCAAAAGTTCAATTGAAGTCGTTTAACAGTTTCTGTCATTGCACTCGTATTATATTACTGTCGTTATGATACTGACCCAACTTTTACAAACAAATCAATTGCACTTACAGTATTTCTTGGTAGTTTTTGTCTGTTCTTCAAGGACACACAACCACCGACTACGCCCGAGAGAAAATTCTTTCTATATATTGAAACCAATATATAGATATATATATATATATATATATATATATATATTGAATAGAAAAATTTACTTAAACACTATTATACATAATAATATGAATTCAATACAGATATAAGTCTATAATTAAAAATTTCAACTTATTTCAGATCGTAAATGGTTTAAACATCATAGTGAAAAATCAAAAGAAATGTATAAAAGTTAAAAAAAAAAAAACATAGATATTATAATTAATATTGTTACGAAATTAAATTAGAAAATGTATGTTTATTAGCATTAAGGATCGAACTCCAACTATAAAAACTTAATTAAATTACATTATAACGAGATGGTAAGAAACCAAAAATTAAGCAGGAAACAAATTCAGAATAATAATTCACCAAAAGGGAAAAAAGATATAATGCAGAAAGAAAAAAAAAAAATCAGTTAAACCGAACTAAATTTGAGTAACAGATGAAAAATTATCCATATATATTTAAGAATATAGTTAAATATCAAATTTTTTATTATTACACATTATCTTAACTTAAAAAGAGTTATAAAGAGCTATTTCTCCCAAACAAGCGAAAGCGTTTTTTATACCATTTTTCCAATATGGTGAAATGATGCATGCTAACATTATTAAAAAATTTAAATTTTTATGAACAGTAAAGAAATCATACAAGGAAAATATATCTCCGTCTTATATCAAATTTTATTATTAAATTTTTTTGAAGCTAATTAAAAATATATTATATTTAATTACGAAAGCTAAAATGTAACATAAAATGTGAGCCTAATTATAAAAAAATATAAATACATATATCTATAACCAAGAGAGCAAATAAAAGAGCACATTAAGAAAAAGACATCTGAGCCAAAATACTTTAGAGAAAATTTTAATTATATATATATAATGTTCTTGAATTATCAGACACATTTTTGTTCTTGAAATATAGACTGCCTTAAAGAAAAACTTGACGAGACTTTAATCCAGAAGTTTCTAGAATGAAAAGAAAGTCGGGAATACAAAGGCGAAAAAACCTTTAGGTTAAGAGAAAAAGTCGTGGTAACAAGATAAAAAACACCCACTAATGTCTCCTTCCACTGCTACATTGCATGATTCAGTTTTCCTTTCTGTTTTTTCCTAAGCTTATTTTTCTATTCTCTCTCTGTTTTTCTTATCACTGTTGGTGTCTCTTCATTTAATTCTGTTAGGAAGCAACGGAAACTGAGGTTTTGTCTGAAGAGTAACGCGATAAAGCCTTAATGCCTTCATGGCTATTGTTATCAGACATACTTAGGTGCCTATTCTAGAATTGGTTTGATTTAAAATTATCAGCTAGGACCAATACAACATTTTGATATAACACATATTAAGGGGCTTAAAACGTTTATCGATATTGACATTCTACGTCTATTTTCATAACAATGATAGAACTTATAAATTATTAGAATTAGGACTGTCTGTGAATGATGAGCATGTAATTGCCCTTTTTATAACTGTTGTTCTAAAACTGTATTGTATGCATCATTCATAACAACTGAAAGAACTCCATCATGTTTCATCTATTTTTATTTTACGAGGTTCTATAAGGAATGCAAATTTCGCATCGTTATATCTTACATATTTTGTCATTCTTTCAAGAATATAAATTTTTTCACCTCACTTAATAAATAATAGTTTACTTGGTTGGAACGTAAACTGTCAGAAATATCTTCTATACACACAATACCTTATTCACTGTGTTTTCCCTTTTTAAGATGAATCATTATTTCTTTTATTTCTAAATTTGTATAAATAAAATGTACCCTGTTATTTGCAATATAAAAGTAGTATGAAATACCAGAAATTTAACGGGAGCTATCGGCGAATATGTAGAGAAGTCTCAAACATTGTATACATAAGCATCAATGCGTATGCAGAATAATTTTTTTTTAATATCGAGTACTTGTAGAAATAATTAAAACTTTATGATACTTATTATTTTTGCATATATATATATATATATATATATATATATAAATTCTATTCCTTTATGGAATTTTAGTTTTTTTTTTTGTCTATACAATTAATGATAATATAACTTCCGAAGTTGTGATGGTTGAATCCATTAAATTAGCTTAAACACGCTTTTCTCAGACTACACTTGGGGTCAGTATTAAAATTATATTATTTCCGTATTATTTTCCTTAACTCATTCATCTTGAGGTTTGCTTTACATTTTGGATAAATTACTTTTTAAATTAGATAAAAATTTTAATTAATGGCTTCTATTTTTTCAATTAAAGTTGTTTTATATAATTTCTTTTCAGTAAATGTATGATTTATTTCTTTGAATATTTTGTGTGTTGAAAACTTAAGATAATATTTTTAATTTAATTTTTTTTGTTAGTTTAATATTTTACTGAATCTTCAGTTTATTCTGCAATATTTGTAGCTATTAGGTTTTAATAATGATTTTTTTTAAAAAAAAATAGATTTAAGAGATTCTAATTTGTAACCTTTTAGAATGATTTTTTATACTGCAAACTGGATTGATTAACTGTTTCCAAATTAGATTTAAAAAAATAAGAAACAGCAACGCTCTCAGCAACCACTTTATTCATAAGCATATTATTGTCGTTGCCATTCTTTATCGCACATTCGTTTCCTTAACGCATCTATAAATACTAAAGTAACTTTTGAAGGTTATACATATATATATATATGTTATATATATATATATAAAATTAATAATGGATAATTTTGACCATGTTTCCTAATTACCATTGCTAATATATGTATATATATATATATGTATATACTAGCATTAGCAATTAGGAAACATGGTCAAAATTATTCACTGTGAAGTAATAAACACCGTTACATTTCACTTAAGAGTATGGAAAGTATTTATAAAGAAGCAATGTTTTTTTTATTAATTGCGATGTTCATCTAAGGTGTGTAACGAACTTTTGTGACGTTAAATATAAATTCAATCTCATCTTTCCAGTCCTGATGAACAAGACTTATCTGAAAAGTAGTGCCTGAGCAGTCATAGTGTTTTTATTCATTAAACCTTCTTTTAAGATGTCTTGCGGTTTTTGAAAGCTATTTGTATTTTCAATCAATTCTCACCTTTTTTTCCCCTGAGCTTGCACCGGTGCTTGATTAGTTAGGTAAACCATTAAAAAAGAAATTAAGTAGGTGTTGCAGACACCATGTTTTATTGGTAGATTTCACATCTTTGTCAGAACTAAAGTGATATCCCTTAAGGTACTTTCGTCTTTGGAAGAGATGGAAGTTGCAAGGTGCATGGTAAACGTATAATGACAGCTATTTGCTTTTAACTATCTCACACAATATGAATAATTATCTAGTTGAATTCGTAAGACCCCAAAGAATACCCGAGAACAAAGAAAATAAATGCATTACATACAAAGGCATTTAGTTTTCAGGTACAACAGACATTTCGAAAATCGGGTAACGAAAAGAAAACATTGTAGCCAGGGAGGGAACAATTTTCAATCAAGCCTCGTAGACCATTGATTGCATCAGTAAGAAAAGTATATAAAAATAATTATTCAATTATTTTGGATATTTGAATTATATTTGTCAGAATACAAACTTACACTTGCTATTGTTTCATTATGATATAGATGAGAGCAAATGTATCATTATTTATCCTAATACAGTAAGAACCCTCTTAACGTGAAATATACGTTCTAATAAAATACAGCTCTTAATTTAATGATACATAAATGGCGCCATCATAACAGAGAGATAATGAGTAAAAGCGAAACAGAACAGAGAGTATGAGCTTTATTTTGCATCATGTATTATTAAATACTTTTTTTATTAATTATAGATTTGATGTATTACTAATATATATTTTTATTCACAAAATATTCATGAATATAAAAAAAAATCTAGTAAAGAAGCTGTATTTGTGAAGAAGGAAGTTACGTCCTCATTTGACTTTTTCTTTTTTGCGAAATGGTCATCTAACGATGTTTGCTTTTTTCTGCTCTTTCAGCAAGTATTTGTCGCTAGTAAGACATTGCACTAAGAATATTTTATCTTGCCTTTCAATTGCTGTCAGAATGTAAATAATTTTATATAAAATTATCCATAATGTCCATTATAGGGTAGAAAACCTTTTTTTTTTAGAAAAACCGTTGAAAGTTCATTTCGCTTCTTCTCTTGTTCTCTATTTTTCCGTTGTGATTAATTAATTGAAGAGCTTTAAAATTAACTTTAAAATGGAAAGATGGAAAGTCTTTGTTCGATTTGTAATCACATTTTACTGGGACTGATAATTTTGGTTGTTGAATACATTTTAGTTGAATTTGATGGTAACACGATTCGCGATCTTCATTTTTTTTAAAAAATTGCATGTATTGTAGAAATATACATGTTTAATGCGGTAATTATATCAGATTGCTACTTACCTGCGTCTAATCTTCTGAGCACCAGCATTTCTAGTTTCTAGAGAAAAGCTTTTTCCAATAGATTAATTCTCTTTTTCATTGCCATCACCCATTGCAAAAAATATTATTTGATCTTCATCATAATAAAAATACTATGCTTATATTATGCACACAATAATGTTCTCAGTCGATAATAAGCAAACTGTGCTACAATGTACACTCGTTTATACAGCAACGATTCAAATGCGCTATGAAAAATCGTTAATATCGGATAACCCCCTGCTACCGCTTAATATTGAACCAGTGTTAAGCGAGATCTGATGGGTACTTATAAATGGAAATGCCAAAAATGAATATTATATGGCACTTAGACGAAGCTTCCTGGCAAGAGTGGGTGAACAATGGCAGATTTGAGAGTCAAAACGACATCATCCCTCCTAGGACCATATAACAAAGAGTAGGCTGAGAGATTTTCAGATTGGCTGTAACAGAAAAAAGTCGTTCGATTTCGACCATCGAAGTTCGACTCGCAAAAATTTAAGTAACAAAACTCTCGGAATACATCTGCGAGTACGGTATTTACCCTGAACTTGATCGACAAATCTTTTATCTTTCACTCTCAACTTAGATTATCTAGTTGGCATGTTTGGGAAGTTATGAGAGAGAACTCTCGCTCAGGTTCGTCCTCGTCAGTTGACCGAGGCTCAAAGTTACGAGGTCCGTCGCCAATAGCTATCTTGTCGCTTCTAATACGATGTTCATAAGACCAACCAACCAATCTCAACTTAGATTGCAGTGATGCAAGGTGTTATTAGTCTGCAATTGCGCTGACGAGGGATCAATGGTCTTTTGAAACGATTCCCGTTTCTATCGTACCCTTGCACCAGCCCTGACGCGTCTGAAGGGATCCTGTGGATGAAGATAGAGTAAGGATCCCATATTTGCTCTCTCGTGTCGCTTAGTCCCACAAAAGGGTGTTATGATTTCGTGTATCATTGCTTTTGATAACGGGATCTCTCTGATGGTCGATTGTGGCATACTTACAGTATAGCAGTACGTAGAAAAAATTCTACAATCTATAGTGAGGCCATTCATTTAAAGTTTTTCTGGCCTTATTTTTAATCAGAACTTTCCGAAACGCACTCGGTATTCTTTGGAATAAATTGTCTTCAACCATACTGAAGAATCCCTTGACCATATGGTACTCTTGATTCTCCTATATATAGAGTATTTGAAACTTGATGGAATGGGTCTATAATCAAAATGTTGTTAATTTATACCGATAGCTAGAAAGTTTTTAGCAAGAAGAACAATGCGATTATGACCAGGAACATTATCAATGTATGCCATGCTGATTAACGTTGCACATAGAGGCTAGATATGAATCAACATGTTATTGGTTTCCCCGCTTTGTGGTACTGACGATTAGCCTTTGAAATAAATCATGCATTCTTCTGAATTTTTTAATCGTTTTTTTCTACTGTGTAATCCCATCCCATCTGTCACTATTTGTTATAATTGAATTATTTGTCTAAGAATGTATCCATTAAGAAATGATTGGAACAGAGAAATAAAGTAAGTTGTAGTAATGTGTTTGGAAAAAGGACAGTTACATTCCATCAAATAATCTATAAATCTTAAAATGTACTATTGAACGGAATAACTTTTTCTCTTCAATTTGCTTTTATTAATTCAGGCATAATATGATTTTCCATAACATTGAACAAAAAATTGCAATTTTGCTCGCTACAATTTTTTTATCCGTCGAAATAAATACCAAAATAATTTATAATTTCCAAAATATTCGTTTTATAACTCGTTTTAAGGTAAATGCTTTCAGATTTTTTTTATTTATGATATTGATACTGAATTAAGGACCTTTTACCACTCTTATACATTTTTTCTCAATTCCTGTTCTTTTCTAAATTCTTACACTTTAGAGGAAAATGTTGAATTATTCAATTATGCATATAGAACATTACAAACTGTTTGTGAGAGCAGATAAAAAAAAACTCCTTTTTTTATTTATTTCTCAAATGTAAATAGTTGAAAAAATTTCAATTTATAAGCATATTAGTGAATTTCCTAATTCATGTATTTTTTTATTTACTTTTTATGAATTACATACTATTTTATCTAAATTAATAAACTTTTCCTCCAAATTAGCACTTACGTTTCATGGCTTTTGAGTTTTTACGACTAGCATGCATTCTGGACATTTTGCAGTTCATTTAATATTCATACAAGAAAAATTTGAAATAATACAATGCAAAGAGTTTATGTTTTGAACTTTGCAAAACGAGGATAGATTATATATTACCTTCTCTAAACTCACTCGGATGGAAATTAAAACGATCTCGGCAAATGTTATTCACTTCAAACAAAATTTATGATATTCGATATAAGTCGAGTTTTAAATATATATTTGAAAATGGTTGTTCATTATAAAAATGCATTTATTGCATTTTTTTTTTCAAAATGTATTATTTATAATATACTATTACTTTAAATTAAGTGTTAAATGAATTAAATTATACTGAATTTTAAGCTTTTTTTTTTTTTCGATATTTTTTTTATAATATTGCAGATACCTTTATTTAAGAATATAAATACTGTTTTATTAAAATTTATTTGTTAGATAACTTGTTATATTTTTTTCGATTTGAAGTTACTATTCTGATATTTTATTTCATTTAGTAAGTTCTTTTTGGGCTTTATGTTTGAAAAAAAATAGAGCACAATACACAATTAAATTTTGTTAACATTAACTTTTAAGACCATTATCATGCACATGTAATAATTAAGATGGTGATGCTTTGGAGATTAAATTTCTTTTAAAGAAATTTAGTTTCTTAACTTTTAAGCAGACACAGTAAAAATAGATAAGTATACCCCATGCCTAAAATCTATAATGTCTTCCCAAAGAATTAAAATAAGGAATAAACTATATCAAGAAAAGTTCGAAATATCTTGGTTTTAGCAGGAGCTCTTTTGTTCTTGCTAATCAATGCGATCCTTTCATTTCGCGATTCTTTTGTTACCAGTCAACTCACCTGAGCAATATTATTAAATCGAGGATACCCAATAGAAAATCATTGACCATAAAAGGGGAAGAAAGACATTTTATTCATGGAATGCATTGAATTAGAAAGATATTCCGTGAAATGAATTCCTCTTTTGTCAGCTCTATATATTTATGTGTATTGGACTCAACTTGGAAATAATTCTTTTGGAATATAACTATCTTTTCATGTCCACTATGTGAAGATATCTCGCATTTATGCGTTATATTGGACTGACGAAAAGTAAAACATATTTTTTTGGAGTCTCTATGATTGTATAACTGAAATATTCATTGCGCATGCTCTGTAAATTACTTATAACTTTACTAGTAATGATAGCAGAAACAAAATGATGTATTCTTAGAGTGGAATATACCAATGTATTTTAATACAGCCCTATAAAAATGTTCGATACAAATGTACATTTATAAGAGATGCAAAATTCAGTTTGGAGCATTGAAGTGATTTTTGATTTTTTCTTAACTGGATTGGTAATTATATATAATATAGTATAGGCAAATTACCAAGAAATAAAATTTTGAGAAATAATTCTATGAATCTGAAAGCGGTAATATTTATTCCATTATCTTTCGATTGTTCAGGCAGTGAAAGTTACCAGATTGGCGTATTTAGTTACACATAGGAGTAACAAATATATTTTCTCCCAACATTTGAGGCATTATTAATAATAAATACTGTGGAATAAGTGATAAGTTTCATTCCATTACTTCTACAGATAGCATAACACCCTCGGTACACAGTATATGCGCTTTATATTGTACAGTAAATAAGCTGAAAAAGAAAATAATCAATTATATAAGACAAACTGTGACGATATAACAAAAACAGTAATTAAGAATGAAACTATAATGAATTTGAATTTTTTTTAAAGGAAATGATTACAGGTTAAAGAAATCGAAAGATTTGGAAGTGCGAGTAATAAATTTCACCCCTCAAAATCAGCATGGAGAATGGAAAAATATGTAATACAGACACACATACATAAAATATATTTGTTTTGATTCAGTGTCCTAGAAGAGATTACGAATTTTAATAACACACGATAACTTGTTTTCATTTGCCCAGTTAACAGAGGAAAAATTAAGGTACCTTTTAGGTATGCGATTGTTTAGGCAATGAGATGCTACCAGAATTGCATATTCAACAAGCAACATTTGCCAAAGCCGCTTTAACTTGAAAGTACCACATAGCTTTTAACACCATTTGAGGCATTATTTATAATGTTGAAGATTTTGGAATAAACAAAATTTAAAGTATGACAAATTATATGTTCTTATAACGATAATACATTTGGTTGTACTTAAAATACATTATTTTGAAATTCTACTAGGATTAAAAACCTTGATGTATTTAGAAACCTTCATGTAAATGAGGAGTAGGTATTAAATTATGAAACTGACGCTGCTACAGAAGAAGTAAGCTTGAACAAAACGCCAGCGATCGGCAGATGCTTAGTGTGAAGCTTTCTCTTTTCAAAGTAATTTCCTCTTGCATCTGTAAGCAAACCTGTATAGCCGTAGCCTTCATTGGCATTAGAGTTAAATTTTGTTTCTTCGGAAAAATGATAAGTTTAATTATAAAGTAAGGAATTTATGTGAAATTTCACATCAATTCTCCAGCCAATATTAATCTACACCTCAATCCTCCCCAAATATCTATCAAGATGTTAAACTTTTAAAAGCGGGAAAGGAATTTAGAAATATACGTGTAAAATTAACTTCAGTTCTTCGCCTGAGAGAGAAAATAATCTTGGTCCATCTTTGGTAAGTTCATGTAAGTTTGGTAAGTCAATTTTTCGTTGATATCGAGCCTGATAGAATTATACGAGCATAACCTTTAGAAATTTAACAATGTGACTTATAATTATTTATTCATTTTTTCATCCTTTACATATGCATCCCCTAAACTCAATTCATTATATTTCTTAAATTCAATGTGATCTGCATACATAACGCTTCATTTTATTAGAAAGGAATTGGAAATTTTAATAATATCGTAAATTAAATCCAAACGTTAGTTGAACAGAAAGTCTTGAATATCCTAAAGTTACAAATTAACTGAGGTAAAATATTAACTCAAATGCGGTACCTCTCGTTTATGTAATCAACTCGCACGGCCGTATAATTCGTTCGCATTTTCTTGTTTCGTCAGATAAATGATAAGCATAAAAATATATCTACGAACTATTATGAAATATCTCATGCAATTTGGAAAACAGCTAATGAAAATTATAATCAATTAAAAGAAGTTTATCGTAATGAATGCTTATCGTATGCACATATTTTTGACTTAATCGTTTTTATGCCAGCCAAAAAGACGTTGGAGAAACCTAGGTGACCCTCCACCATCAAAATCGAATGACAAAATCAAAAACATTGGAAATCTGATTCGATCAGATCATCGGTTAAGTATTCGCTCGATTGTTAAGATTGTACGAATTGACAAATAATGTGTGCGATAAATTTTACATAACAATTTCAACATGCAAAACGTGTGCCAAAATTGTGTCTGAAATTCTCACATTTGAGCAAAAGAAATCTCGCAAAACGGTTCTTACTGATATTTTGAATGTCAATCAAAATGTCCCAGACTTATTGGAAAGGATAATAACGCATGAATAATAGTAGTTTTTTTTAACTTATGATCATAAAATGAAGCGCCAATCCATGCTCTGAATGATCCCATCTTCACTCAGAGTCAAAAAGTTTCGAATGGACAAATCAAAATACAAATCAATGATGATTGTTTTATCAATATCCATGGGATTGTATATCTTCATTGGGTTCCTGAAGATCAAACTATTAATCAACATTACTACCTTCACGATCTTGCTGAATTCCATGAAAGAATCCAAGAATAATGAAAAAAATTGGAAGTCCTTGTGGAAGGACTTGTTTGTCAAGAGGTTTCGAGCTATGTACAGCATCCCAGTGTAAGAAAATTCGCCGTATTTTGCGCCATGTAATTTCTAACAGTTTCATAAGATGCAATCTGTTGTATAAAGAACAAGATTTGACTCTGATAAAACTGTGAAAGAGAAGGCGACATTCGACCTGTAGGAGCTGACATAATAAGACTTCCAGCACTGTTTTGAACAATGATAGACCCGCATGGAGTTTTATAGGTACAGGGAAAGGGTGTATATTAAAGGAGAAAAAAATTAAATATGTATGAGAACAAAATTAAATATTTTATAGCGTCAGTATAGTTATTTAGTTGCCATACCTTGTATATCTGTAAGACCTGTAACTTTTAAGTGGAATGAAAAAAGATGTTTATCAAATAGAAACTTTGAAATGTTTAAAAATTTCGCAACTATCACATAGAAAGACACATTTCCCAAAAGTATCTAGCAAACCTATAATTAATTCTTTAGAAGTCCATTGTCACCACAGCTCCTGCTAGCTAACGTATACCTTAAGATAGAAATATCGATTATTCAAGGACTGAAAAGGTAAACTCATAAAAGTTATTTTTAAATTTTTTTATTGCTTTTATTCAGTAATTTACTATGCCTTTCACTCCAATGGACTTTTTTTAACAGAAGAAAGTGAATTAGTTTTTTATTTGCATACTGTTGGCAAAATCAATGACATACAAGAATTAATATAAAATAGATTTTTGTGATTTTTTTCACGATGAAAGAGTTCATAAGTAACGACGGAAAATATACAATAAGTTTCATTAAATGTATGAAAAATTTATTATTTCTTTCCACTTCCAAAGCGGACAGAACTTTCTAGTGGACCTAATACACACACACACACACACACACACATATATATATATATATACTCCTCAAAAGTGAAATTGCAACTCATGAATACACGTAAAAAATAATATACACGTTGAAAGAAATAATACACGTAGCGACATGCAAATTTCAGGAACAGTAGTAGTGAGGTGAATATGCAAATGATTAAAATGAAAGACAAATAAAATCTTTATAAACCAATTTATTAAGTATCTAATGTATCTAATGTGCCCATAAAGGCCTTAATCCGGTGAGTCATTCTATGAATCAGTCTATTGATGGTTGCCTGGGGTAATCATTTCCAAGCCATATCCACTGCTGTGCGCAGATCATCCATAGTTTGTGCTAGTGGTCCGCGGCTCTTGTCACGTCACACAGGTGTTTGATGGGATTCCGATCTGGAGAGTTAGCCGTCCAGGAAAGGATGTCAAATCCATTTAGAATGCTAAGAGTTTGCCGTGCGAGAGGGAGCCTGACATTGTCTTTCTGGTATACTGTGTAGGGTGTGCCCTGTAACAAGGACAGAACAACAGGTTCCACAACTTGAGTGACATAGCGGTCCGCTGTTAAACGACTGTCAATGTGTACCAGTGGTGTACTGTGATCAAACATTATGTCATCCCAAACCATTACGCCCAGTGTAGGATCGATTTGAAACTCGGTGAAATGGGTTGGTTCGAAGCGTTCTCCGGATCGTCGCCATACCCGTCGACGACCATTATTCCTTATCAGAAAAAAGCGAGATTCATCTATGAACAGTACCCGATGCCATTTGATGGTCCAGGTATTATGACAATGATACCCCCCCCAGGCGTCAAGCCCTGTATTGAGCGGTAAACGGTACTTCTGTTGTTGATACTCGTGCACGTAACTGTACTTCATGCAATTTGTTGCGTATGGTTTGAGTGGACACAGATCCACCTGCTCCTGGACGGAAACGGCTTCGGATGTCACGTGTCATGGAGAAAGTGTATCGAATGGTCAACTGGCGAATACACCGATCTGTGTGCTCTGACGTGTACCTGTGCTCACACTTCCTCCTCGGCGTGCAAGTAGACATTCCTGAATTCCCCGTATGACACAATGTTGGATGATACTCACATTGTGCCCGAAATGAGTTGCTATTGTGCGCAGCAACAAACCAGTTCATGGAGTTCGATAATACGGTCAAGTTCTCCGGTCATTTACTAATGATATACACGATGTCTCAAAGACATTTTCCACGCTTCTTCGAAAGTCTCAAATTCTACGTAAGACGTCAGATGCTGTTTATGAGAAGGAAAGTTGCTAGCCTTTATTGCCTGAATATGAGTAGCACGTGATCAGATACGTGAGCAAATTTAATCATTTGCATATCCATCTCACCACTATCACTCCTGAAATTTGCATGATGCTGCGAACATTATTTCTTTGTGTTACAATTTCAATTTTGAGGAGTGTATATATATATAACGACACTAATATTATTAGCCGTCTGTCTGGCTGTCAAATAATTATGAACCGGAATTACCAAACTTATCAATTTCTCCTTGAAATTTTGCTGTAATTTTAGTTTTTAAAAATAATATAAATATTGCTGAAAATTCTTAGTTATTTTTAATTTCAGTTAATTTTTTACACTGGTGTGCAAAACTTAAGCAACGGGTGTTTGTTTGCCATAATCATCTGAGAGACATGAAATTTAGAAATGAGAGGCAGTATTTTACACTTAAACGATGATGAAAGCATAGTTCAGCAAAATTAAATACAATACATATAGCCTTGAATCAAACAAAAAAAAAAAGCTTTATTGAACTCATAGTGTCGTTATACATCATTGTCTACCCAAGAGGAAGCAGATGCATTTTAATACGTGATAAGCCCTCCCCTTATGTCTCCTTCCACAATCAGTATCTGTTTCAGTTGTGGAAAATTCCCCGGAGGGTGTAATCTTGCCACAAAGCGTCTCCTCAAAGCACCCCTCACATTATCTATAAGATTTAATTCAGGGGAGAAATCTGGCTAATCCAATCGCTGCTGAACATCACCAATCTGGTGTGTCCGTGTATTGCCATCCGTAAAAACCAAGTTTTGTTCAACAGCACCACGGAACAGACGCATAGGGGAAGAATCACCTCCTTACAATAACGATCTCCTGTTACAGAACCTCTGACGAAAACGTAGAACTTATTCCACCAAACCAGAATAATGCCTTCCCAGACGGTAACCCTAGGACCATCGTAATGGTCTCTTTCCGTGATGTTATTGGGATGAAACCGTGTCCCGACCTCTCTCCAAATTAACTGTCGTTGAGAATCGCTTGTGGTACTAAAACGGCTCTCATCCGTGAAGAGGATACGACTCCATTGTTGAGATGTCTAATTTTTAAGCTCCTTAAACCACTCTAAATGATGTCGCTGATTTCCAACTTTCAAAGGGATGCAGCGTTTAGGACAATGGACGATTAGGTGATGGCTACTGGCCATAGTAAACCGCGTCATTTCTCGCCTTGTTGCTGTACACAATTACTAAGCAATGGTCTTGCTGACTGGTATGAAGCTCTTTCCGTTTGCTGGAAGATATATCGGTGATCCCCTATAGTCGTTTTCCTATGGCGGCCGCCACGAACCTTTCTAACAATGATATCTATAGTTTGAGAAAGCTTTCCAAGAGTGCAAAACGACACTTTTGTTGATTCCAAACTCTTCTGTTGAATCAAACTGTGCCCCTGCTCCACCTTTCCGATCATTCTTCCAGGTGATTTCTTCTAGCCATAAACTTCGAAAAAACTCACCTATACTAGCATCGAATGTTTTTAACTGCACCTCCGTTCTTCCTTTTATTATAGTCTTGAACGCATGCGTTTAGCGTACACTCACGTCGCCTATGACGTTTTGTTCCTGACATTTGCATACGCATCACCGTTCTACTAAATTGCGTGTGCATTGTACTGATCGCAATATCCTCTTTTCTGAAATTTATGGCTATCTGCTTAACATTTACATTGTTGCTTAAGTTTTGCACACCAGTGTGTGTATTCTTTAAGTTTTTATTTTATATTTATTTTGATGCGCCTCTAAGAACAAGCAATGCAATGGAGAGAATCGAGAGATTGACACCAATGTTATCAGACGTCTGTCAAAGGATATAAGGCCGGCGACGCCAAACCCAGCGATGTCTCCTTGAAATTATGTTTCAATTTTAGTTTTTAAAAATAAAAATGAACATTGGTGAAAATCTTTGTTCTAACATAACTCTTATTATCAGAATTTATAATCAGTTATTTTTTTCATATATTCTTCCAGTGTTCGTTTTATATTTATTATATAATTTATTTTTAAATACTTTTTCAGCTCATGTGGGTAACTTGAAATTATAAAATGGGTCACAAGTTGCCATAGTGGGTTCTATAACATGGTTCATAAATTAAAATTAAAATGTAAGAAATTCTTTCTCAATAATTTACGTCTCTTGACAATGACTTGTGTCAATACTGAACACCAATTTAGGTACTACAAATTATCTGTGTATGTAATTTCTCTTTTATATTTAAATAGTTTCACTTCAAACAAAACTTATTAGACCATTATTAGTTAACCAAATTAGACCATCAATGACTTTAATTCTTTATATATCTTATGGAGAGTTAGTAAATAATGTAAAAAAAAATTACTTTTCCAGCTGTTGTTACCACACTTTTATTTTCATGATTTCTTTTATCTTATGATATCCTATAAAATCAAAACTTATGACTTTCATTTGTTTTAGTCCTTTCTCCTTTTTTATTTTTAAATATTTTAGCTGTTTTCAGAAATTAACTTTAGATCTAGTGTCTGGCAGAAAACTCCTAGAAAAAACAGCGAACTTTATTTTTATATGAGAGTATTACAAGAGAGATCTATTTTCTGAATTTCCTTATTTTTTCTAACAATTTTTTAAGGTAAAAGTCTCAGACAACTGGGGAAAATCATAAGTATGTGCATAAAAAAAGGCCTCACTCATGATAAAACATGCTTGACGATCTTTATACACTCTGTTACTGTTTCTTGCTGAGCTATTACCTATTTTTTTAGCTCCTCTGTGTTTCTTTTTTTAATGATCCAGAGGATTTCTTCGGAATACTCGTATATTGTGCTGCAGTAAAAACGGTGAACTGAGAAGGTTTCCGACAAAGGCTTATAGCATTTCACTTTCAAATCCTCTATTTCTCAGATGTTTCTTTGGCGGTTTATTTATTCATTGCTCGTAGACTGATACTTATATAGTAATATGTTACAACTCGAGAAAAGTTTAAAAAATATGCAATTTTACTATAATACACATTATTTTAAGGATATTATTTTTAGTATTGTCAAGTCGAGCTTCTAACTAATAAAACACAAACATTGTATAGTTATTTAATACATTTGTAAGAAATGCAGGAAAACATTTTCTGTTTCAAAAATAATTAATGTCTGTTGGAAGTTCTTGTACATCTGTTGGAAGTTATTGTAAAACTCTTGGAAGTTATTGTATATCTTTTGGAAGTTATTGTATATGACGCTGGTTTTTATATATGATTCAGCGCTTCTTGCATTAGATCGATAATAAATTTTAAGTCCATTTTAAGAGATAGATCAACACTTTTAATTTACTTTTAATCATTTCTTAACCGTTCACATTAAGACCTTTAATTGAAAGCGAGATATAGAGTAAAAAAGAACATGAATTCACGAACTGTTAGAAGTAAGCAAACTAAATAATCATATTAAATTGATATACTAATTATTTATTGTTTTATTTTTATTTCCTATAAATCGATCTATGGTATGATAACAATGCATGTACCTACTGAAATAAGGAGATGGTGTAGTGGAACGGATTCTTGTCATGGTGGTTAAAAACGGTAGAAAAATAATATTTTTTAAGCTAGGTTGCATTAACAGATCAATTGAAAAGTCCCCGGCCTAACACATAGATGGCTCTACTAGAATTAAATCAATATATTTTTTTAGTTAGCCCTAACCCTCAAAAGATGCGTGTATAAATTTGACAGCTATCGGATCATTAGTTTGTGAATTATCGCATTTTGAGTGAAGCAACTTTTGTTATTGTAAAAAAAATGCATAAAAAGGAATTTCGTGTGTTGATAAAATATTGCTTTTTGAAGGGACAAAATACAGTTGAAGCAAAAACTTGGCTTGATGCCGAGTTTCCGGACACTGCCCCAGGAAAATCAACCATCAAGGAATGGTACGGCAAGTTTAGACGTGGTTTAATGAGCACCGAAGAAGGTGAACGCAGTGGACGCCCAAAAGAGGATGTTACCGACGAAAATATTAAAAAAAAATCACAAAATGATTTTGAATGACCAAAAATTGAAATTGAATGAAACAGCAGAAACTCTAAAGATATCAACTGAACGGGTACATCATATCATTCACGAATATTTGGGTATGAGAAAGCTCTGTGCAAAGTGGGTGCCGCGCGAGCTCACTTTTGACCGAAAACAACGACGAGGTGATGATTCGGAGCAGTGTTTGAAGATGATCAAGCGTAATAAACCCGAGTTCTTGCTTCGATGTGTGACAATGGATGAAACATGGTTCCATCATTTCACTCCGAAGTCCAATCGACAGTCATCCGAATGGACTGCACACGATGAACCCGCTCCAAAGCGTGGGAAAAGGCAACAGTCGGCTGGCAAGGTTATGGCGTCTGTATTTTGGGATGCGCATGGAATAATTTTATTGATTACCTCGAAAAAGCAAGGACCATCAACAGCGACTGTTACCTAGCATTATTGGACCGTTTGGAGGACGAAATCGCCAAAAAACCGGCCGCATTTGAAGAAAAAGAAAGTGTTTCTTCACCAAGACAATGCACCGTGTCACAAGTCAGTGAAAACGATGGCAAAAATCCATGAATTGGGCTTCGAATGGCTTCCTCCTCCACCGTATTCTCCAGATCTGGCCCCCAGCGACTATTTCCTGTTGTCAGATCTCAAAAGAATGCTCGCTGGGAAGTAATTTTCGTCGAATGAAGAGGTGATCTCCGAAACTGAAGCCCATTTTGAAGCAAAGGACAAATCGTACTACAAAAATGGTATCGAAAAGTTGAAGGGTCGCTATAATCAGTGTATCACCCTTGAAGGGAATTTTGTTGAATAAAAAAAACTAATTTTGCCAAAAAAATGTGTTTTACTATGGTAGATCGGGGACTTTTCAATTGACCGGTTACGTCAACACCGTTCGAGTTCTTGAGAAAAAAGAGAGCGTGTCATTTCAGTTGGTTGTTTAATGAACGTCGAAACCTTGGCGCGAGAGACTATTTATTGAAAAATTCATAACTAGCCAAATCCTAGAAAGGCCACTGGAAAATGGTTGAGCATTTTCAGAGTTTTGGCTGTAACTTTGGCTAACTTCCCTTAACCGACCACCTAACTAAATAAGATGCTAATTCAGGGGAAGGGAAGGAAACAAAAATAACCAAATATACAAATTAGGAGGGGACGCTCAGTGCATCATATGGTGCATTATTTTAACTCAATAATGTTGTAAGCACACAATCAATATTTCAATAATTTACATTTTCTTTTCTTATTTTCTATTCTACTATTTAAGATATTAGTTACAATTTGGGTCTGGAGCTAATTTGTTGGAGTAAATAACCAATTCTTCTGAATAATATTTTCTTGAAATTTAGTTTTTGAACCACTTAATGCAGTTACTGATATTAATGCATCTGAACAAGTTCCTGCATATAAATGTATAGCTTCTTTTCCCTTGGATTCAAAGTTTTTACCTTAAATAGCTTCATATGCAACAATTCCCTATCTCCGTGTTTTGAGAAACATACCCAAATATAATAGGATATTTTTAAAAACTGATTGCTTGTACAGGCAACAATTTTTTTTTGCATTTATTACATTGTTTTAATGAGAGCTTTTCTTAAGATTTTGATTTATTTTTTTATAAAAATGAAACATTGTATGTGGAGTAAACATGTGCTAAGTTTCAAAACGATGGAATTGTAATTCATTTGGGTCTGTAAGTCTTCAAACAATTTTTATGACAAAATCTCTCTTTAAATTAATAATACCGATGCAATAAATGTACACTAAAATTGGTGAGTGTATCATCTCGTCATTTTTTTAAAGAAATGATCCTAATACTTTGTAATTTTTAGAATTACGGAAATTTTATAAAATATTGAATGAGAGAGAGTGAGGGAACACACACACACACACACAGAGAGAGAGAGAGAGAGAGAGAGAAAAGATTCATTTAAAAATCAAATGCAACGCATAAAAAAACTTATTTATAAATTAGAACAAATTTTATATAAATAAAAAAATAACTAAAAATATTATACAAATGTATTTTTTCTCACATTATTTAGAAATGATAATATTAGTCATTTTGTTCCGCTTAATCACTCTATACATATAGAAGATTACATTTTTCTATTACCAGGGAAATATAGTCATTTATATGTATATGGTGACTCTTTACAATAATGCTATTAGGACACGTATCAATTAATTCTTGTATGCTGGTTGAAATATTTCAAGGAAATATCTTTGATTCCACTATAAGTGACATTAATAAGACAATCGGCCTTTCGAAATACCTAGTATTACATCTTTCAATACTTTATACGAAAGTATCTATGTACAAAAATTTACTCCAAAAAAGGATGAATATAATTAATGTGCTACGAAATGGTATTCAACTGATAATCAAGACAATATCTTTTTACCTCTACACATGATATAATAAGAAAATTGTATTTCGAAACTTGACTTAGGTGCTCAAATAAATGAATCAGATTAGTATTAGAAGCTCATGAAGAGATACATGGACTACAAATAGGGAAGCTAGAAATATTATTCATAGCACACCAAATGCCATTATTTTTGACATTATAAAAGCGATGTCGCCTACAACCTACAAGTGACAATTCTATTAACAAATGGCTTCATGCTTCTGAATTTCACGGAGACCAGATATTACCCCTGCACAGCAATGTCTATAGTGACTGAAATGGTGTCACGAAAGAGCAAAATGGAGTCATGAGTAATAGCAGTTGGTAATTTTGAGTGATAATTTCCGATTTTATCTTGGTGACAATGAAAACCATACCTGCATATCGAGGTAACGTGGTAAGCCCTATGTTGGACGACTTGTTAATCATCGTCTCGCATCCAGACAGCAGTGCTTAAAGGTTTAGAATGTAATAATTTAACTCAATGAACAAACATTGTTGGTCTTCATAAGAGTCATTTTGACTGCCGAAATTTATCTTTGGTCTACCAAATTGATTCAATTTGGGAGGTCATTCGGTCAGTTTTTTTTTCGGTAAATGGATCGCCGTACTTTTCTATTTCAACAAGATACACTCACACATTCAAGACTACTATATCCAGAGTTTACCTCGCCCCCGTAGAAACTGCACCAAGGCCAGAAGTAACTCCAAACCTGTCACCCATATAATACTTATGGGATCCAATAGGCTATACTCTTAATACTGTACAGCTGTAATAAAATAAGCAAGATCTGCGTGCCAAATTTCAATCTGCATGGAAAAAGTGGAATCAAGATACTGTTAAGAGTATCTACCACTCCATGCACAAAGTATGGCAGAAGGAATCGAAAATAAAAACAATCCAATATTCTATTCACTTTTATGATGATTATGTATTTTGACCAATCCATTTTGTCAAAATCTCACTCAGGTTTTGATTATTTCTTGTTGTCCTTGGTAAATGCTAACTTCCTTTCAAATATAATGTTAATCTAAATATTCATTGAATGTGCAATTGTTTTATGACGTGAGGAATTATTTCCATACCATCCTCATTATTTTAATACTTACATTTTAATATAGGATATTTGCTTGTATCATGCACATTTTAGTAATTAAAGATATATTCCATATTAATGTGACGTAAATTTGTCTGTTAATTTGTAATTAAAGAAATTAATCGAAGTTACTGAGGAAATATATTTTATTTATATTTGCATATTTTATAGATTAAAATTTTATTAGTATTTTAATTTAAATTTAGTCCTCACAGAAATACGTAGAGAAATCGTTAAAAAGTGCTATTTAAAATATTCAATATATTTTCAATGCAAATACTAAGAGGTAGAGTGCCAAAAAACACTTTCCCCCCTCTTTTTTTAGCATTTCCGAATTTTAACTACTTGTGCATTGACCACAAAAACGTCCAATCAAAATATGAGGAACTGGTTTTTAAAATTGAAAATAATGTTGCCTTGTCACTTATTTTTAAGGAATATAGGTTTTTTTTATATTATAAATATATTTGCATCACAGTAAATATTTATTTTCCTTAAATACACTTAAAAGAAAAAAAGTAATTATCACTAATTTGTAGAAAAGTTTACAATTTCAATTATCTCTTTTAAAGAACATGAGAGGAAAAAAAAATTAATTTATAGAAGAGGAAACTGATTTTAAGATTATATATTCGAGACTACCGATTATTCGTAAATTCTTCAAGATAATTGCATTTATCATATCCGTAAAACTTAAATTGTTATTTATCTTAATTTAATATCATAAATTTCAGTACGTTATATCTAAAGTAATAAAAGCGAGAAGCATTACAATTAGCCCTATTTTCATGAAAATTTGTTTGCGTACTCATAATATTTCACATATCTTTCAATACACATCAATCTGGACCATTATTCCATTCAATCTTCATTCAATAGCGAATAATTGCAGCATATTACATTATCAGTCACTGAGAATAATTGTATTATCAATCAAAGTATAGCATCGCCATTACTATGTTTCTAGTTTGTTTTGTTTCTAGTCCTATTGTAATAACAGCTACTATTTACCACCTTCAAAGTCATTTGCTGTGAAACGCTTATCAACCTCTTCAGAATTCATTACGGAATACCTATCTGCTCGTTAACTGAACCAGATGGAACTAAAGTTAAATAGAATTACAGTGTAAATAGTAAATTGATTACATGCGAGGGAGAGAGTATGTTTCAAATACCGTACAACCAGTGCATTACCGTTCGTAATTATGTCATTTAGGTACGACAGGGCTAAGGGGAGTGTTCAATTTCGACTGAAGTCAATTTTAGAAACATCGTTGGCTGAATTGGAAGGAGCTGTCTGAAAATAACTAACTTCGAATGTTCGAGTTATATTCGTATTGTAAAACATATATCAATGTCAGTGACTGTATTACTAAATACTTTTGGAAAGTTATATAGCTGTTTTTTACTATTAATATGTGTAACCACGGCTTCAATATTTGTTCTAAAATATCAGTTTTGAAAATATCTGTGAAATTGCTACTTTAGAAGAAGTATTAAAACTAATTATTTCTTTCCCAAGATTCGTATTTGAAACCAGGTATCATTAATACAAGATATTATAAGAGGAGTTTTATAACTTTAAATAAATTAAATTCTTTTTAATGGGTTATTTTCGTATTGCAAATTATATCCATGACAGTGGCAGAAATACTGTATAATTTTGGATTATTATATAACTGTGTCTATTGTTCGTCATTATTATAAGGGATTTAAATATTTGTTCTAATATATTTTTTTTTGAAAATAACTGTGAAATCGTGAAGTTACGAGAGTAGAGTAAAAACTAATTAGTTCTTTCTGAAAATTTGCAAATGAAACCATGTATCATTGAAGATAAGATATTCTAAGATTTTATAACCTTAAATAAATTAAATTAATTGTAAACGAAAGAAAATTTTTATCGTATGTAACCAACGTATTTTAACATTCTGATAGAAGGAACCATTTTGTATGTGAGAGATAATTTTATTATATAATTTTAAATTGTGTTGTATGTGGGTGTTTTGTCATTCGAAACATATGCATGGAAAAATGTTATCAAATAAGTTGAGCAATTTTTCAATTATTTTAGTAAGAGTATAAAAAATTATGAAAAAAAAAACTTTTCAAATTCTCCTCTTACTCACAAGAATCGTTATCCGTCATTTTAGATAGTTATGATGAATAGGCCACTTTTGGACCCAAAGTTCAGAAATAAGTTTGGAAAGAATTTTATAAAGTCTGATAGTAGATTCAGAAAGCATGATTATGCTGAAATAAATTATTGTGCAAACAATGAAGCGAATACAAATTACAGAATATAACAACGAAATGGCAATCGCTTAAAATTTTAAAAAAATAAATCATATTTATATTAGCTTTTAAAGAAGTCATGTCTCTAAATATTCTCTTATTCAAAAATAGGTTTCAAGAGAAATGTAATCAATTAATATAATGTTATGAATCCCGATTTGCTTATATTATAAATAGCTACAATAATCTTTGTTAAAAGCTATTGTTTGCTTAAAAAATGAAGTTATAGTGTCTTAAGGAATCCTTTCATCATAAGAGGCAAAAAAAAATTGTTCATCAAAAATCCTTTAGAGAAATATTCATTAAAAAAGTGCTACAATAAGAATATTTTTTTTTATAATTAATGAGTGATTGAAATCGATTGAATCGCTTTTGAACATTTTTGTTCCTTTCTTTATTCCCAATATACTCAAGGATTTAGTGCTTGTCAAAAAAATGAGCTATCAAAATGATGAATGATTCATCATTTATCAAGGATACCTTTTTTAACTTACTGCAATAACAGATATAAAATTAAGCTAAGCTAACTTTATTTTTTCGGAAGTTTTTTGGACTTTTTATTGGCATTAGAATATTCTAAAATATTTTGTTCGTATTCTAATTCGTATTCTTTTCTAATTCGTATTCTTTTCTAATTCGTATTATTCGTTCGTATTCTTTTGTTCGTATTCTAAAATTTTTGTTCGTATTAGAATATTCTAAAATATTTTGTAAATATTTAAAAATTGAATTTTTTTACAATTTATAGTCTGATACTAGCTAGGAATTTGTGGTTCACTTACGTACTGTATGTATGGATTGAACTGTAATTAAATTGGTTAATATTATTTATTTATTTAATGTTCTTTAATAAAAAAATAAAACCAAAAATTTCCTCGTAATTATTAATTATAGTAACACTAATGAATATCAGAAATTTTTGTTTCTTTTTTCTACATTTTTGATATTAGTGTTCTTAGGGGAATACTTTGCATGTTCTAATAAATTTTTCGAATACTTGTATTTATTTTAAGAAAATGTGCTAAACGCTATTCAAACATATTGAATATCATTTTAATTCAATTATTGTTTACTCTATAAATATTACATAAATAAAAAAAAAAACTCTTACATTTGTTTTATAATTATATAAATCAACTTATAATTTTTTTTTGTAAATTCATATTGTATAATGCTTCTTGAACTGTAAATATTAAAAAAAGATTCTACTATTTTCTATTTGTGTGTAAGTATACCGTCATATAATTTTAAAATATTTTCACTTTAATAAATCAGCAGAAATCAATAGAATTTGCTAAACATTTTAAATCAAATAACTTCTTTCAAGGAGATAAAATTAGTTTAATTTTTATTATGTAAATTTCAAGTATGTTCGTTACTATCAAATGCAGTTATAATATTCTCGATTTTAAAATATTGCCTTAATATCCAGCATGGTATTTAAAAGTAGTTCAACTAGCGAATCTATTACACCATTTTGAAATTTTATTATGACGCATTGAATAAATTTTAATACAATTCGTTCAATATTCATTTTTAATTTTTTATAGACTGGGAGTTACTCTGAAATAAAAAAAAAGCAAAATTTTGAATAAATTGTATTTCGGAAATTTTTTCAGGGTGATTTCTTATTAACGTCTCACTGAGACGCAACACAATGGATATCGTCGAAAGAACTCGTAATTTTAAAAACCGGACAAATTAAGGGACCGACACCTGAGCTGGCATTTTTATCCTCAAAATTCCACACCACACCAAAGGGAGTACTGAAAATATCGACAGATTTAACGTGCATCAGCTTCGATACACAACATATTTTCAATGACAACAAGTTATATACCCATGACTCGACGAAAGCAAACTTAGGACCTTGACCACAAGGCTATCGAGAGCATTTAAGCTTAAAAATATCATTCAATTATGTGTTGAAAACCTATTAAATATGTATTTCAAGTAATATAAAGTTTTTAAAGAATAAAAAACTGAGTTAAAATAACATAGAAAGGTCGTCAGCTTTAATGCTAACAATATTTTTCCCGCGTTAAAAATCTTACGTCTTAATATACATCATTTTGGGTCATGGATGAGGACGAACATGTTTTTTCAAGAACATTTAAAATGCTTTCTCAGAACTTTTCTAATTTTCTAGATTAAATTTCAGCATGGAATAACGTTTTCTGACACAATCATTGCTTTTGGCAACCTTAGTGACAATTTGACCAGATTCGAGTCCCCCAAATGCACCAGCTATCATATTGACTCATGTAATGCTTTCAACAGCATTTCTGAAACTGTCGATGGCGAGTTAATTTTTAATTGCAAAAATTAGATATGGGCTATAAGATCTTCGTCAAGGTACATGGTAACAGCACGACAAAAAATGCTGCAATATGCAAGCAAGCTTTAAATTCCCTTGATTGATTGTTTATTAACTTTACAATGCATGGTTTTTTTAAATTCGTTTGAAAAAATATATTTGATTTCTATAACAGTATTAGGTAATACAAAATATATTAAAAAAATAAAATGTATTTTTCCTTTTTTTGACAAAAAACTAAAATGTGCCCATTGGCTACACCACGCAGCAACATACATTAATTCAAATTGCATATGCCCACATTTTTAACTTTTAATACACTCTGTAGCAAAAGACCCGACGCACTAAGAAGGAGTTGCCCGATTGTAGTGAAATTTTATAAGCAAAATCATTTGAACCGAACATGTTAAATTATAAAAATTTGTGTGCAATGAAAAAATAACGGGAGCAACAGCGCATCGGAACTGTGCACTCAGCAGGTGTATATAAAAATCTGATGGCCAAACTTTCTATTGCATTGAGACATAAGATACCTTTCAAAGACTGAAAAAATACCTCGCCGCAGGATTCGAGCTCATTACGAGCAGCTGTCAGAGATTGAAAGAAGTCGTATCATTGGACTGAAAGAGGCAGGTTTGGCAAATCGGAGAATCACTCGTCATATGGGTCGAAGTGATGCTGCGATTGGAAGATGCTGGAAAGAATGGGTACACAGTGGCAGATTTCAGCTTCTTGATGGTAGCGGTTGTTCCAGGGACACAGCAGATCAGGAGGATAGAGTGATAGCAGATTAGCTGTCAAAGTTCCTGATTCATCGTTATCAACTTTCAGACGTGCGACCCGCACACGAGAGTCCACCGAGATGTCTTATAGAACGAAATCTATGCTCATAACGATCATTACGCCCCCTGCCACTCCCGCCTGCATACTGTCGAGCCAGATTGTAGTGGTGTTTTGCTGGATCAGGTTAGAACGATGCTGACTGGGGACGTATAGTGTTTAGCGACGAATCCCGCTACCAACTGTGTCCTGACGATCATCGAAGACGTGTCTGGAGACGCCAAGGGCAGCGAGCCGATCCTGCTTTCACTATTGCATGCCACACAATCCCTCAACCAGGATTGGGGTGCCATTTCCCTTGATAGCCGCACCCCTTTGATAGTCATTAGAGGCCCACTTACAGCACAGCGGTACGACATTCTGAGACCTGTTTTGCTACCTTCCTTTTCCAGTACCCTGGTCATATTTTTCAGCAAGAAAATGCCAGACCACATACGGCACGTGTTGTTATGAACTGTCTTACAGCTTGCCAAACACTTCCTTTTCCAGCCAGATCTCTCTTCAATCGAACATGTCTGGCATATGATGGGAAGGCGACTGCATCTACTAGAGAATGTTGAGGTCTTAGCCTGAGAATTATATCAGTTTTGGCAAGTAATACCACATGAGACCTTCAGGGAACTTTATCACTCTATGCCACGTCGTGTGGCAGCTTTCATCCTGGTTAGAAGTGGGTCAATACCTTATTGAGCTTGTTATTTTATAACTTTGCAACTCTCAAACAAATCATTCAATTTTTCTAAGATTTTAATCATTTTCTATAATGTACATAATTTTCTTATCCACCAATTTTTGTCGCCATTGGACAACTCCTTCTTTCTTAGTGCGTCGTGTTTTTTGTTATAGTATATATATATATATATATATATATATATATATATATATATATATATATATATATATATATATATATATGAGATTTAAATATATAGTAACTACATAATGTCTTAAATGTAATTGAAATGGATACGTTAAAATAAAAATAAAATAGCTCTGAATATTTTATAAGTATTAGCAATTTTTATAATTACATAAATAGAAGCAGTATAATTCAGTAGTTTTATTTCTTAATAGTTTGTTAAGCCTTTTTTATAGATAGGTACGTTAGGTAATGAAGCTTTACATAGAAATTAGAGAGAAAATGATGTATTTTTTGAAATTTATTTTAAATGAAACTTTTTAAGAAAATTGTTTTCATTCAAGCATAGAGTAACATCACATTTGGTGCATTTTATTCTTGTAAAATCTTTACATTTTGCAATTTTGTTTGAAATCAATATGCGCAGCCCAATGGTGAATTTAATCAAACCGAACTGTTACTGGAGGATTTCTTGTAGAAGCAGATTTCCCTCTTTTTGGAGATGACTTTTTCTCCACTGCATTTGTAGGACCTCCTCATTTTGTTTATTTAGTTGGACCATAAAAACACAAGGATTCAGCCAAATCTACTTTAAATTGTAAAAGCTTCATTTCTATATTTGTGCTTCCGATTCACTCATTTTCACGTTTGGATATTAACCAAGCATTTCCTGACAGCAAGTTGAACTAAATGATAAAAGATACGAAAATACTACTTTTTACTTCGTATATCTATTTTGTACCTTCCAATTTAACTATCTACGGATCAATTCCTCCATGTGTTTATTACATAAGGACATTATCATCCTAATAAGACAGATAATCATTACAGCAATCAATATTACCTGAGTTTCTAAATAGTATATTAGATTCTATCTTAGGATCGAAATCGCTTTCAGCATATTCTTCACTAATACTTGACACAGCAATCCAAATTTTTTCTGTTAATATTTACATTTCTCCAACATCGTCAATAAAATAAACTGTACCTTTCCTTTAGGTTTGTTATAAATTGTACTGAATGATAATTAAGTAATTTAAAATCCTTTTTAAATCGCAAATTCCACCATATTATGCACTTATACAGCTATTAGTATTACGCGCAGAAATTGTAAATATATTATTTGATTTGATAGTGCCTGCATAGTGTTACTAAATGGCTACCAATGAACTTAACTCATCGTGTAATTAATTATAAAATCAAACAAAACCAAATGCACAATAAATCTAAAAAAATGCTCTTTTAGTACCAATTTTTTTAACTTGAAAAAAGCAACTCTTTTGATGAATTTTGTTATAAGTAAGGCGTTCTTCGAACTTATATTTTGGAAGCAACAAACATATTCCACAAAAAAAAATAATCTCGCATTCAAAATAGAGCTTCTTCTACTATCTATTGGAAATTTTAAGAGTTAAAAACTTAAAATCGATATTATCTTATTTCATGTATGTTGCTGCTGCTTGGAAACATTTATTGAAGCTGGTATTTGAGAAACAGTAACAGGTCAATTGAAACGACAACCACTCACGTTCTTCACCTCTGAAGATACACTGCGTTTAATCTGATAATGTTTTCGAAGCAGCTTTCACTACCATTTAGGAACAATAACCTTCAACGTCATATAAACGACTGACCTATGTTACATCTGAATCATGTTGCATTTAATGATTAAATAATGTATTTACAAAATTTAGTTTCAGAATTTTCTAATTTCAGAAAATTTTACTATAACACATCAATCAATAACTCCCGAGACTAACCCAGAGATGGCGCTCGTAGTAAACCAGTAACCAAGTCTTTCTAGAGTACTAACCTTTGCTTGAAACGTGTCAAAATTTTAAGTCGATCGGACCAGAAACAGCTGAGTTATCGAGGTTGGAGTAAAGTCGTTTTGTAGTTTGTTTAAAAAATGGAAAAAACCGAGTTTCGTGTTCTGATAAAACATTGTTTTTTAATAGGTAAAAACACCGTGCAAGCGAAACAATGGATTGAAAAATGTTACCCGGACTCTTGTCCATCAAAAGCAACGATTTGTCGGTGGTTTGCCGAGTTTAAACGTGGTCGTACCGACACAAATGACGCGGAACGCTCGGGTAGACCTGTGGAAGCCGTTACACCGGAAAATGTGAGTGAAGTGACAAAAATTATAATGAAAGATCGTAAAGTGAAGCTCCGTGAGATTGCTGAGATGACACAGATATCATATGGAAGTGTATTTACTGAAAAAGGTTTTTTGAAGTGAAGTGAAAAAGGTTTTTTCCAAGTGGGTGCCGCGATTGCTTTCGATGGAACAAAAACAGCAACGAGTCGATGATTCAGAAAGCTGTTTATCGCTATTTACTCGCAACAAAAAAGATTTCTTGCGAATGAAAAGAAAAAGAAAAAATGGGGAAAGGATTTGGGAAAAGTGTTGAACGATATCACCCTAAAAGGTGATTAACAAAAGGTGTTATGCTGATGAATAAAAAAAAAAATTGCAAAAAAAATGTTGTTTTCAATGTTAGTCTCTGGAGTTATTGATTTATGTGTTAATAACACGATATAAGAATGTTATTTTACTTCTCAGAAATATTGTGACAGTTTGTAGAACACTCATATTGAAAAACAATACCTAGTTTGACGAGTCACGGTACCTGTTGCAATGGGATGACGGACCTGTGTGAGCAGGAAAGCAAAATGTTTTGAAACTTTGAAACCAGTATATAAACAGGGGTCTATTCAAGTTAGTAGAGCCTCTGTTACATGTGAAATGGACATTATTTGAGATCCCGAATAAGTCTACAGTTGACTCTTACAGGGGGAAGTGCGTAAGCGTTTTTTCCATTCACTCACAAACCTTCATGATCTGTGTGTATTTCAAAGGGCTTGGGCAATTTTAAACAGAATAATGCGGCACCACAAACGTCCATAGCTACTACCTGCCGTTCCAGGAATCCTTTTCTGACTTCAACACCCACTGTTTGCCAATTAAATCTTCAGACATGAAATTATAGCAACGTGTTCTGAAAAGAGACGTTCGTCACTTCGCATATTTACGTGTTATGTGTTGCCAAATGTCTACACTATGCATTGTAGGGTTAATATCGCACACGATGGCTAATGGCAACGGATCTCATAACTTTGAGCATGTTTCAAGCGATGGGAGTGACAACTTAGCTAGCACCTCAGCCTCGAAACTTCCACACCCCGCCACAAGGGGATTGTAGGTCTCGACACAATTAACTTGCATTCACCCCACTACTCGTTAGGACTTCAGTAGCATCATGGCTCGAACCCACACTTCAACGAAATCACCAGCAGCGAGTCCACGACCAGAGCCACTAGGCTACCACTGTTACTATATCGGACTAATTTCCTTAAAATGTATAATTATTATTTTTATCTACACATTAATTAAACAGCAAGTTTCAATCACTTTGATCTGACTCACTAGTAATTGGTTTCAAAGAAGTAATGTTTCCAATATTTTTCCTTCTGGGCAAATGCAAGACATAAATATAGAAATAAGGCTTATCCAAAAATATATGAATCATTTCTAGAGAATAAATATAAGTAATGAACATAAGTAATTTTTACTGCAATTAGACAATTTACAGAATTTCTTTGTTCTCATGCATTGATGCAACAGTTTCGAATTGGACTCTTTTGTCAAAGGAACATCTATATCAGAATTTCAATTAAACGAGAATCTCTGCTCCGGAAATCAGGGGCTAAGAATTAAGAATAACTGAATATTTTTCCTTGGAATCGCGTAATGGGTGAAAATAATACTTCAAATGCATTTCATCCCCCAGCACTTTCAATAATTTAATTCGATATGTCTGGGAATTGCAAACTTAATAAATCGGAACTATTAACAATTGGTAACTACAAGTATAATGGTGCGTTGTTTTTGTTTCTTACGTGATTATATGTTTTTTTCCCAGTCTTTGATAAATAGGCTTTATGGATCATTAAATTGCACTTAGGAACAAAATGCTGTTAAATTGTTAAACACTCGTTTATATGTTAGTAGGATGCATTTCCATTTTAATTTGTACGTAAAACAGAATATACTTTACTTGAATCACTGAATTTGAAGTAATGTATGATTTTCAGCGGTATTTGATAATATATAAAGCAAATAGTTTTAAATTCCTACTGCCTCAAAAATCGTTACATTTTATTAAAGTATTGCTTATCGTTTTTAAGTCCGAGAATCGCATAACTAAAATAACGAATTTAGGCTAGTATTCATTTAAAACATCCCAAGAGTTTTGAAACATTAATATTTCTTTCTTTACATCAATAACTAAAATCAAATAGAGTAGCTTATTTAAACTATATGTATTTGATTTGCTGAAGATTACAGAATTCATCTCAAAATTAAATGATCTATCTTTATTTTTCTTTGATTTTTTTTTTATTTTATGGTATTTGTCTGGGGAAAAAAAGTTGACGAATAATTTATAAGATAGTGGCTATAAGAGTCGGCTATTTAAGGTCGAATTCTAGATAAGCAATTTAATTATTCTTCTTTTTAAATTAGATAGTTTCCCCTCTTCAATTCTTTAGGGACGTCGATCTCAAAATTTAAATAACTAATACTTTCAATTTTTATAAGGAACCTTGATTTCTGTTTTTTCTTCATTTAATATTTCATCAAGTTTCACTCACATATCTTGTTAGCAAAGGGAAATAACGTTTACCATCAAATTTAAACAATGATATTGCAATGCTTTATCGTTCCATATTTAAATATTCATTGTCTGCGATTGTTAAATGAAGCTTGAATAGATGTATTTAATAATCTTCAATATTATTTCATCGGAATTGATGCATGGAATAATATCACTTCGTTCTCCTGACGTTTTTATATTTCTAGCCTTTGAAATATCTAAAAGTTGATCAATTTAAAATAATGTAATTTTTCAGTGTTCTATTTGCGGAATAAGAACTCTAGTAATCGAATGATTCCTCGATTATACAGAGTAGAAATAACTCATTTGAATTGGAATAGCACAAGTTTTAATCTACTCTAGTTTCAAATTTGAAGAGAAGTATTTGACCTCGGCCCACATTTTAGAAGTTATTTCTGATAGCGTTCTTTTTTTCCATTAACATATTCTCATTGCATACATATATATATATATATATATATATATATCTAGGTAAGACTCTATCATTGCTACCTGCCATGGCGGCTGAAAAGTAATATTACATACAAAGTTATTGCATAAAGGCATTATTTCACACCTTCGTATGCTGACTAGAAATAACATTTAAAACCTTCTCATCCATATTTTACACGCTTTTTCAAACAGGGTTGTAAGGGAGAACGTGATATATATAACAAAAACCGCTTAGCTCAAGTCCTAGTTGAAGTAGTCAAGTCCCAATATTTTTCATTAAAAACAATTTAATATCTATTGTTCACCTGATCTCATAACTAAATATTTATTGATAGAAGTAAATGACACTGTATTAACAGATGAATATTGTGGTTTACAATACTGTTTAAACTAAAACTTAAGAATTATTTCATAAAGTTTTTGAATATCTGCTTCTTTTAAATATTTAATTAAAATAAGATAACTCTACTCATACGAAAGCTAATATCTATGACTCCAGTGTTTCGATAGTTTTCTAATCCCTTTAAACATCGGAAGTTGGTGTAAAAATGTAGTTCTGCAGTTGAGGTATCAGAATACCTTCAAAATACAATTTTTGGTCAAGGTATAAAATTCCTGTTTTTGATCTTATATTAAAATTTAATTTTTTATCTTTAAAAAAAATTATGTTTTACTTTTGTTTCTACCTTATTTGAAGTACAGATACAACTCTTTAATATTATTTGATCATGAATTTCATTGACCGGAATTGCTCAAAAAACAAAACTTTTTATTACTCCAAAACATAACACCTTAAAATGTTATTCGTCAATAAGTCTGAAATTATATATATATATATATATATATATATATACGTGTGTATGTGTATGTGCGTGTCTCAAATATTTATACATAGAATAAACAATTCTTGAGATTATACATTGATTGAAAGTTCCTTTACATTAAGATTAAGTGAAAATTATTATAACTTTTAAAGAAAATTTCAGTGTTCACAGTTAGAACTTCCATTGATACTTATGTAACCAGAAACTCTTCAAGAGTGTGATGAAAAATGCCAAATTAGTCTCAAAGTCGACCAAGCATTTATTTTCAACTGAGAGCAAATGTGGCACCCATCTTGATGAAATTTTTTTCTACACAATTTTTCGAGCAAAATTGTTAATACTGTATCTTTCGATATAACAGTGGCCTCAACTAATTCGCGGACTTTGATTCGTCGATCATTTAAAGGCAAATCGAGAATTTTGTCAATCAATAGGGTAATAGTCACTTCCACCGAAAGGCTTTCAACTTTTGTCGATATATGACCATGTTTAAATCCATTTGCCGATTTGTAAGCTGTTGCAAACAAAAATGTAGATGTGCCATGAACTTCATCCAACTCAGCTTTGATCCCTTTCCGGCGTTACGCCTTTTAAATATAAGTGTTAATCACAGCTCGAAATTCGTTTTTTTCCAGTTTTCTAAATAAACACGTTTCTTGCTTCAATCGACAACAAAGATGACACCTTATGAGGGAACAAACTGAGAGCTGACAGCTGTCTAGTGAGTTATGGTGCTTACCGAAAACAAACCATTTCCGATGCTACTAGCGCCATTCCTTAGATTGTCTATGAAATTATTAAACGCACCTTGTTCTCTCTCTTTATCTATCTATCTATCTATCTATCTATCTATCTATCTATCTATCTATCTATCTATCTATCTATCTATCTATCTATCATTCATTCCACCATCTATTCATCTATCTATCTTATCTATCTATCTATCTATCTATCTATCTATCTATCTATCTATCTATCTATCTATCTATCTATCTTATCTATTCATTCATCTATCTATCTTTAATACTATATCTATCTATCTATCTATCTATCTATCTTACCTATTCATTCATCTATCTATCTATCTATCTATCTATCTATCTATTCATCTATCTATCTATCTATTTTATCTATTCTATCTATTCATTCATCTATCTATTCATTCATCTATTCATCTATCTATTCATCTATCTATATCTATCCATCTATCTATCTATCTATTCATTCATCTATCTATCTATCTATCCATCTATTCATTCATATCTATCTATCTATCTATCTATCTATCTATCTATCTATCTATCTATCTATCTATCTATCTATCTATCTACCTCTCTCTCTCTTTATCTATCTATATATCTACCTATATATCTCTCTCTCTGTATATATATATATATATATATATATATATATATATATACAGAGAGAGCTTCCGATCATAAATGGAGCTGCCTCTGCTACTGAAGGAAGCCCGTTCTTGAAGGAGAGTCGAATCGAATCATCGAAACGAGGAAGACACCCTTGTTGATGTGTGGTAGATATTTTGATGCTATGTTGTGCTAGAAGTTAAAGACGATTGATTACTTTATGTTTTTAAATGTTATTGTGAAATGTCTCGTCCAATGTGTGAAAATTTATGTTAATGTGAAACGTCAGTATTAAATGTGCTTAAGTGTAAAGTTTGATTCTTTAATTAGAATAATTAGTGACATCGGCAATCCCCCATATATATATATATATATATATTGATTCAACAATTATCCTTTCCTTAATATGTTTTTGATGATTAAAATTTTTGTTTGAAATTAACAAACTTTCTTGAACTAAATTAATGTTTTTTAATGTTAGTCATTAATGAAAGATTTCTGCCAGTTAATATAATAACTCAATAATATATAAATTTATTCTTCCAAAAAGGAATTATAAAAAAAAATCGTGTCTGCATTTTTAGACTAAATAAAATGAATCAAGTTTATGAAAATTGAATAACTTTCCGAAGAAGTTTTATGAAACAATCGATGACAAGTTTCGTTTTATACTATTCATTTTAAAACTCCATATACTTTCCATTAACTTAGAATTGTAGTACGTATTATATCACATAAAAGTATCTTATAATACAACTTAATATACTGATGTAGGATGCCCAACGATCGTAATTGAGCGATAAATACGATCTCTTTCAAACTCTCTGTAATTTTTATCATACCCTGATTTTGTGTTCCCATGACATTTACTTCTATATCTACTTAACCCTCAAGAAATGTAACCAATAAAAGACGATTGTTGTATTTTTCGAAAACTCGTCTTATGTTCTTATTCACTTAATATTGCACGTTCGCGAAGTTTGGCATACGCTCCCACACGTTATGCGATTCCTTAAGACACACACATACACATCTATTGAAAGTTAATTTTTAACTTCAAAACTCATCACACAATGGAATCGTGAAAGAAGCAAAATAACTTCATGTCAGGGGACCTCAGTGTGTTTGTAATACCTCACTTTAATCAATCGATCAGTTCTCTTTTTTGACCATATGCATTCCCTATCTTTAATAGTAAACCACTGCATAATCATGCTCCTTTTCATTAATGCTATCCAAACAAAATGAATTATAGTCTTTCAGAAGTACGCCGACTCAATAGAAAACAAAACTGTTCTTGAGATTTTTCTTATTTTTTATCGAGTACTTAATGTACAAAACATGCTAGCTCAATCTTAATATCCTACATTTACGTGTTTAAGAATATTTACAACTCTTAATATTAATACAAAATATTTTCATATTGTCTTCCATAGCAGCATGATAGTGAAATAATTAATTCAAATATCTTGTTCTCTTTAAAAAAATAATAAAATATCTTGATTCTTTTATTTTCCAAACCTATTTTTCAGTGATTTCTCAATCTCGAATTACTTGGTTTTGCCAACAGTTACCTCAGTAGTTAAGAAAGTTAACAACGAAAAGAAACTTCGCTCAGATCGAGAAAAACGTTACAACATCAATTAGAAGTGAAAAAAAATCTTTGAAAGAAGACATTTCAACCATAAGCAAAAGCAAGTATGAAAGGCATTCTGAAGTACATAATTAAGATTTGAAGTTTGAGCGATGGCTTAAAAATAGTGATGCTCAATGATATCTTTCAATCAATTTAAAGGAGATTATAATGGAAAACATTAATTTTATTTTCATACTTATTTTCATTAATCTTCGATTCAGAAAAGAGCATTAAAAAGGTAATCAGGACTCAAAACTCGATCCTGGTATATTTCTATCTAAAGTTTGAAATATCTAAAATTGCAATTTTTCTTATCTGTTTAGGGTACAGTTTCAGTAATTTCACCTATTTGATTGAAGGAAATTCCATTAATCTATTAGTTTTGAGAAATAGTTACTATATCTTCTCCGTTGTCTCTCTTTTGAAGATAATATTCAATTCATTGACTCAAAAAATGCATAAACATAAATTTAGGCTCTAATTTCAAAACATTGTAAATTTACAATTGCTTCGTAATTAGCAGTGCTAGATGAATATATACCTCCATCCTATTGTTCCTCTATAATGCGCTTTAGAAAAGAAATAATAGGATAGTTAAGATAAAAGGAATGGCTGCTTGTTTTACAAGTCTTAAAAAGGTTTATAAAGTTATATTGACTTATTGTCGCCAATACATTTACACTTATTTAATCCCTTTTAATAAGGGCATTTAGTTTGATAAAGAATGTATCGTAGTACGTTTTTTGTAGAATCTTTTGATTGAAAATTTCTATTCACTTCTAACTACACAAAGTTTATTAAATTTGAATATACTAAGGTTGCAGTATTGAGAACAAAAGTATTTGTAGATTATAGTAAAATGCTGAATTAAAATGCAGTACCTCTCACATATTACAATCATATTTGTAATGCTCAATGGTAATTTTCGATCATCTCTTTTGCAAACCATTCTTATGTTTGAAAGCTAATAAAATCTGTAAACACCGAAAAGACAGAAGGCTTGTATGAAGTTCTCAAAATTTTAAAATACTTAAAGTATACGATTCGACTTGATGGGTAAGACAATGTATTCCTTGGCCTTTTGAACATTTAAATCATTTAAAAAAAAAAAAATTCCAACTTACCAGTTTTACATAATATTTAAATACTTTATGAGTAATTTTACTTAAAATCACTTTCATTACATAAGAAAGTAATGACGATAAAGCGAAAAATGTCTTACATGAAATTTAAATGAATAAAAAAGAATTAATTAATTTCTTTCTAAATTTTAAGACAGCACTCTCTGTTTTATAAAGTAGACTTTAGTTACAATTTAGAATTGCATTTATCAGTCCAGATCATAAGAAGCGAAATCTGCAAAGAGTGGTTATTTCAACATAGAATTCAAAATAACATTACCAAAAGTTACAAAATGCGACAATGACAGTTTTTAGCATTAAGAAATTAATCCAAATATTATTAATGCGTTCCTTGATAATACACTTAAATTATACATCGTGTTTTCATGTTTCAATCGGAATTAGTGCTGAAGCTCTCAGATTATCTAAATATTTCTACTGTAATGAAATTTTACTTTGTTTATAAAACAAATTCAAAACTTTCTTTCTCATTGTATGTCACTTTCAATAATTTATGTGTCTGTAAAACATTAGAGTCTAGAACATGTCTTCTTAACATGCGAGTCAATTATAGATTATATATCATATTTTATCAGAGAAATTCATCTAATTCGATTTAGAAAAGTAAAGGAACCTTGATAATTTAATGGGAGCATCAAGTTTTCAAAATTGAGGAAACAATACGTATTATCGTTACAGAAATCAATCAGAACAAAATTATGTTTCAGTAACCTATTTTTCCCTAATGACACTTTTTATAGCTTACTATACCCTGCTATTATTCTTTATCTTGGAAATAGTATGTTCCTGATATTTAAATATGAGGGATATTTGTTTGTTTATTTTGATTAACTGAAATAGTTGGAAATAAATAAAGATCAACTAATAGTATAAAATAATAAAAATATGTGGCTTTTTCTACATTAAATAAGTTAATTTTTCTACATTAAATATTACATTACATAAGTTAATGTAATATTTTTTGTCAATTTTGTTAACCCTGTAATAATCAAGTCAAATTTCTCAGATAAATGGCCAATTTCAGTTAAATCGGCTTGTTTATTAATGAAAAATAAATACACCTTTTCAAAATTGTTCTGTTCACAGTGTATTTATTCATCTTAAAATAAAAATTACTATATTAATCAGTAAAAAGCAATCGTGGGCTTCAGAAATACGAGGCGACTACTAATGAACCTCATAATGGCGTGATTATTGCAGTGTTAAGTAACAATTCATAGATTATAACATTTTAAATCATAGAGAGTTTTGGTAGAATTCGAAAATATGGAATTGCATCTCAATTTATAACCCCTCGAACATTTAAATGAATTGTTTTTATTATTTTTTACCGATTTGTTTACTTTACTGCAAAATAGAGTAATTATAATTATGTAAAGTTAATTTATTGATATATAAGTTTAATTAACAAATTGTGAAAATCAAGCCATCAAATTTAAGTAAAACAAGATATTATTTTTAAGTTACTTTTTCCGAAAAAATATTCTTCTCTAGATTTGAAAACGTACTCTATAGTACAGAATGATTAAAACGAAAGGAGATAAAGAATAATTTTAAGAATTAGAAGAAATATAGGACTAGGGAATTAAAACTAAATTAATTAAATGGAAGAAATATAATTAATACTCAAAGAACATGTAAAAATATTTCCAAGATTTTTCTGTTTTTTTTTAAGATATTTAGGTAATTGATTATTTTCCAAGTAAAGATCTATATCAATTATTTTCTCTTCTGTACCAAGTTCCATTAATATATTTGTATATTTAAAACATTACAATAGATTTATATATATTTATAATTTTAATTAAAATATATTCTCTCTCGCTTTGTGTTTAAATTGAAAATTGTATCTGTTTAGACAGAAAATATTGATTGAATTTATAATACATGTAGAATTGATACATTAGCTGTCATTTAATATTTAAAATATCATTAAAAATGATTTATGAATTATGATTGCAATTTCTCATACTGAAGAATGTCTCCTACAGCTCAATTATGAATTTGTTTCGTTTGAAATGACTAGTAAACAAGTGTTCTGAATGTCTATGTTTTTAAATTAAAAATGTAGAAATGAAAAAAAAATCTATTTTGAACAGTTTTATTTATGAAATATAAGATTTTTTATAAATTATTATTCATTTTTTCTTTCGAAAATGTTTATTTCATTGATTAAATTGAAAACTATCAAATTGTTAGTCAAATAAGATATAAATAATTCAATGTTATTAATTTCCATAAGACCTTTAATATTCCCTTTAATTGGTTTTGATTAATTCAAACTATACATAAAATATTCAAGGTTTATTTCTTACTTTTTGGAATAGGGAACTCCAAAATTTCACTTGTATGAATCTGTAAAATTTATGTGAACTATATTCCCAAGGAATAAATATGTTTCATATACATTTTCTTAATTTTTGTTTTTATTTTACGAAGTTCATTTTCCAAAACTTGTGTTTTTACAAAAAAAAAGGTGTATAATTGTTAATTTTATTTTCACCATCACTCATGAAATATTGCGTTTTATTCTAAATGATTGAAACAAAAAATGAATGTATACTTATCAATCATTCGAAGCATTGATTAAATTTAATATCAGATTTGTAACATAAATCCTTGAAAAGCCAAAAGAGGAAGATCGTTGCATTGAAAATGGTTCATTTTTAATAAGTATCTTGTCTTATTAGACAGCTGTCTAAGTCTCAGTTGCTCGTATTCGTGATCATGATGCCTTTCGAATGCCGAAAATTCTTTATCATATCTTTGCCAGACTATGAGATCATTCTAGCCTACTTTGGAAAATAATTGTCGGAATCAACATGTTGCTTTATTATTGCTTCTTTTCCTATGTATATTGACGAATTCCTTTATCATCGACAGTAGCACTCGACGCAAAATTACGTCAATATCACGACGAAGGAGCAGTCAAATTTCGATGAGGCAGCAAATAACAACCAAATCCAAACTAACTTATGAATCAATGTCAGAATTGTTTCGGCTCCGTTCAGAGGATGGCAGCACCCAATGGTGACAACTTTCCTCAATGATGCTATCTGTCATCAAATGCAAGTATTCTTTGAACTATCCTCGCGCGTATATTCCAAATAGTTATAAGATTCATAAGAAAATAATAACAGCCCAAATTCAGAGTAGAAATGGAGTTCATGATAAAGCAGGGAATATACAAAATCTCATTTTTGTATTGAAAAGTCGTTTGAAACATTCCCAGCTTATAATTCATATTTTTAACATAAAATGATTTTGCAAATACTTCTCTATTTAATACAAATAATATTTCTTTCCTTCCATGTTGACTCGGATGCATCCTCAGATTCAGAAAATACAGGAAAGCATTACTAAATCCTATTCACTATTGAGTAAAATGTCATTTCTATTCTATTTCTTCCTTTCATCCTTCTGAGGCATCTTCTCGTAACGTATTTATTTAACAGGAGACTCATAAGATGAAGAGACGGGATTGTTTTCGAAAAAGAAGAAACGCAGGAAATGAAGTGAATTCAAGTGTGAAGGCTTCTGAGCTTTTCATTGTATTACCTGTCTCCTTTACAGGAATTTGATTTTGCGTCTCGCAGAGCCTCTCTCTCTTGCTTTACTTTTTTTTCTCTTCTCTGCACTTCTCGGCTGAGCTGGAATAACTTAGAATTGTTTGATCAGGAGGAAGTATTAGCAGAGCAAGGGATATTAAGATATGTGTAAGTGATTCAGTAAACTCTCGGACTGGTATACAAAAATAAAAGCATTCCCATACAGAAGAAGCTTTAAATTTGACTCAGAAGATTATTGAGCTGTTCCTATGCATTATTTCAAATTTTAGAATTTTAATTAATCAAAAATTGTTTGACAAAAATCGATGGAATTCTTTGATTTAATATTTTTTATTTTTTTAGAATAAAGAGGCACACTATGATAAATAATTGAATAAAAAATGTTGTTTACTTCCACATGTGTTTATAAATCTTCCTGAAGTTTAACTTCAGATGTTTATTTCATACTTCATATGGTCTTACTTCTAATACTAACTTTCTCAAAAGAAAAAAAAAATAATTGAATAAATTAAAATTATGAATGAGTTGAATAATGAACGTAATGAGTAAATTCTAAGAAGATATTCATCTGTTAATGTTCATAAAATTCAAGCTGAACAGCATGATTCTCATCCCAGTAGAAAGTGAGAATGTATTAGCTCACACATTTTTTACTTGAAAATAGTTTTGTAAATTGAAATTCCATGTAATAAATATTCATAATAAAATGTAAATAATCGTTTCGATTAAAATATATGTATTGTTTGAAGTTCTGTGTCTTTTTGTTTTCAAAAATTATCAATCATTTTATATCGATCGTTTCAACATTTAATTTTATTTGCATTATTTCTTACTCTTCTATCCTAGTAACTATTATAACTTCTATTTTCATTTTATAAAATAATACTGCTAAATAATATATATATTGAAAATTTATATGAAATTAATAATTTAAAAAGACAAAACTCAGAAAGAAATGTAACAATGAAAGAAAATAAAAATAAAAGAAAATAAGGAACCCATAAGTCAGCAATATCAAGCTGAGTAACGATTAAGCGGTTAACTAGTTTAATGGTACCAACCTTCCCTTATGACTTGGTAGATTGAATTAGGAACTGCAAAAGAGTTCATTAAAAGATGCAAACAAATTCATACATAAATCTACAAAATAAAATCATAATCTGGTAGGCTGAATTGGGAACTAAACAAAAGAACTAATTTATATTAATATTCGAGAGAGAGTAGCAGAAAATATATATATATATGTATATAATATATTTATATAAATATGGCATATGTATATATATATATATATCATATATACATATGCATGTATGTATAGATATATAATTACGATAGTAAACTCCAATGGAGGATAATACTGTTGGTAGATATCCCACAAAATTTTCAGTAAACAATCAATTAATGAACTCTCCTAAACGAAATCTTTTTTGCAATGACACTTCCTGATTAAATCACACATAAATTAATGCTTTGGTAGTGAAAAGAAAACAGTAATTACGATACAGACTTACATTAGTCTATTTAGTTTATAATTTAAGAATAACAACTGATATACGATTGAAATCACATAAAAGTCAATTCAGTAGCTCAAATTATGTGTTAAATCCAATAATTCACAATCAGACTTCTTACCTAATTTCAATACCTGTATAAATTTCTCTTAAACTATTTTATTAGAGTATTTCCCCGTCTAACCTTACTATATATCATATTATCACAAAGCAAAGAGCATTTCAACAAATTAATATCATAAACGTGATTTGGTACTTTTAGTTTAAAGTTGTTCTTGTAAACTTTAGTTCAAAACACAAATTAAAAGATAGTTATTTGGTGGATTAAGGAAAATCACTGCAAAGCACTTAATTTAATACATCCTTAAGAAAACTCAATCTGGGGGGGGGGGTAACATGATGACACATGTCTGATACTGGTTTACTACGAGCGCCATCTCTGGGTTAGTCTCGAAACTTATTGATCCATGTGTTATATATATATATATATATACATATATTGGCAAGTTTCAAAAGTTGACAGACCTTTGATACATATCCTTAGAGATGTGAATCCAAAACTTTCCATCTTGCATCAATATATATAAGGCAGCTCTAGTAACTGTACCCCACTGTTAAATGCATTTATATTACTGAAAAGTTTCACCTTGGTAAAAAAATTTAATTCTTCACATCTCAGGAAATATGGGCTTATAGATTTATTGTTATCTTTTTTTACTTGACTGATGAGGATTTTAACAATAATCAAACACATTTTACAATGCGTTTTATATTTTACATTTCAATTTTTCAGATGTAGGGATTTTTGAAAAGATCAGATAACATTTGGAGGTAGATCAAATAGTCTCGAAGGCAAAAACGTAATTTTAAACGATTGTTCTAAGAGTAAAGAATTTTTATACAAAAATATTTACTTTCATGTGCTGTACTATAGTTAATCACACACATATGCTATATGTGCAATAATTATACTAAGTATTATGTATTAAGACGAGTCATAAATAGCTTCCGCTTTGTATCAGATATTTATTTTCTTTCAATAAATAAGAAAATTATTTTAATATTTTTGGTATTCACCACTTTTATGTATGGCCGTCCATCTTCTTGGCAGCTTATGAGCTCATTCTTTTGTAAAAGGTGGTTTGTAATACAAGAAATTTACGACAGCTTAATTGACTTGCTTTTCAGATTTGAAGAGCTTTACTTTCAAAACGCTTTGAACAGATAAAAAGGAGGTACTTTGTCGAGGCTAGTTCAGGGATTAGAGTATGTAGGGTGAAGCAGACCCACGAAGCACATGAATAGGATTTCATCTTTCACTGTTTGCAGTTGATGAATGTATGTATCCACAATAATCATTAAATTTGATTTCAATAGTGTTTTATTATACTTCTACAATTCCACGGAACACAATATAAAATCATTTCTCTCTGACATTTGCTTTCGAATCTGTTAAAGGCTGTTGATCCTGATCAAGCCATTATATTTTGCTTTCTATATTGTCATAAGTAATACAGATTTCATCGCCTGTTATAATTCAGTTTAAAACGGTTCGTTATTTATCCATGAGATTGAGATGATTGATATGTGATTTTATTTATTCCGTTCTCTGAGATTGTTAGGTGCCTATACTCGTAACCTTTTGACCTTCCCTAATTACTCCAGCTGGCGGCAAACAGTTGACTGTCATGCATTCAAACTTTCTGTTATATCTCTTTTTGATTGAAGTTGAATTTGGTCCAATATTACCTTTAAACGCTTGTCGTCAAGGTCGGAAAACCATGCCGCCCTCGAATTGTTTTTAACACCGTATCTCCTGAACGGAATTTTGCCAAATCCATTTTTAACTGTCCAATTGGTTATTAGTCTGTTACAGAACGTACTGCATATTTTACTGCTGTCGCCTTAGCACTGGTATTTTTTTTAAAAAATAACCAAAGGATCATATGAAGAATATATACTTTTCCTCTCACAGTTTTAAGACTTAGGAACAGCAATTTAATGTAACGTGCTTCACTCAAAACAGTTGTCAGAAAAATAGCTGAATCTTAATGTATTTAATGAAAGCAAATACATGTTTATCCCAGTGATTCATAGTATGTACATATAAGCAATGAATTCTATCTAGCTACCCCGGAAGTTATTTTTGATTCGACTTGATATAAATTATAGTTATAGAAGAAGGGTTTACATAGTACAAATATACTTGTATATTGCAATTTCTATTTGTATACTAAACTCAGACTAGTATACGAAGATTTTCTATTTAAAATTCAGTACGCTCAACTAAATATGTAAATTCTAAAAGGTATTAGATTCTCTAAAAAATTATTTTCACTGTTATAACTATTGAATAAAATCCATGTTAACTGTGTCATTTAGAGCTATCTACAATACCTTCAGAGAAGTAATAATTAAATCATATGAACTCAATGTACTATATTTTACAACTACACCTATATAGTAAAAGTAAAACCTGAATTTTATTGTAATATAATCTGTATGTATGCAATTTGTATCATTTATAAACACATTTTTATTTGAAACAAATCGCATACAGTTTTAAAATGGCGAAAAGTTTACTTAAAGTTGACTTTTATGATTTCAGTTTTTTATATTTTATAAAGAGAGAAAATTAATAAGAAAAGTATGACTTTTCTATCTGCAATTGTTCCAAAAGGCATCTTTAAGTTATTTCTTTCATTGGTGGATTTTTCATAAAAGATCAAATCTATCAAGATCATTTCTTTCAAACTTTCTACTCTTTTTTTTTTTCATTTTTAGTCATTTTCAAAAAGATTTTTTGAGCGAAGCCTCTACAAGGAGAATTGTTAGGAACAAATGCGAGTTCGGAAACTTCTTATATAAAAATAAAGATGTAGGACGCAAAAAAAAATATATTTGCATCTAAAAAAGTATAACTCGAGATAAAACATGCTCGATCGTTTTTCTTACATAGCTACTATCTCTTCATTTGTTTGGCCCAAGTTTTTTTCTGTTTTGTATCTCTTTTTCTAAAACCCCTCGAATTTCTTCTTATAATGTTATTGAAACGGGTGAGCTGTGAAGCTCGTTCCGACAGAGGCTTAATGCATTTCACTTCGGTTCAGATTCTTTATTTATCAAATGTTTCTTTAGCGGATTATTTATTCATTGGTAGGTGATTGGAATTGCTATAAAGATATGCTATGTTTCGTGAAACATAAATAGGCAATTTCATCATTACTCATAAAGTTTTCTGCAGACTGTCTTTGAAAAAGTCGAGTCAAGCTTTTGCTAACACAGAACATACTTTCCATACTTATTTAATGCAATAGCAAAAGATTTTAAAAGAATCATTGTTCTTTTCAGATATTGTGTGATTATGTATCAGAAATTTGTGATTGTGAGTGATGTAGTTTATATGTAGAGTTATTACTGTAACTCCATTTACAATGATATATTTGTCTCATTTTCAAAAAATTTCAATATTCCCCCTCTTTTTTTTTTTATCCCACGATATTTCAATAATAAATGTGTTTTGATTTTGATTTTGAACTTAAATATTATTCGGCTGTCTTTGATGTTTTTGAAATTTATTTTGTTTACCGGTGTTTATTCTTAATGTAGTTAATCAAATTAATCCGCTTGAGACAGATTTGTGTCAAATTTCTAGAAATATCTCATTTCCTTTCAATTCCTGAATAATCCATATCATTAATAAATAATAAAATGTATGCATGGAGGAACTTCTTATGTCAATGAGTATATTATTTAAGGGAAAAAAAACTGTAATTGTTATGCGCAATATTTATTTCACGTTTATCAAGGACAATATTTGTCATTTTGTAAGAAAAAATTAATTAGCCTTACCTAATAGTATGGTGTAGAAATTGCTTAGATTTAGATAAAATTCCATTAAAAGTGGTCTAATTAGCCCGCAATATACATATCAAATTATGTATTGAGCGGAAAGTTTCCAAAGAATTCTCCCGACACGCATTCAAGGTAAAACAAACGCACCTGAATAGGTTATCAATAATGAATTTTTAAATGTTTCTATAGAAATGCGTGTAAATGTTATAACTGATATTTTGACAATATAATTTTTTAAACTTAATCACAAAATTTTGTGACAAAGAATAGGGAATTATAGAAAGTTTAATTGCAAAAATGACAAATGTTTTTTTGTTGTTGTTGAAATCGTACAAAAAGTGTTATTTTCTTGTAGCATTAATATATAGATTTTTAATGCATGGATTTAATTTTGCTTGCACCCACCACATTTTAGGAATAAAGAATATACTTGATATCAATTTGCTTAAATGTATATGTAAATTAATCATTAAGTAATTGAAGACATTAGGCTAAGCAAATATATGGGAAAATATTCTATAATTATATTAACGCATATTAAAAAAATAGTTTAAGGATACACAATACATATTTAAGCATTAATTTATTCTTAACTGTAATACTGCAATGAAAAGACAGTAATTCAAACTAAAACTATTTTGAATCGACTGGAGAACTCAAATAAAAAAGCTGTTCCATTCAAGGTTTTGAAAAGAACTTATTTATCACTAAAGCTGCTAATTTCTTAAAAAAATTAATGATAAGCCATTCAATCACATATTAGAATTAAAGCAAACTGTAATAAAGCTGAATCGAAATTGGATTGATTGATTGAGCAGTCCATCGATGGATGGATAGATCCATCGACTGATTTGTAATTGGACAGAAAAAAATAATTCGAAATTATTTTATTTTAAAAATTGTTCAGGTAACTATTTTGTCGTTGATTAAACTCATAGCTCGTTGGATAGCTAATAAGTAAAACTGAATTTAGATATATTTTAATGAAATTGTGATTTTGTCAAACATTACTACTTGAAATATTTTATACCTTTCAACAAGAATTGATGATGAAAATTTCCTAACAAATACGTAATTCTTTAGTAATTTGATAATTCAGAGTTCTACTTATTGAGAGATTAGCAACAGAATTGTAAAGTCAAAATACAGAGGTCCATTTGACAATTTAAACTAGTATTATCCATGACATACATTTAAGGAAATTTGATATAATTAAAGCATACATTTATTTAAAATAAGTAAATATTGTTAATTTTTACCCCATTCAAAGATATTTTATTGTGGGAAAAATCAATTATTTTATGAATGAAACAGCTTCACAGTTTAAAAAGCAAATTAGCAGTAAAATATATGTTTGAAACAACAAGTATCAGATAATTTTATGTTATTTTACACAAATGTAAAAAGACGGTTGCAATTTACCTAAATATTAAAAATTAATAATAATACTCAGCACTAAAATTAATGAAAATTAGGCAATGCCTCCAAACAATTCAGATAAATTTTGTCTTTTTCTCATTTTGTGTATAAAGTGGATTACTTACTCTTAACACACGGTGTCCCATGCAAAAGTGTACACTAACTAAAATTCTCAAAATGCGATAATTAGTGTTACAATTATTTAATTCTTATGAAACGGTGGTCTTACGTCTATATGAAAGCATGGGACAATGATTTTGGTTCTAAACATCATTACATAGGCCAAAATTAAAAAGCTCATTTGTTTCAACACATTTGGAATAATTCTCTATTATGAAATCGCATTTTCCTCTAATGAAGCTACATTCTATGTTTGTGGAAGAGTGAATGGGCATAATGCTCAAATCTGGGAAACGGAAATTCTACAAAATGTGTGCTTGAGTTTATTCGTGACTAATTCAATCTGATTGTTTGGTTACACGACCATATTTTCAAATCTTTCTCTTGTTGAAAAGGGAGAGAAAATGTTTATCTCGTTATGTTAAAACAATTTTTGTCCACATATCGTAACGCTTGAAATTGTCTATCTCCCAAGATATTTTCCTTATCTCTAAAAGACCCCTTGTAGAAGTGTATTGAGTTTTAAATAAATTTGGCTAGATACTTGTTTTACAAAATGTTTCTATTTTTTATTTACATGCTTATAATTTCGTGCATTGACGGACTAAAAAAAAAAGGTATTTTTGAAGTAGATTCCCAGGATTTATATCATTTTATTCTATACTGTATGGCAGAGAAACGCAACACCAAGAAGATTTGGTTGTATAATTATGACAATTGCTATGTATTCGCTCAAGCAAATATATTTTCACATTATCCCAAAAGGCAAATTTGCCACGTCATAAATTATCGAGGTAAAACAGAAGAAAACCCTAAATGACTCTACAATCGTTGCACTCTACCCTAAGTTGAACCTGTTATTCCTTTTCTTTGTCATCTCAAAAGATAAGTATATTTCAAGCGATGCCTGTCTGAAGATGACTGAGTAACTTTTGACTACATGAAGTGTTCACAAAGGATAGTTTTTAGTTCTACGAACGTTAGTTTAGACTTTCCGTAACATCGCAAATGAAACAGCTCTACGAGTACATGCGTCTACTATTGAATGTATGTGGAAAAGGGGTAAGCACCAGGAAATGAGAATCGTATAATTGATATTTATGAATCTAGACGAATGACAGAACATTTAGATCACATCTCCGAAGACATACGGTGGTGATTCCACGAATCCACTAAAGGCAACATTTTGAAAGATGTTCAGGATGCACTGAATACTCTAGTATTTTCAAGAACAATATTCGAGAGCAGAAAACTGTTTCTTAAACATATTTGCATTGACGCAAGAGCACCGATTTGACAGATTGCAATATGTCAGGCAAACGGCCGTTTTGATGACTCATGGGAACAATATTGTGTTGAACACCAATTCTGCTTCTGTTTAAAAATTGAAACTCGCCAAATATGAGAATGAAACCGACGTGGCGATATATGTTAAATCTTACATTGACTGTTAAATGTTCTACAACTCGGTATTATGACTTAAGGTAACATTGCCTTGAATAGGCTGTCCACCCTAGTTCGCATGAGATGCACAATATCAGCACTGTGATACGTGAGTTGAATACTGCAGCCAGTTAAATTTGTTCATCCTCAGAGGTTATAAAATGCGGTTTTCTAACAAAGGAATTACCGATCATACTCGAGAAACATCATCACACAAGCACTGCAGTGTGCCCATTGGCTTCCCTGGTGAGCGATTTCTCCAGATCTCTCACCCATCAAACATGTTCAGCAAATGATTGGCCGTCTTTGCTTGATATGCTCCGGCCTTAACTGTTGAGCATGGTTAATCTCTCGTGGTCTTCCATTTTCCAGGTCACCATTCGCAAGCCCAGTAGTACTTCCTTTATTCCTCGTGGTGTTGCTACTTAAATTAACGTAAGATGTGTTTCTACTTATTGCCTTGTATATTCCATCACTGTATCACATTTGTGTTTTGAAATTAAAATAAATTATTTTTACGTGTTATCTCTATCGATCTGCTGATTTTCGTCACATTCTATTCACTGGTCTATAGTGTTGTATTTCCTCTGTCAGTCAATTTTCGCCAATCTTTGTCACTGTTTCTTTTATTCTTTTTTCAGCAAAAGATGATGATTACTAGTTATCATTCTCAGAGAATAAGAACATCTTCATTATGAGCAAAGAAGACCCCTTCTATGAGAATCAAATTTACTTCAATGGTATTTATTTTACTTTCGTATTTATCGAGCCAATTACAAAGTACTTCTACAACAGAAACAGAGCGAGAGTAAATAATTATCACCCTCAAAGTTATTTGCCTTGAAGCGCTTATCACCTTTTACAAAATCCATTATGGAATACCTTTCTGATCATTAAATGAATCAGATGAACACAAAAGTTAACTAGGGTTGCAGCTTAAATAGGTAACTGATTACATGCGTGCGATAAAGCATGTTTCCAGAGCATGAACAACCTCAGTGCATTACCGTACGTAATTAAAGCATTTAGAAAACGCGACAGAGAAGGGGAGTGTTCAATTTCAACTAAATCAGTTTCGGTAACACCGTTAGGCGAACTAGAAGAGTTTGTCTGAAAATAAATAGTATATGAGTTATGAAATTTGTGTCTAAGTCAGTGGTTGTTGCCTGTAAAATTTAGGAGTATTAATCTATATGAATGGAGAGTTACTTAATTGGGTTTCATAGTCCATCTTTACAATTATGGATTAAACCATTTCTTTTCAAATAGCGTTCTTTTAAATATAAGTATGAATTCTATAAAACTGTATTAATATTATTTATTTAATTATGAAGAGTTACTTTTAAAATCAACTATCACAGAATTCGAAACAATCGTAGGTCTAATTATTTTAATAAAAATAAAATTTACGTTAATTTTAAAAAAAAATTGAGAAACGCGTACAGTCTAATCGGTTTAGAGTTGTGATAATAAGAACTTATTAATTCATTTAAGTTTCTCTATGTATTTTTAACAAAAGGTTAGTTATTCCTTCACTTAAGAAATAAAAAAATATTTTATATAAAATTTTAATTTAAAATTTTCCGAATGATATGATAATGATTTTTCTCTAAATATTGATAATAATATATATATATTCATTTTTAACTTTAATCTTCAGCCAAATCGTTTGATTTCACATTGAGAAAGGAAAAATATTTTTTAACATTTATAATTAAATATCAGTCGCATGTTTTGTTCCAGATGAAATTACAGAAATTTCGAAACGCAATTAATCTACTTTTGATATATATATGACCCAAGACGTATTTTTCATTTCATTTACAATCGAAATGATTTTATTGAATGAATAATCTTGCATTAAATCAAATGAATAATGTTGTAATTATTTAATTTTTCCACCAGATTTGATAAATTAAGGATAAGTAAAATTCTGAAAAATTTGCTTTTTAAAAGCTCAATTTTTCCCATCTGGCTCACAAAAATGTCGAAATTACATAGTTATTCAAAGTTATACCATTTTTCAATCTAAATTAGAATATACGCTTCGTCAAATGCTTATAGGATATTAACAGCAGGTTTCCTATTTTATTAACACTCGAATTGTAAATTGCTCATACGTAAAAGGAAAATAATTTTATGGACTAACAAAATAGACTGAATATTCACTTTGAACTCAGAACCGAAAATTTATTTAAAATTGATATTAGAAAAAACAAACAAACCCTGTTTTAAAAAAAAATGTTATTTTATTCTAAAACTACTCTAAATCAAAATGTAATCAATTCATAATAGATTATAATTACTTTTTTATGATTAATTCAAAGAAGTAATACTTCTAAGGAACAAGTCATGTTTGTTTCTTGAAAAAGAAGAATGTTTTCGTGTCATAAGAATTATTTTCCATCGATTTATGTTTAAAAAGTATTCCTGCATCTCAAAAAAAGATTTCGAGATTTTTTTAAAGAAAGCGACGATGAGGGCATTTTCTTTTTATAACAATGGCTGTAATTGATGGATTCTCTTTCATACGTTTTTTTTTTTCTTTTTATTTCCGATATACTTAGTGCTTGTCAGAAAAATGAGCCATGAAAATGATGAATGATTCATCATTTTCCATGGACACCTATCTGAACCTATTGCAAAAACATACATTAAAAAGGAAAAACTTTTGGCGTTCATATTGGCATAAGAATGTCGTACAACACTCTGCTCATGTATTATGCATTATATTAAGAATTGCTCATCTTATTCTAAATGTTCCTAAACGCACTTTGAACGATAAAAAGAACGGATTATTTACTTTTTGTAGTTCGATATTAGCTATAGGTTCGTGAATCAGTTTAATGCCTGTTAATTTTGTATTGAATGAATTTAAGCATATTTATATTTCATTTACTGCCTTTAATTGAAAATTTCAGGTTTAAATACTTGAAAGTATAAGGAAAAATTTCAGCACTGCTATTTCTACTTTCATATAACTAGTGCTCATCCAGGAGAATTTTTCTAATTATTTATAAAAAAATGTTTCATTTAAATGCAAAAAATGATAATTGAGCGTTAAAAGCTTAATTATCTAATTTCAAGCTGATTTATTTCGATTTTATGGTTCAAAAATGTTAATTTGTTTTTCTGTTTTTTTAACAAGCGTTTTCTTCAAATAGACAAGCACTATTTGTACACAAGTGTTTTTTGAAAAAAGTATTTTATAAACATTTTAAAAATTAAGAAAGTTGATTTACATCTTCATCTAATGAATTAGATTCTTGAAGTATTGAAAGCTGGCTGACATTTAATACAAAGAACAGCAAATTTCAATAACAATAAAAATATTTTATTCTAATCGAAAATTTTAATTTCTTCGATTTATATTTAATTGTTAAAATTGGATTGCGCAAGATAAACGTGACAGCAGGTATCGCAGTCAAATATCCTAGTCTGGATAAAATGATCTTACTTCTCTTTTGATCATTTTACCTTTTTTTTTTATCTCGCTTTGAGCAAAATTCTACACACTGGGCCTTGAAATGTAGTTTTTTCTGTTGTTAAAATATATACTGTGAATTGTCTTTCAGAAAGACGTGATGGATGATGCTGGCTTTTAGATGGTGCTAAATTGAGTAGTGTTTTTCAATGACATGTTCTATTTCTTTAGTATTATAATGTGGATATCTCTTATTTCAAAATTTGAAAATTACAGCCATAAAAATATTCTAAATAAGAAGAATTTGATTCTAAAATAATGAAGCAATATTCATTTTCCGTATCATCGAAAGAAGATTCACTCACATTTTTCATTATTATCGAAAGCAGATTCATTCATCTTCTTCATTATCATTGAAACAGATTCTCTCCAATCAAAATCACCAGGCTGTGTGCCAATTCTATGATAATAAGCAATAAAAAACATAAACCAATAACAAATTATTACGAATTATTTCAAAGAAACTCGCTGATAGACCGTAGATCGCTTCATTTTAAAACAGAGAATAGGAAAAAATATATAACATTATACACTTATTGGCATAAAAATCTGCTAACCAAGAAGTAAGAGTGAGATTGTAAATGATTAGAAATGCAGTGTGATTGCTCATTGCGTAATGTCACCAGAGGGAACTCCTTGGATTATAAAACAAGTAAGCAAAAATTGTTTACGTGTAATTAATATGTTGCTGAGGAACACTTTTTAACCAGAGGTGTCCTTACGCCACTATCGGAGACAGTAGTATAAGCAGCTGTTGGAATTCGAGAGAGGAATAGTCATAGGATTGAGGGAAACTTGATGGTCAGCTCGATGAGTAGCTCACCAACTAGGACGTTCTGACTTTATCGTCAGGAGGTGATTGAACCAGTGGATATGAAAGAATTCTGTTATGGCGACCAGGCTCAGGACGTCCTCGACAGACCAGTAATTGAGAAGACACTCATGCATAGCGCCAACTGTCTCATTTCCCACTATCCATACACAGGTAGCACCAGCCTGGCTGAAGGACAGATGCTATCGTGGCATCCATTACGTGTACTGCCAAAAATGTCCACTCACCATCGTCTAAGTTTGGAGTGGAGTCGACGCTCGAAGGGATTGAACAACAACCGAATGGAATCATGTCATCTTTAGCGACAAATAGCAGTGATGATAATCGTATATTTGTGGGGAAGACGATTATCATCACTGCCCAAATCGTTTCAATCCTAATTTTTCTGTACAGCGGTACACCGCTTCCACAATAGGTGTGATGGTATGAGGTTCTTTCGCAGACGACTCACCTTCACCGCTAATATTAATCCACGGCACCATTACAGTCCAGAGATACGTTCGTGACATTCTTCAGTCATATGTGTTGGAACTCATGCCATGACTCCAAAGAACCATTTATCAACTGAACAATGCTAGCACACACAAAGCAAGGGTTTCACAGGACTGCCTTCGCTATATTTCCACCCTTCCCTGACCTGCTCGACCCCCATATTTGTCACTAATAGAGTATATCTCTTTTCATTTAGGATGGCCAGTTGGACAGCCTACGAGTTTGGTCGAATAAAAGCCGCATTCACAGCAACTGTGGAATGAGATGTCGCAGGACATCATACGGGACATGAATGCCTCAATGTCCGACAGTATCACATCATACATTCATGCTAGAGGTAGCAACAGGATACTAAACAGCATTCGGGGTACTAAAACCTCCATTCTTATGTAATTTTAGTACAATAAAAGAACATTTTGCTTTGATTTTGTAATAATTTACTTACATCAGGGTTGTACTTAAGAATGTAAAATTTCGTTTTACTCTGACAATTCTTCCTTGGTATGCAAATTTATTTATGGCAGTGAGTGTATTTGGTATATAGAAAACTCAACATATCTATCAACACACATATTATTGCTTTATGATCCTAGCGCCACTAGAAACATATTAGCATAAAAATACACGTTTTATCCCTTACCGATGATATATTTAAGAATTAATGCTAAATAGCTCCCTCCATCATCGTCATATGGCATTAGCAGTACTGAGAAGCCTAAAATCGTTGAGAAGAAATACCGCTATATGTATCTTTTATCTGTTACCTCGTTGAGTGATTTGTGATATTGAGTTTCTGTTGCAAAACACTTTAACATTCATAGGGAAATCCACTACAGGTTTTTCTCATTTTTAAGATTAAGAATTATCGTTATTTGTAAAATTAAAATATGTAAGTAGATTTATTTTATTTTCAAAACCTTTTTTGAAGTGGTACTCTTAAGTACCGTTGGGAATACGCAGGAATTAACAATGAATATAGTTTTTTAACTTACTTTTAAATACCGTTCGGGTCTATGAAGCTATTATATACACTTTTGACTTGATAAGTGAAGAAACATTGTTTTACCTACAATATTGTTTTTAAAATAAATTTTCATATTTGATTTTTACTTTTTTATCCATATGCAATTTTTTTCATGCCTAATGTGAAAAGGTTAATCGAAATGCTTTACGCTTGAATCAATTTATTGTTATTTACCAAATATATATAATTTTGTTTTCATCCATTTGAATATTGCCTATTTCTTTTTAAGTATGCTTATAATGCATTGTCTAACAACAGAAGAGGCTATTTCATTCTTCGAAATTCTCTCTTTGGACAACAGTGGCACACTTGTAGGAAATTCATATGATAAAAAATATCTGTCAATTATTCATCAATAGCTTCTTCATCTGATTTCCAGAATGCTAAAAATGTTGACGGCTATTAGAATGAAGTCCTGGAAGAGCAAATTGTGAAGATAGTATGTAAAAAGGGAAATGCTTCAACGATTATTCTAAATTTTTTCTGAACTCAGAAATTATTGAATCATTTTTGATCGTTTGAGTACATCTCCAGGTGTGCCCCTTGCTTACTTTTGAGGAAAATCTAGGACATTGTGTATTATGTGTACAAAATCTATATACAGTTGATCCAATTCAAAATGTAAAGTGTATAATGTAATTTTCTTCATGAATAGGAAAAAAATATTTTTGTTATTTTCATCGAAAAGCGATATATGTATCTTGCTATACCTGATACTGTAAAAGTGTAGTGAAACGTTGTAGAGTTTACTTGTTTTCAAAGATGGGAAATATTTACAACTTTAGTATTGGAACATATTTATATACTTTCAATATTCAGCTTTAGTGTCGGAGAATATTTATATAAAAAGTACCAGTTTAATTTATTAGATCTAACTAACAGTATTTTTTTAAAGTTTTGTATTATTATTTATAATTCTCCTAATCTGCTTTTGAAATGTAATTGAAATAAGTTTTTAAATGGTTTTCCTTTTAATACATAATTGGTGCATAAAGAGTTAGAATGATTATAGAAAACAAATTTCAAGTATAAATTTTTATATTGCTCATATTACATTCTAAATGTACCAGAAGATAATTCGCATGCCTGAATTAATCTCAGGAAAAGCTGGGACTGAGTTAATTGATGTTTGCCGCATATATATTATATTAAAGAACATTTGCTTTTAGTCCATCATGCAGGAAATAACAATTTTAGTCTTTTTTTCATATTTTATTCTATGTGTCTTATACTTTTAATAGTACCTAGAAATTCATTTCTCCCGCTTGTGCTAAATCATTTAATCTTGTAAGGTAGAGTTAAAGAGAGGTCATGGCGTGCCGGCTTTGTATAATGGAGCACAGTACCATAAGAATAACCAAATTACTTTATTTTAAACGTATGAGTTTTTTGCATGTATGTACAAAATTTATAGTCTTAGGTACATTATTTTTAAGAGTGATTGAATTTTTTTTAACAAAGTTTCAAATTATATAATTGATTTGCAGAAGTTTCATGATTTTTCTCAGCTTTTCATTCTTCATAACGTTCATGTACTTGAAATGTATTTAATGACTTTTTCTTATATTCAATATAGATTTTGATTTTTTTTAATATTTCATAAAATGGTCAATACTTCTATACATAAAAGAAAGATTTAGATATATACTTTAACTTATTTAAAAAATTCACAGAATTAAATATAATTTTTTTTAATTTAATTATTCGTTGTATCATATAAAAATAATTCTGAAAATATAAATAAAATTATTACAACCGAAACTCGCACAAAACTCTGAAAAATACTTCTAAGAATTGTGAGATAAAACTAAACATATGTGATTAAAATTTGTACAAGTAGTAGAAATTTTAGATAATGAAGTATTATAAAAAAAGTAAAATTTTAAATAGTTGTCTCTTTGAAAACGGAGGTGTTTTTTTTTCATTTAAAATGCATATTTTATGTGTGCTCATATATTGTGAATATAACGTTTCCTTTTAAACATCTAATTTTAAGGAACTGCTCCCAGAGTACCGAATCGCCCTCAAATCGAACCATGGGTTCTAATATTGACTCCGCTTAAGCAATATCAAAAGACAGAGCTTCTTATTAAAAATGCAAAACATGCAATTACATAATTTAAAGGCAATTCACTTTTATATACATTGCATTTTCAATACTTCATTTAATAAATTAGATTGCACTAATATAATTTTAATACTTTTAGTTACTAATTTCAAAAAGATTGTGAGATTTCGTATTGATAATGCTACTTTCAAATATATTTCGCTGCTTTCAAGTACCTTTAACATTAACTAACCTTTAGAAATTTGTTACATATCTCTCCTGCTGGATTATATTAATTAGGAAAACTAAATCTACCTCGCAAAACTAATGACTAATTTAATATAACGAAATAAATTACCATCCTTACAATTTTTACACTAATAAATTTCAAATTTTCATATCATTTCTATCATTTTGAGTTGAAAAGCCCATTTTAGAATAATTAATATTTTTGCTCTATCAAGAAAATACATAAGACTCATTCACTGAAAGTTTAGTTATTGCCTTAATGAATATATTAATTATACAGCTACCATAAACTATTTTGAATCTGAGTTGATGCACTAGTATGACTTCTTTTATCTATACTTTTATTCAAATAAATAAACTAATTGAAGAAATAACGACTTGATTACCGTTATCTTTTGAAAATATTCTATTTTAATTCCAATAACTTAGTGATGCTGACGCTGCTTTGGCAACTTGTTCTTTTAATAACTTCGGTTCTTTATTTCTCACTGTAGATACAAGAAAAAGGCATACTGAAAACTAATGTAAGCTTGATCGAATAGTTTCTATAGAATATATGCAAGATGTGAAAATATTAAGAAATTTTTTGAAATAGTTTGAGAATTTGAGAAATTTCCAAAGTTGTTACCGATTGATTCAATACTTTGTTGCCTCAAATCATTGGTCAAGGATTCATTAATTATTTAAATTAAATGAGAATCTTTTGTCCGGAAACCAATGGTTGTGTGTGGGAATTTAAAAAGAAAGATATTTGTTCTCCATATTGGGATGATATAGGGGAATAATTTATCTCACAATTAATACTCTAAGCCTGTTTTTTCATTGAGCATAATGCATCTAGATGTTATAAGCATAGCACTATATAACTATCGGTATAAGGTCCACAGAAGCTATTCAAAGAGTTATGAGTTACTTTAAATTGAGATATTACAGTTATAAATCCTGTGAGGTAAATTAATATTATTTCTTAAATATTTCTTAAAAGTTACTAGTTACTGATGAATTAAATATTTATTTTTCCAGCAAAGAGAATTTCAAAAATATATATTCAGCAAATGTGAAATAGATGATGCATTTTATTACCAAACAAGAAAAAAAAAATTATTCAAGTATTAAGAATTAAATGATCTTCAGAGAAAGTAATTGTAACAATTTGAATCAATTTTTTAGACAATTATTTAATTTGAATTTCATTACTATTTTTTTTTTATTCATGATTTGCGATTTTTTAGAGAATACTAGTTTAAACACTGCACATTTTTATATTATTTCTGAAATGAAATGCACATTAATTTTTATGTTTTTATAATGCATGTTTAAAATTAATAAAACAAAAATAATTTTCAGGCAAACAGGTCTTTACACCTTCTCTATCTTCGATTCTCTCGCTGAGTTGATTATTCACTGATTAACTAGGCAAATTAACGACAAGGGAAACTTTATTCTGAGCGAAAAGTTGTTTCAACTACAATTATAACTCAACAGCAATTTCGAAAGAAAATATTTCAGAGGAAAATAGAATAAAGGATGAGAGAGACACATGCTTAAATAAGAACATATAAAGCCATTGAATATTTTGAATTTGAGTGATGGGTTGATAATGGCGATGCATAGGGGGATTTAGGTGTTAATTAAAGGAAACATTCATCATTACTCTCTTAAGGGATTCTTTTGTTCTTTACTCTTCTACTTGAGAAATAATTTTAAAAGTTAATTATTGTATAAGGCTTGAGGCATCTGTGTTTCTATTTGAAATTGGGAATGTCTAAAGTAGCTGTTTGGGTTGGGTTGATTCATTTCGGGTATAGTTTCAGTAATTTAATACATTTGATTGAAACAAATGAGTTTTGTACACCATTTTGAATTTTCTATCTCCTTTGACGAATCTTTTGAATGAAAGCTTCTATTCATTTACTGCATTGTACAAAATCTGTGAAACAAAAGGAAATTCTAATAAAGAAATCATGTTAACTTATATTTACATCAGATACGATTTGTAGTTCTAGATGGATGTTTCTCTAATTCTATTGATCTCCCATTTATGAGAAAAAAAATACAGGATTACAGTAATAATTAACGTTAACTATGGCTTTGTTTCTTTTCAGGATACGCAAAGCATATAATAGTTGCTTTGGTTTCATCATTTTTGCATTTATGTAATCACTTTAATTGAAGGAATTAAGTTTGGAGAAGCATTTAGTATTCTGTCTTTAGTACCTAATGATTTTAATGAAAACTTCTATTCACTAATATCTATACTAAAATGGAAAGACTGTTTCGAATGAAAGTATTTAGATTTAAATGCCATTTGCTAATGAGTTAAATGCCCACAAGCAGACATGCATCAACTGTATTTTGAAATGCTCATTATGGTTATTTTTGACACTCATTTGTTAATCTATTGTGATGTTCAATAGCAGATAAAGTATGTTATGAACCAAAACATGAAGTATTTATGCTTTTCTCAGAAAATAGAATCAATTAAATCTTGTGCTTCAACTGGGTAGATAATGCAATTTATTCTGAATCGTATTTAAACATTAATTCGATATAATTTATGTATCTTGGTTCTTTTTTTTTACATTAAAAGGCAAATGCGCATTGATAAGTAACTTGAGATTGAAGCGAAAAATCCAAAATTTGTATAATTAAAATTTTTTTATTACTGTATTTCAAGCTAAATTGAACTGAATTATTTTACTCAAACCGATGTTACTTAAAGGCTGCAATAAGTTTCAAATATGAAAAGTTAAACAAATCACATATTGATCTTCTCTCAATCACATATCGATCGATATTGATTTGAATTTAGAATCGAAGAAGTTTTCAAATTCCCTTTCCTCATTCCTTCTTTTCCATCTCTATGAAAAAACTAAAACTTATTTTATTACAAAGTATGACCACAAAATTATATCATAATATTAATAACACAATTAATTAACATTTCTCGCAACGTCGACACATTTAACAAAATAAAACTACTTAGTTTTCTCCGTTTGAATGCAGGCCTCTTCAACAAATTAATTTCTTGATCAGAACTTTTTCATTCAGTTTCATTCATATGCAAATGTTGTTTGAAAATGTGATTTAAACGTTTTTGTAAGCAGTGTCTGCATGTATAGCGTGATTTGTAAATTAATAATAATGAAATATGTGTATTTCTTACTAAGAAACACACATTATGTATGTAATTTTAGAACTAATTAATTTTTTTTAAATAAATTCATTTTCATCTAAATTTTGTACTTAGGAAAGAATTTGAGTTTTTGGTGTTTGTATTAATTTCTCATATTTTATAAATATGTGTTGGTGATAATCAAAAGAGATGATTTGTGATGATGAAAAAGGTTATGATGACATAATTTTGATAAATTATATTTTTACCCCGGATTATAATTGTATAAAAGCATTTATTTCCAGAAATTTTCATTTAATAAATTTATCAATGTGTTCCAGAAACGCGTATTCAAAGCACAAATGTTTCCCATTACTTATATGTTATTCATAACGCAATATTTTCGTATTCATAAACAAAATGAAAAGTTTCAAAAGTGAAATAAACCTAATTCCATTTGATAGGATTTATGATGCAATTCAATCAACCTCTAAATACGGTGGCATAAGTACATCATCTTTAATTTCTGCCTACAAAAAGTTCAGAAGATTGTTCCATTTGCATTAAACCTGGAATTCTGAAGCTGCTGAGTATAAAAATATTTATTTTATATTTCATCACGTTTTTTTTTTTTTTTTTGCTATGTAGGTGATAACGCCAGTGGGTGACACATTCATTGTTATAATAGAAATTAACAGGTCCATAAGTGGGGCTTTGGATCACGCTGTAATATCGACGATTATATGATAAAAGATTTGCAACTAATATTGAATCTTATGGGTTAAAATATTAATTATTTAATTATTTATTTTAGTAAAATAAATGTATATAATAAATCAGTTCATCTATAAGTTTTGAAGAAGTTTCTATTGTCTGTGATATATATATATATATATATATATATATATATATATATATATATATATATATATATATATATATACTGAAAATTTATGAAAGAATAATTTAAAATATTTAAAAAGACAAAAATCCAGAAAGAAATGTAACAATGAAAGAAAAATAACTGAAAATATGGAACCCAGCAAGTCAAAAAGCAATATCGGGCTGAGGACCGATTAAGCGGGGTTAAACTAGTTTAATGGTACCAACCTTCCCCCTTTGTGACTTGGTAGGCTGAATTAACGCTTGGTAGGCAAATTGCAAAAAAGTTCATTATTAAAAGATGCAAACAAATTCAGCGATAAAATCTACAAAAATAAAATCTATAATTCCTGGTAGGCTGAATTGGGAAATCCAAATTACAAAAGAGTTCAATGATTAAAAAATGCAAAAAAAAAAAAAAAAATAACGACAAAATTTACAAAAATAAAATCTATAATTCTAAAAATTATCAACAAATCAAAATATAAAAATTACTTACAAAATTCAAAGAAATGAAGATTCAAATATGTGAGTAGTAAGACGGAATTTTCTTTAAGCTTCAAGATGTATATCATACTCAAAATGAAAAAATTATAACACATCATCACCATATAAATTGAAAAAAAGATTTAAATCAATGTTTGATTGGTAATAAAATGTAAAAGGATGCAAGCAATTGGTTGGTAATAAGTTGTATGGTAAAGGAGTATAACGGTCCAGAGAGTGAGTAAAAATGTAAGCTGTGTAAATGTAAATAAATAACTTCTTCACGGCTAGACCACTAACAAGCCGACTTTGTGGACCTATTGTTGTGTGGTGGATTTGAAATTGGATCACGATTCGCAAAGATGTTTAATATATTTGTGATGTATATAAGTATTTAAGAAATTTATTGGATAATCATGATCCAAACGGTTGTTGAAGAATTTTTTAATGTTATTAAACTTGTCTATTTTATGTGTGGTTAATTTGTTATTACGTAATAAAAAGCCCAATAAAATATTCCTATAATTAGATCTGTGTAGATTACTGTTCCAGAAAGGTATTTTAATTACATGGAATTCGAATCTCTCTCTTTTATCAAAAATATTACTAATAAGTCTATTGTCAACTATTTGCAAATCGAGATCTAAAAATTCTACTGTATTTGAATTAAGATTAGTTTTTAATAATTTGAGATAATTAGGGTAAAATGAAATATTTGGTTTAATATCCTCAGTTTTACCTAAAAATAATTAGATCATCTATGTAACGAAAAAGAAAGTAAGAATCATTGTCAATCTGTTTTAATTCATAAAAATGTAAATAAAAATTGGCCAGACAATTACTAGCTGGACCTCCCTGAGGGAGACCCTGAATTAGTTTATAGAGATTTTGACCAAAAACTATAAAATTCTCTTGTAATACAAGTTTAATGAGATAATTGAATTTTTCCTGTTTTATTGCTTGATTAAAATGATATTTATTGTATAAAATTGCAAGAACCTTAATAAAATCTTGAATATCTATTGAGTTAAAAAGGTCTTCAAAATCATACCCATGTATAGAGAATACCTCTTGTTCCTTCATGTTTTTGACAATTTCAAAACTATTTTTAATAATAGCAGTATTTTCAATATTGTCAATAGATTTTTGAAGAATGGATTGTAGAAGTTTGCCAGATTTAGTGATATAGGTGTTATATCCATTCGTAATACTTCGGAATTTGACAGGATTTTTGTGACAATTTTAATAAATCAAATAAGTTTATGTAATTTGTTTGAAATCATTGACATCGATTTACAATGACTATATGTTCAAAACAGTGGAGATATTTGTGCATTTCACTCCTGCATTTTCTGGATGATACAAGAAGAGAAAAAAGTAATGCAATGCCTGTTAGGGAACTTGTAACTCAGATTGAGAATCAATCTGTAAATGGTATTCACCGGGATTCATATAATTATCAATTTATTTGGCATTTATCAGTAACTCATTTTTCATTCTAATCAAATGGTCTGTTGCTACTTAAATAAAAGAAATTCTAGACTCATAAAGAAGCTATTTATATAACAAACACTTTTTATGCAGTAGAAATATTTAGGCTCAAATCCTATTTAATTATTAACGTAAGCTTAACACGTCGTAATTATAATTTCAACTGATTTCATAGCTGTCAGAATTATAACTGACTAATTTTATAATTAGTTCAGTATTGTAATTAATTAAGCCTTTCAGTTAAGTAACCCCGTAGGAAAACACGTCATAGAAACGTATGATCAATTAAACTTGTGTATGGATGATGTCGTAGCCAAAACAATTTCTTTTTATAGATTTAAAAGATACATGAATAAAATATAATCAAAATGAAATTAAACTTCTTTATGTCCATTATTCTTAAGACATTCTATTTTACTTTCCCTCTCCTCAATCAAAAATTATTGTGAATCTACTGAAATGAATTCAGTTTTCTAGCTCTATGTTGTTCAGAAATACAACTACTTGATAAAAAATAAACTATCTTTTGAAATGAAATACACGCATTTGTGAAATATGGTTTTATATATCTTAGAGAAATAATCTGTTCAATAACACATTCCTTTTATGACCATTTTAAATCTTTATGCCTGATATTTAAGAGAAAATATACATCTTTTGCTTTGTTACGTTATTTCTGCAAAGTGGTTCATTTGGTTCATCTCTCCAGATCCATTATTTAAAGGATTGCTTAACTTTGAATTTTTAAACAGATTTACAAGGAATTGTTAATGTTTTAAAATATTTATGATACCTAGACTATTAAAGTCTGCATTGAATTTTAAGAGAAATTACTTCATGAAGAAAGCAGCCCCTTTAAATATTTATGGCCTTTATTTGTAATTATCTACAAATAAATATGTTTCTCAGTTACAAACATAATATTTCCCCATAAAGAAAAACGAGTATAGTTTAGTTTAATTTATTTTGAGAATTTCTCTTAATTTGAAATAATTGAAAAGTTTTATGATCGATAAATAATCATAACGAGAACAAAAATAAAATTTCTGTTTTAAGTAAATGATTGTAATATTTGTTTCTAATTATATGAATAAATAATTAATAGAATGTATCACATTAAGTTAAATTTTTGGTTGAGGCTTCATAGACCCTTTTCTTAAAAAGAAATAAAAGGTTTTGGTGATAGTAGTAATTAAGACTGTGTTTTCAGTCTATATAACTATTTGATTCTGAAAAATGTCAATTTGGCTTGTCATTATTTTAAAATTTTAAGAAAATGAAAATTTTAAGGTTTTTAAGACTCTATATGAAAAATCAGTTCTTAAAAAATTTTAAGCACTTCAAGTTATTTATGTTTCTCAATTATTGGAAATAAAAGTTAGAAGGGAATTGAAAATCTAATTATTTCGAGAAATTTAATTACTATTTTTGTAACTAAACCAGAATGGAAAATTTGGAAATTTATATAATTTAAAATTTAACCATTTTTAAAAAAGTATAATTAGAGTTCACAGACCTAAATCTATACTTACCTATATAAAACATTCATTTTATAGTATCCAGAAGACAATTTTAAACAGAAAGAAAAACGCTTCAAAAAATAGAAAACGTATCTACAAAAGTAAAAATCTGAGAAAATGCATTTCAAGTTTGTAAAGACAGAAAACAAAAAATAACATAGCTGATAGATATTCTTATGTTTTTAAATATGCTATTTTCTAACTTTTGATATGCATTGGACACTATTTTAATTAAATATGATTGTATATATAATTTTTCTAGTTGAAAATATAGTTTTGCACGAAGTCGATAACATTTGTTACGATAATGATAGAATATTCAACAAAATTTGAACTTAATATTTTCATAAAAGCTTTTAACACAACACATTTATACAAAAAAAATAGTAATAATAATATAATACACTCATAATAGAACTATTTAGAAGAATTGAAGTTTGTTGAATACCAAAGAGTGAAGAAATGTCCTGGAGAGAACAACATCCACTTAGAATTCTTGAAACATATGACTGATATAACGTAGGATACTCTATCTTGCACCTTTAACATAATCTGGGAGTCAGGATTTGTGCCCACGTAGTAGAAAAGAGCTGCGATCATTCCTATTTAAAGAAAATGATTAAAAAAAACTGCTTAGTAATTACCGACTAATATCTCTCACTAGTATCCTTGAAAAGGCTATGGAGAAATAAGTCCTTACTATGTTCACTGGTTTCTGGAAGATAAAAATCTTTCAGTGAATGAACAGCTTGGATTTTATAACAGTTGCTCAACAACAATTCGGTCTACTTACCTTAACCAAATCATAAAAGACGTTTAGGATAAGCAAAATATTTTAACAACAGTTTTTATTAATTTTAAAAGCGCATTCAACTTTGAATGGAGGAAGAAGCTGCAACAGAAGCTACTTGATTTTAAAGTTTCTGGAAATATGTTTAGGTAGATAAGATATTTTTCTGACAAACGTATTTATAAGATCAGGTTTGAAAATTATTTATCTTAATGTTATAAGCTGTAAACTTGTTATATTTCTTTTAAGGTGTTGTTGCAAGTTTTATTATATTTAATTTATATAACAATGATTTAGTCCCTACTTTAAAGACTGTAAGATATGTCAATTGTTTGCTTTTTGCTGATGATCTTGTCATTTGGATACAACCACCTAATAAACTGTAAGACCCTCGGTAGAAAAAAATGAGTCAGACTCTTGATATTTTATCAGATGGGTGCATTGAAAATAATGACTTTGAATTTGGACAAGATTACAACACACACACACATCCAATCCTTTTCACTCACCTATTAGGCAGTACTTTTTGATCTAAGTACAGGAATGATGTCCTTACACACTGACTAGTCTAATTATTTGGGAGTGACTTTTGACAATAAACTGTAAGTAACAGATTGAATTAAGTTCAAGTCCCTTTCGGAGAAGAGCTATTATTCGCAGCGTCTAGATGAATCCCTATGATTATGTGACATATCAACTTTAAATGCTAACAATAAAACTTTACTCTATTTGTAATTATTACTGTTGTGGACTACTCAGTACGGTGCGTGAGTAAATTTTAAGAAAATTTGAACTTTTACAAAATTAATCACTGACGCTCATTGCTAGAGCCGTTAAATCAACAGAAATTGCTTTTTTTGCTTTTATTGACGAAAGATAAGCCCATTAAAGTTATCATTGAAGGACAGGCTATAATTCTTTATGAGAAATTAATTATATTTGGAAAAATTTATATGCAGGATTAATTAACCAACAAACTTCATAAGTCATAAGACTAAAAAAAATAGTTTGTTTATTTTATCCGGTATGTTAGATGGAATTTTGAAATGTTCAAATGATATTCAGCCATATAATATCCATTTGATATTGAGAAGTCACCTAATGTATTTGATATTGTATAGATTGAAACAAATCTGCGTCTGTCAATTAAACATTTTAAAGGGACAACTCTACAGATGTTTGGAAGTATTATGCTATAGAACCGATTGATACAAGGCATCCTGATTTTAAGTGATTGCATAAACACCGGATTTCTTCTCTCACGATCATTTCGCTACTATGAGTCCAGGAGTCTATTTTAACATATTTTCTTTCTGTGCTTCTGTTAGAAATATATATCTCCTTTTGATGGAGAACATGAGGTAATGAAATATTTATTGTTTTTGCGGATAAATTTGATGCACTGTTCGTATTTTCTGATTCCCTAGCTACAATTCAGGTCATTTTTTCAACTAGCCTTGCCTCATCATATGAACATCCCTAGTGTCAGCGGTATTTGTGGGAGTAGTTTTTAAGGATGAAACATGTGGGGCTTTAATGGATACCTGGCCACTGTGGTATGTTTGGAAACAAGCAAGTCGACGATCTCTCAAAAAGTGGATTCGAGGCTATTTCAATTGAGATTTTTAACACATTCAATCCATTCTATAAAGCTACATATCAATCAATTAATGGATAAAATCTATGAATTACTAATTCAAGATAGGATAAAGTTAAAGTGTTGGTGAAGTAAATATTTCTAGACAATTCACAGCAGCCCATGGTGGCAAGTGTCACTCAATTCCGTCTCCTAACGGGTCATGACTTCCAGGCAGAGCTTCTCTATTGCATTGGAATCCTTACGACCTCTGACTGCTCTCTCTGTAATTCAGTATTTCAAAAGAATTGAGTCCACATTCGTCACTGTGCATCACTTCAAGGCGACTCAGAAATAGCTTTTTACTGGAGTACTAGAGAACTTTTGAGGCAAGGACTTCGGTAATTTCTTTTTATCTGATCTAGTTTGTATATTTGTATCTGCTTATAAATTGAAAATAAAAAAAAAATAACCCAATATACAATTAGAAATAACTAGCTTTTAACATAATAAACAACATAGAAATAACATAACATAGAAAATTTTCTCAGTTTTAAGTTTGGTTAACTTAGCAAGTTTTATTATAGTTGCGCAACTTTATATAATTCACTGACTTTATTTTATTTCTATAAAATATGTTTTCCTATAATCAGTGAAATTAGCTAAATGTTTTAAGATAATTTCGCGTGAATGGAATTATATCTTCCTGAAATGTTCTTAACGTTTTTGCGTTTAACTCGGATATTGCACTCAACACCGCATTCGACTCCCGATTTTTAGAAGCAATTTTTTTTTGCAAAATTTGTTCCAAATCATTGAATGTAATTCTGTATTGAAATTTTAAATTCTCACCATTTTTAATTCTATCGAAAAGTTCAAATTATTCGAATGGTAAATTGTTGAGAATTTGAGTGGATGTTCTACATTAATTGAAGTTTTTATCTAATCTTTATGAGAGCTTGTTTCTTCCCCCCGAGTCAATGCTGATTGGTTGAAACACCAGTAATTTATACCAGTAGAGCACTTTTCATATTACAGTTTCTGATCTATGTATATCTCAGATATTTGTAGCACTATATTATTCAAGGGCAAATCTAGTTCCCTGGTATTATTTACACAGCTTTGACATTACTTCATAACCTATTACAAAGGCAATCAGCAAGTAGATATCACAGTATATTTTAATACTTGACTTACATATTTATATATATGTCCTCTCGTCACTTAATTTTCCTCGTACGATACTCTTATTTCAGCTATATTATTGTTGTTCCTTATATGCTCCTTTGATCTCTTTACGAATATCAAATAACACTTGATTTGCCACAAAAGATATGTCCCTCTAGAATTTTGGCCAGGCAAAAAAGGAATGTTTTACGAGCCATAATATGCAAATTCATATGCAAACAGGATTTCTCCAAAGCTATATAAAAAAAAATCCAAACTCAACATCCCTTGCCCTAATGTCAAGTTTATATCAAATAATGCAATAGATTATTGGTGTCTTTAACACTACTTGATACTTGATGTAATCCAGTACCATTAAATTCTTTTGAAGATTATGTTTCACTTTTTGTTTGAGCGCAAATAACATATACAGGATTAAATTTTTACCCAAATCAGTTTCTATGAGCAAAAACAAAGCACTACGACAAACTTTCTTAGGGAATCTGTATACAAATTACCTATGCTTTCAGTATCCAATACAATGTAGTTTGAAAATCAAGGAAATCTTCAGTTTTTATCAGAAATAGCTGTATTCAAAATACTGGTATTTTGAAATCTGATAGTACTATTTCTGGAAGGTTAATTTTCATAAATATTATTTTCACTCGCGTTCCATCTCTTCGAAACATTAAATCTCAGCAATCCGAGAACGTTTTAGCCGAGGTATTTTCTTAACATGGACTAGCATTTGATATTTAAATCAGGCAAACAACTCTGATGGTATGAAATTAAGTATAAATATCTTTCAACAGTAGATTTAATTGTACTTCTGCGTTTTCAAGAAACTCATCTTCCATGAATTAAGATATTAAATAAATAAAATTTTACTTTCTTAGAAGGATCTGATATTTATCAATTGATTTGAATTGTTTCAAATAACTATAGTTTGGCCTGATAATAAAATTAAAAAAAAATAATATTATTTTATTATTAGGATTCGATGCATATTTATTTCGATGCCTAATGAAGTTTTGCAAATAAACTTAATAATAATTACAGTGTCACAAGCAATTGTTTAATAATATCCGAGATATACTCAAAAATATAATACAGTTCAAAATAAATTATTTAATGTATACTATATATTAAACAATGCGTTTTATCATCGAAGAATAATTTCTTTCTGTAAAATGTCAAATTGGGATTTTCTTCAATCAATTTAGTGCTCAATTTAAAGTATTCATGGGTATCAATATATTTACACAGGATTTAAAAGAATGATTTCCCTTAGAATATGAAAAAAATCTGAATATAATTTTTGGTGTAAAGAAATAACACTAAATTCCAGAACTAAGTCACTAAATCATTCATTTAACATGATAATTAATAACTAAATACATGGTTTATTCCAAATGAATAATTCCATTTCAAAATTCTATGTTTTAATAAATTAATGACACAGTAGGATAAGTAATACATGAATACAAAGGAAAACTGTTGGAGTTTTATATTGTGAAATAAAGATGGCTCTCGTGCATTCTTTGTGAAACTGTTTTCGAAAATTGTCTTAGAAGCTTTACCGAAGTTACCTCATAGTTGGATCAGTCGCAGTAGACTAACGAAAACTTGATATTACACAGCTGGTCTCCTAAAAGCACTTGATAGGTCTCATTGCGATTTCTTCTTACAGGGTTTATAAAAAAATAAAGTATATGCACCACCATTACGTACAATTTAATTGAACTTAAATATGGTTTTCTGCTGTTGGGTGTGTGTACTGTCAATTACCATTGACATTTTACAAAATGATTGATAGGAATATGCATGTCGAATTGACATTATATGTGTAAATAAAGGAAGTTGTATCAAACACTTGCAGAAGAACTTACTTATTTTCTCTTTGCATTCAAATATTGCTTATCATTCAATGTTTTTTATTTATGAAACTATAGTATTTAGAATTCGGATGATTCATTTTTAATAACACTGTAACTATATGCTACATAAATTATGACATATTTAATAGTTACCTTACATTTATGCAGTAATAATTTCTAATTAAGGAAACTTCTAAAGAAACATATCTATTCGCTATCTTTTTCTTTTAATTAATGCAATCATTTTCAAATTTTGAGGCATTAATATTCAATAAGGAAATCGTTTTTCAGCCAGTATAAAGTACATTAATGGTACTTGAAGTTTATTTGATTCTTTTTAAAAATGAGGTATTTAGATAGTAAATAAGAAAATGGCTGCTGTATGTGAGTAAATACAGTTTTTTTAATGTATTACATTCTATTTCTCTTAATGTCTTTCTATAAATACATAATGAAGCTACGTGAAATAAATTAATTTGAGTTGACTTTCTTTAGAGATTCTGAATTCATTTCTTGAAAGTATTCTTAAAAAAAAAAATTTTGATGCATTATACAGAAAAGCAACTCTTCTTCTACTTACACATCTAAAATGGTATGAACAAATTTCTTTGCTACTTAATCTAAGCTGTTACCACTCAGGGGCTTACCGTCTGTAGGTAGGAACAGATATCATAATTTCGAGGTATACTAGTGGTCTTTTTTCTTTCCCATAGAGTTAACTATCTGTAGTAAACATGAGTGAAGCTCTCCCAGAATACCCTAGCCTTGCTTCTCTATTTTTGACTCTTCTTCTAAGCAATACAGTCACTCCGGTTTCATTGTAAACCTTTTGACTAAGAGGCTCTTTTTTTTCATGCGCCCGACCTATTGGTTTGTGAGAAAGAAAGCATTATCTTAAAGAAATTAAAAATGTAGAACAAAATAAACATCCGTATAAGGCGTTGTGAGTTATTTTTGTTTATTATGTTAAGGTTATTGATAACAAAATATGGCTTTTCCTTCATCCCATTTTTTTGAACATCTAGATCACAGATATAAATTGTTTGACACAGCACAGACAGATTTGGCTTCATCGCCATATATTCTTACTTTCAATCACTCACCAAAATATGAAAACTATTTTATGTAAATATTTCATACGTGTACTACTTTTTCTTTGTTATTATATTGCTTAGAGTTCAGTACGAGGCTATACTTTAATAAATGCATACTTTATAAGAAAACTTTACAACGCAGCTAAGAAAAAATTAAATTTTATGAAATATAGAATTTAAATTTACCTTTTTAGGAAAAATGATTATTTGATTAATAAATTATTTTAAAAATTAATATCAAATTTAATATAAATATTGACAATTAGACCCGGAATTTATTGAAAAAAATTCAATTAACTTGTAAAATGAAGAAGTAATAAATTAAGCTAGAAACTATTACTACGTAAATTATTTCATTTTAATAATTCTGGTAATTTTCAATTCATTAAATATAAAATTAACTAAATAAAAATCCTACTTTCCTTGTCGATATTTTGAAGTTATTCGTCTTTCAAATCGTCATCATTTCCATTACTTTCCCATTAATAAGAAAAAAAATATTTAAAATAAAATCTTAAATGGAAACAACATTTGCTTTGTGACTCCAATTAGAGTTTTAAAGCAACTTTAAAAGAAACTGTTGTTTCGATGGGGAAAGAATATAAAACCAGTTTCAAATGATTGGCAGTCTAGAGTTCATGTGATGTAGTATCGAGAATGATTAATGGTGACACATTCTGATCATTTTTAATTAAAGTGAAATTTTGAAAGCTTACTGAAATCTTATTCTAATACTTGAATATTCTATTCTTTTTCGTGGAAAATAAAAAAGTAATTATAATATGCTTAATCAGGTTTGAGGCGTTTGCTTTTCTAATCAAAATTAAAATTGCCTAAAATAGTTATTCTCATAAATTATTCTTGGATATATTTATAATATTTCAGTCTTTTATAAAAAATTCAGCTTCAAAGTCGATATTGACTGTTGTTTCATCTTTGATCAATCATTTGAATAGAAGGTTATATTCATCATCTGAAATGTTTTTTGTTACACTTTCTTCAGTCGGAAATTATATTACCACTTATTCAAGAATTCGTACTCACTGTAAGTTGTTGCAGTGTATTAAGTTATGGTAACTATTTCCATATTGATGTATTTTTAACTTATTTTAGAATTTAATCATTAACCATTAATGTCGTTACCTGTTTAGCTAAGCTTCTGAACAAGAGTATATAGAAAATAGCAAAAACATAAATCTTCACTGATGAACCAATATTGATGACATTACACTTTAATTTCAATTTTCTTTAAAAACATTGTATAAGAGCAGCGATTCCTAGCTGCTTTGTCAAACATTCAGAGAGTTTGACTAAAAGCGCTTATATTCCTATATACATGGTAGAGCTCCGATTAGAATTAGAATCATCCATTTAACGTCTAATTTCATCGAGATCTTTATACGGCATTAACTTGGCACTTATTTGGTTTATTATCATTTTATATGGAAAAGCCCTGTATAACTGTTAGTGCTCAGATGCTCTACTAGGATAAATTACGTGTGATTTATTTTAATTTACCGCACTCAACTATGTCCATTGTCTCTGCTCAGAAACTGAGTCTCTTCTACCTTTAACAAACTGTTGCGAGAGTTTCAATCATGTTCAGTTATCTCATGGTGAAATAACCAGGGTCCTAAATTTAATAAATTAATATTTGGTTATATATAACGTCTCTTTATTTGTTTGAGTGCTCAAGTTTTAATTATTAATAGTCAATTCGGGATTTATAGTGGTAGAGTGATCCTCCACACACCATGAATCTCGGCATGGATTCACTTAGTGCCAAAATCATTTATTTCAAATAATTCGTAGAAGTCTTTAATTTCAAGAGAGTACAATATTCTATCTGTTCGTCGGCATTGATTATCAACGGTTCTTTATATCCAACTTTCGACTTCCATATCTCAAATTAATTCTGCTTCTGTTATCCTAAGCATCTAACAATTTATTCAAGAAAAAGCGATGCAGTACTTCATGATGTAAACGGTTAAATAGATTCTTTGAGTATGAATTCAATTCTTTCGCATAGAGCTTTATTTTGGTCTCAGACAACATTTTGTACGGACAATTTTAATAGTTGAAGTTTTGCATCCGGATAATCCGTGCTGATTTCTTAGAACAATATAGAATATTAGAAGATATCAAGCGATTTATGGTCAGCGTGACACTATTAATACCATATGAAATAAATAGCAATGAAATAAATACCATAATATAAAATATATGAGCTTTATTTTCATATAATCCTGCTTCTTCGTTTTACCCCCTGTTTCTGAAATTTCCAAAATTCTTTTCTGCAAATTTAACACCTTATAACGCTAAATCAATAGATGTTTTTATTTTATTGATGCAAAAGAATATCTTGTCACGCTAAAGCATATAAGATGGCTCAATCTCGATAAACAATCCGATATAAAGCAAGAATGAAGTTGAAGTGATAAATAAAGACATAATAAAGCTTATTAATATTTATTTTAATTATATTCTCTTTGTTATAAGTAATTATCTTTTTGAAGATTATATTGTAATTCCAGACAATTAAAGGGACTATTACCATATCTTATATTTATCCGTTGCTCCATATCTTACATTTAATCAATGATTTTAGGAATCAGACATTTTTTTTCTTCCCTTTCAAAAACCGATTTAGTAAAGTCTTGTCACTAGCTTCTAATACAACGTCTGAGTATTCCGAAATGTGCAGCCATAACGCCTATAAGTCTGCATGACTATGCGTCTATGACTTCCGGTCTTCTGCAAAAACAATGCAGATATATATCGATGACGTCATAAGGCATCTCACTTGCTGTTCTTACTTAAGTAGATGGTCTTTTAATCGTTTCTGTGAAGATGCTGATATACACAAGAAAACCCTCGACAGTTGTTCTCAAACTCAATCATCATCGCCTTGTTGCTAACCACAAAAGTGCACTTGTGCAAAAATCGAATTGCATTTCTGTTTTCACAGGTAAGGTAGTTGCACATCTTTCCGGAAAAGTTTAAAATATTATCAAAATATCTGCTACTGACAAACGTTCGCGCATTACTTTGTTTTTCGAACAAATTTCATCGCCTTTTTAAAAGGCGCAACGGAACATGAACCCAATTTGCATGATTTTATTATAAACAAGGAAAGAAATTATTTCAATATGATTTCATTGATAGACGATGCTTTAAAGTGCAATTGAACGTTTAAAAGATACAATAATTAATGTTACCATTATGGCTTTTCCTTCAAAAGGAACGCACTCTTGTAACTAGATATTGATGTTTCAAATTTTATTGTATTAAATGGTCTTTATCAGCTCGCTAATCCCAAAGTGAATCATTCAGATTTTTTTCATAAGGAAGGTTTCAGTTACAGCTTAACTTATTTTTTTCAAAATTCAGATAATGTTCCCCTCCCCAGGATAAAAATTTATATTTAATTAGCCAGTTATTATTGATATTCGATTCATCGCGGGTAAAGATAATATTATAGTTGATATATTCTCAATAATAGCAGAAATCAACTTTCCTCATTTACTGACAGAACTGAAGATTAAGAGTTTCAAATAATCATTAACTCTAATTACGTTCTGCTGCTCAGAGACATTAATTTTTTACTAAATTGAAGCGACTTATATTTTTTGATACTTTCTTGGACAATGTACGCTATAATATTTCTCTTCCTGGAGTAAATACCGTGCAAAAATAATCAAAGGCAAACTGCTTGGAAAGCATTGCACAGAGATTGAGCCCGATAGTGCAAAACTGCGTGACCTGTCAAAAGTTACTCGTTACACAAAATCTCACCGGAGCACATTTTTTAAACGTGCGTATTGACTTTCGCATGCTTAGGTCTTTCAATTTCTTTCCTGGTATGTCTTCTATGCTTATATGTACTAATCGATATAACAGGTAACCAGAAAAATTTCCATAAGATAAATAATCTAATGACAATTTCTGTTGTATCATGTTAACAGGTGGACTTGTAGATTTGGAGAGTATCCTAAAATTATTACAAATAGAGCCACAGATTTTCAGGTGGCCGTGGTAAGATATCGGTCATTTTTGCAAGTTTCCAAATAGCGTTGCTTTCCTCAAGTCGGGGTTTCAAGAACTGAATCCCCTTAAATCCTCACTGGTTAGCGTAGATGCTGCATCATAAATCTGCAGTTTCTTTGTGCTCCAGTTGGTGGGGTCACAAAGTTTGGAAATGAGGTTCAAGCTCAGAACTAGTGAAAACGTTAACATGAGATAAATAATATCTGTTGACTTTTTATTTTGTATCTTCTTGGCTAGATGGACTGGTAGAATCGAAGTGTACTATAAAATTACTACACATAAGGCACAGATTTTGAAATGCCCATAGTAGGACAGTGGTCATTTCCGCGAGTTTCTGGCTTGCTTTGAATTTCTCGAGTTGTGATTTAAAATACTGATTCCTCTAGATTTCTACTGAGTGAGCTGGGATTGAGGCTCTTTATCCTCCAGTTGGCGTGGAGATGAAGTTCGGAGATGAGGTTCCGGCTAAAATTTAATCTTCGTCATTTGACTCAGGCTTAGAATTACGAGGTCCATCACCAATAGTCCTTGTGTTGCTTCTGAGTACTATATTATTTAACAATCAAGCAAGCAAATTTTCAGAGTAAGAAAAGAAAGCACAAAAAGTTATAATTCATTATTTAGAAAAATTATTAAGATAAGTCAAAGATTTCTAAAAGTAAAATAAATGTAGTAATAAAAAAATATAGGCTCAATTAAAATAGATAAAATAGGGAAAATTATAGACAAAAAGTTATCTTAAGATTTAATACAAATGAAACGTAATAACAAAGATTAAAAATAGGATAGGATAGATTTAAGGATAGAAAATTTTACCTTATTGTTCAGTTGTTGCTGAATCTAAGAAGAAGCAGAATATTGCAATGGGCTTTTATGCAAACTTGTATGAAGTAATTTCTAATAATAAATAAGAGCTACGTTTTCTTTTTTTTACAGTTCCTTAAGAGAAATTCTTCATTTACTTTTCTTCCAAGGGAAATTAGATATAAAAATATATTCCTTCGTGTAATATAAGCGATAGAATAACATTACTGATTACTTTTGTCGCATCAATTTGGAGGAGACAATCACGTATAATTACAATTAGTAAATATATGTGATTAAATTTTATTTTGTTTTTAAATCTCTCCTATCGTTTCACATCTCAGAAATTTCAGTATGAACTTTAGAAATAGTTAATGCAAGAATTTAGTTAGTTTTAATTTTCTTTGCATAAATTCAAAAGTTTATATTCTAGAAATTCAAGCTTTGTGAAATTAATCAGAAAATTCCCTCATGCATCAGAAATGCATTCCTAGTAACTCCGTATTATATTGTTAAGTACATATAGATTTCTCAAAATGATCATCAGTATCAAATTTTAATTCTTCACTTCTTTAGAAGTGAAGTTTTTTAGATTAAGTATTAGCTTTTTTACTTGATTGGTTAAATTAAAATCGTCAACATCCTCGTTTAACTTGTGCATTCTGTAAATTCAATCACACAAATTCTTATTATTTGCTTTGTCTTTAATATGTCTATTTTACAGACGAAGAGAGTTTGTCCTTTTCAACTATTGTGAAGTGATAGATGAAACAATGCTATATCAAGAACTTGTTCTTATAGGGCATTTCTAAAAACATATAGTTAAAATTTACTTTATATAGAAAATAATTTACATTTATATTTTGTATATATTAGCTACTCACAGGCATGTACAATATTTACTGCAATTACTCTTTTGTATTACATGGAGATTTTAATTACACACACACACACACGCACACACACATATATATATATATATATATATATATATATATATATATATTACATACTATCAATAAATTTATATATTGCTCAGTTTATATACTATAGTTACATTGATATACTAAGCCTGATTCAGTACGCTCGAAGAAACACATACATTCGAAAGTACATTTTGTTCTAGAAAATATTACATATATTCATATAACATTCAATATAAATAAAATTACGTTAATTATCTCAATTACACATATCTCAAAAATTTCATAAAGGGGGTTATTAAATCTTAAGAAACAGATGCACAATACATTACTATTACATATTAAGAATAGTAGCTGCTAATACTAATAGAATTTAAGCACTACTGTATTAATATAAATAAGTTCGTTTTTTAATGTATTGTTTTACTTTAAATAAGTTAATAACTATCCGTAACTGTAAAACTATTGTCTAAATGTGACCGTTAATGATATTTTTATACATTATATTTCTTCAGGTAAGAAAGTAAATAGGAAATGTATGAATTTTTCAGTATAAAAATTATTTTAATTATTTCTTTTAGCTGAATGACTCCTAATAAAGGTTGAATTCATCATTATCATTCTTGCTTTGTCATTTCTCCTTTTGTTTTATTTTTAGCTCCATTGTTAAAGAAATTTTTTTGACACTGCCTCTATCAGAAGGAATCTCAGATACAAACGTTAGTCAGGAGGTTTCTCGTCTTTTAATCGTTTAATCTCGTCTTTTTGCACCACAACTGTTTTCTGATTTGTTTTACTATGATTTTTCTGTTATACCATCTCTTTTTTAATTCCCAAAAAAGGATTTCTACTAACAGTGTCTTTCGCATTATAACTGGTGAAATGTTAAACTAGTTCCAACAATGGTTTAATGCATTTCATATTGATTCAGATAATTTGTTTCTCAGATATTTCTTTCGTGGTTTATTTATTCAGTGGACTTTGAGTGGGGCATATTGCTAAAGGTGTATGTTATGACACGAGAATGCGCCACTTTTGCGTAATTCACAGTATTTTAAGTATGTTAAAGACAAGGTCTTAGGAACAGTGAAGACAAGGTTTTAACAATTAAACCTCAACCTACCAATTATGTGGAGCAAAACGTTTTATTCTCATCACGAATGAAATGAATTTCTACGAGAAGTATATGATGGCATAAGAAATTGCTTAGGAATAGTAATTTACTTAACATATTGCTGCCTTTTATTTATATTTGTCAATTTCAAAGATTTAAATATCTTCTGTATTAATTTTGCAATCCTGTAATTTAAGCTATTTTTAGGATTTGAGTTTTGAGCTAAACTTTCAAGGTGTACAACGCATTCTTCTCAAATTCTAAAAATTTAGTTTGTTTGTCACTCATTGCAATTACTGCTATTTATACAACTGAAAGAAATAGCTTATAAGTTATTCTATGGCCGCGGTATCCGAGTCATCATGGTGGTGAACTGCGTTGATTTTATCGAATCATGGACTCGAGCCCTGACGCTACTAAAGACCCACCGCTTAACGGCTCTGATGTAAGTTAAATCTGGATGAGGTTACAAGTCCTTCCGTTAGTGTGGAAATGTGGAGATGTGCTAACTTAGGAGCCGTTCTCGTCACTTTGTGACATTGGGATATTCGCGGTTTCTCTTCACTAACCTTGGGGACTTTTAATTAAGATTGATTGCTTTTGCTAAACAACCTTTGCCAACCAAAAATGAAAAAGTAATTTCGGTAAAGCAAACAGAAAAGAAGTGAAGCGGGAGAGTTAGGAAATACATGAACTACGACTGAGAGTCGCGATAGAGAGGTTGAAGGAGGAGTTGAAAGAGGTAGAAAGAGAGGTTGAAGTAGGTGGTTGGATTAAAAGTTGAGTGATTCAGAGATTTTATTTAGTTATTCCAGTGTTCAACAATTAATTGTACCAGAATCTGAGTTGCAGTCGAGGAAGACTTAGTGGTAAGAGTCTGTTAGATTATTATTGGTACATTGAGTTAAGGTAGTAAAACCCTTGCCCGGAAGAGCATTCATAATTGTTGTTATATTAACTAGAAGTTAATAAATTGTTCTAGTGTCTCTTTGATTGACTTATTAAGTCTTAGTGTTTAATCATTGAGTTGTAGCGGCTGCCCATTCCGGGCACAAGAGGCAGCCCGGAATGGGCAGCCGTTACAACTTGACCGAATTTTAAAATTGTGAGGTCCATTACCAATAGACTTAAAGTTGCTTCTCAGTGCAAAGTTTATAGACAATTTTGTTTTCCTTAATATAAAACAGAACATTTGAATTCTCCTTTCAGCAGTGGATGATGATAGCATACTAGACATCATTCATTGAGAATAAGCGAATTTTCATTCAATGGAAAGGATCATTATTACTAAGTTTCTAATTTACTTTATTAGCACTTATTCTGAATTCGTATTGATGGAGACGATTATATAGTCCCCACTGCAATAACAATTTATATTTACCGCTTTCAGTCATTTGCTGCGAACCGCTTATCATCATTCTTAGAATACATTACGAAATACATCTCGGTCCGTTAACTGAATCAGACAGAAGGAAAGTTAAATAGGATTGAAGCTTAATTAATTGATTACACCCGTGCGAGAGAGCATGTATCAAATACCGAACGGCCAGTGTATTCACCGTTCGTAATTAATTCGTTTAGAAAGTGCGACAGAGAGGGGAAGTGTTTAATTTCGACTGAAGTCAATTTTGGAAACACCATAGAGTGAAGTAGTTGAGGTTGTCTGAAAACTAATATATCTTCTTATATTCGAATTATAATAGCATTATAAATATTACGTTATAATTTCGGCTATTGTTCTCTGTTTTTTGATGCACTACTCCGCATGAAAGGGTATTACAGTATTGAATTTGATTTATGATTCTTACTAAGGAGGGTATTTTTTGATTTTAAAATGCTAATTTTTTTAGTGTAAAATCTATAAATTAGGGTTAAAACTATAATTATTGATATTTAGACTATTAAAAATTTACCTATGTTTAGTAGAGATCTTATTCCACGATGAAAAAATTCGAGTTTTTTATATTGGTAGCCATTATCTTCTCAATCTACATCACCGGATCACCCAACTGAAATTTGCGAGTATGTGGTTAAAAAAAATTTCTCCTCTTCATCAAACTTTCATTTTATTGTAGACTTTAAAAGTGATATTTCAAAGATAAAATCAAAATGTAAAATGAAATTTATATTTCTTTAGGAAATTGTAAATTACTTGGAAATTAAAAATTAATTACATATTTTACAAAATGTTCCCTAATGAAGCAACAAAAGTGAAGAAGAGAATCATTAGCATAAGGAGGTAAGAAGTATAGTGGTACCTTGAGATACGAATTTAATTCGTTCTGTGACCATCGTCGTATGGCAAAAAAATCGTTCTAGCAATTTTTCCCATTTAAAATAATGTAATATATATTAATGCGTTCTAGCGATATGAAACTAATCCAAAACACAGTTAAATTACATATAATATACACAATTTGTATATAAATAAACGAGTAATAACACACATAATGTTTATTAATTTATTTATTAATATATTAATAACACACAATGTTTATTAATCATCACTTTAACGTCGGGCCTTTTTGGCCTCACTTTCCTGACTTTCACTGCGTGAGACCTTCACAAGGTAACGATCAAGAGAGGTCTGTTTCTGCCTTCTTTTTAAAATGTTGCGAAAGAATGTGAGACACCTATCATCAAATAAGGCACTCGCTCTCCCTGTAGACAATTTCTCTGGGTGTCATTTTCCCACAAAATCAGACATTTCATGCCACTTGCCAAGGATATCACTAATTTCACGTGAAGTAAGTTTCTCCTCTGGCTCGACCTCCTCCTCACTGCTGAGCTCCATCATTACCCCCGAGTGGGAAATCTTCTGAAACTCCTTCAGTTCTTCTGTCGTGAGTTCTTCAGCATACTCCTCAATGAGATCAGCAACATCTGTCCCGTCTACCTCTAGGCCCATGGAGCGACAAATGGATACGATCTACTCTGTTTCGCTTCCATTGAGATCATTTTCTTAAGCTTTTTCTTTTCAACAGTTTTGTCTTTAACTTTGGGATATATGGTTAAAATAACAAAATATGCAGAGTACAGTATATTTACTATCCAAAATGACACGAAAAACAGGAACAAACAAAGCGAATAACACATCGTGGCTGCCATACAGAGGACTCTGGTCTCAACAACCAAACAGAGCGACATAGCGGGCAGAAGCGGCGGGAGTAAAACTGAGCGTACGCTCTGCCATCTAGGGATCCCCTATGCAATTATTGCACATCGCAAATTCGTATCTCAAATTTTTCGTTGTATGTCGAGGTATAAATTTTAGAATATTTCATGTTGTATCTCGAAACATTCGCATGTTAGGACATTCGTATCTCAAGGTACCACTGTATTAGCTATAACACAATGAATACAAAGTTTCTTCCCACGCCTTTAGTTGACTCAGTCTATAGTGGTAAAATTAATAATTATAATAATTTCATGAAAATAATGAAAATAAAAACGCAGTCAAATTCTTTTATTAAATTGATTTTCATCAAAATAATTAATTTACAAGAATTATTTGCATTAGAAGTCAAATTTGTTCTCGAACTTTTGTAATGTATATTTAGAGTCCATTTTATCTCCTTGGGGATTATGGAGCATTATACAGAGTTTAATTGGTCATCGATTGGTCATATGTTCAGAAATTCCAGGCAACAATTTGACATATAGAAGACTGGTTCTTTGTAGTGAACTTTCCAGGTAGTGTGTACTTAGGTATAGTCCTTCTTGGTTATTTGGAAAATTCCAATTTAAATTCATGTAAAATTTTCTGTAAATACTATACTATAAATAATATTCTATAAATTCATGAATAAATAAAAGAAAATCTTATATAGAACATATACTACACGACATTGAAAATTCAACACCAAGGAGTGGCCAGAAAGTGATGAAAATCAGCAAACAGAAAGAGATAGCGAGGAACAATAAGTCATCTTTCTTTCGAAATTATATACATACTACAGAGCGAGAATAACGCCGGCTTAGTTAGTTGTAGGAACACCGTGGACACTGATACACGAAACAGCACGTCCAGGTACAGATTCAATGAGAGTACTTATGGAGTCCTGAAGAATGGCTCTCCATTCTCTGTCAGTTCGTCATCTGAACGCGGCAGTGGTAGGGTGTGCAAATGGCGTCCAATCACATCCCAAATGTGTTCAATTGGTGAAAGATCAGGAGGGAACGATGGCCAGGGAAGCATCTGTACATTTTGCAGAGCACGTTGGCTGATGTGAGCAGTGGGAGGTGCAAGCCTCTAGCAACCGATTGGCAGGAAATGACTCTAGGTTCATATAAGAACCTCCACGGTGTCTTGAAAATGCTGCAGAGTGGAGATAGAATTAGCTTCCAGGTATGCCACCGCTTGAAGATGGATGCATCCATCCAGAATTGCTGATGTCACTCAGGACCACTGGAAAGAAGAAGAAATTTAAAACATTATTTGAAAAATCAAGAAACCATACTAGACAATACTTTATAATTTTAAAATTGGCTTCAAATGCAGTGTTAACAAATAATTAAGGATATAAGAAATTCTGTTTTATATGATTACCCTAAAGCTGTATTATATATATATATATATATATATATATATATATATATGTGTGTGTGTGTGTGTGTGTGTGTAATATTTTATTATATATTCTTAAAGAACCATGTAATAACTAAAGAAATTTAATTTTTACAATGTTAGGATCTCTTACATTTGTATAAATTAGCAAAGCGTTCCTCCAACTCAAAAATGATTCAGATTTTTTTAATAAAAAATATCAATTATTATTTTTTTATTTTTAAAATTAATGAATAATTTAATTGGCGAAATCTTTTTCACATATTTTATTTTATTCCACTCTTCATTTTCATTACACTTCAAGATTTAGTACTTGTAAGAAAAATGAATCGTCAAATTGATGAATGATTTATCCTTTTGTGTAGACACCGTTTTGAACTTACTACAAACACATGTATAAAAAATATGAGATCTGTTGGTACTTATATTGGCATAAAAATGCCAATATAAGTACCAACAGATCTCATATCATTTTTCTGTTGGTTCATGTATTATGCATTGTACATAAAGTTACCCTCTTTCCCAAACTTTTCTAAGAGCTTTGAAGGGTAAATAAAAACTATTTCTTTACTATTTACAGTCTGATACTAGCATTCGATCTCATATTAATTATACATTACATGCATTAAATAAACTTTCATTGAATGTATTGATTATATGTGTAATTCATGTAATTTATTCTAATAGATAATTAAAATTAAAATAAATCATTTTATTCCAGAATATTTTTATTCCTTTTCTTAAAACATATTAGCAGCTAATGTTCATAGATAATCAATTAACAAATTCTTTTATTTTTATCCAAAAATATTGAAGATTATTTTAATATAAGTTTATATAAATGAAAAAAACTGTTTTATTTCACATTAAAATATTTCATTGTTTTTCTTTGACATAAAAAAATTCTTGATTTTTGCTTAAAATTCTGAAAATCAATAAGCAATATTTGTTTGCAAGTTTATGCGTTTTTTAATGTTTCTTATATTTGTAATAGTAAAGTAATAATCTATTATTTTTTCTTTGAGCTGGAATATGTATAATTATATAATTTACCGAAAGTTTATGTCTAAAGAATATGTTTTACATCATTTGCTTTCATAAATTGATAGAGATTATAATATTTGGATGTGCAAACTGCTTAACTCTGATTTTTTGTTTCAATTAAATTTCATTTATTTCATTTTTATTGTGTTACTTTCAAAGCTATTTTTTTCCTTTCAGAAGTAATTAAAATTATCTAACCAATAAGATATTTCTTAAATGTCCTACTGGAATTTTAAAAATTTTTTTTATAGCAAATCCAAAACACCTTATAAAACTACAGAAGTAGAAAAGTAATGGCTTAAAATAAAATATCCAAAATAAAAGCATAAATAAAGGCTTAATATTCTTTAATTTTTTATAATCATTGTGTGGCAATTATAATTTACAAGTGTTTTTTTTTTCCAGTATCATTTTTCTGTGCAAATGCTACCAAAAATAATGAAATTTAATCCAAATTCGTTCGATTCCTTTCAGGAAAATTTATGCAAGCGATCAATATATTATAAGCATTTTGATACTGATTGAAAATTTACAGAATTTATTTAATGTTGAGGTATCGCCACTTTTTACCATAAGAATATTCATCTGAATATTTCCTTTTAACCAGAGTTTTGACGACCTAACATGAATAGTTGAGAAGCAGAAGAATAAAATTTTTCAATCGTATATATAAGCTTGTTTGAGCATATCACTTCATATAATTAACATAAGTTCTATCTTTAAATTTTCAGGTTTAAAAGTCTTGTTTAAATTTAACCTGATGCGCTAAAAGTACTCAGACGTATCAGCACGTTTCAGCTCTTAATTTTTTTAATCTGTTTTAATTTTGATTATTATTATTATTATTATTATTATTTACTTTTCTATTCAGGTTTTTTGGTTTATATTGTTTTGTTCATTTACTTTTAGAAATATTTTATAGTGGACTCATACATTATATAACAGGTTTCTATAGGTGAATTCTAGGCCTATAAAACGAATTTAAACCTACAAATCTGTCATGAGTCAAATTGAGAATTTATATATGTTATAATGCATTTTTTGCTTTAGAGAATTTCTCCAACTTAATAATATTTTTACACTGATGTCCAAAATTTAAGCAATGATGTAAATTTTAAGTAGATAGCAATGAAATTGCAGAAAAGGAGTTATTGTGATCAGTAGAAGGAACACGCAATGCAGTAGAAATGTGATCCGCATGCAAATGTTAGGAACAAAACGTCATACGCTACGTGAGAATACGCAAAATACGAACGGTCGGTGAGCGCAGTTCAAGACTACAATAAAAGGAAGAAAGAAGGCTCAAATAAAGACATTCGCTGCAAGTGAAAAATATGGCTAGTAAAATATGGCTAGAAGAAATCACCTGGACGACTTCACATGTGGAAGAATGATCAGAAAGCTGGAAGAGACTGCATTTGTCTAGTATAGCTGAAGAGTTCGGATTAAACGAAAGGGTCGTTTTCCGCGATTGAGAAACCTTTCAAACCATAGGTACAGCTGTTAAAATGGTTGGCGGTGGCCGCTCTAGGAAAACAACTCCAGTGGATGATCGATGGATGTCCTGCAGGCGAAAAGAGCCCGATACCCGTCAGCAAGCACCGTTGCTCAGAAAATGTGTACAGTAACAGGGAGACAAGTTTCGCGCTTTACTATGGTCAGACGTCTTCATAAATGTGGCCTATCTACCCACCGTACTGAACGCTGTATCCCTTTGAAAGTTGGCCATCGTCTGGTCCGTTTAGAATGGTGAAAGGAGCACAAAAACTGGACATCTCATCAATGAAGTCGTGTCCTCTTTACGGATGAGAATCGTTTCAGTGTCTCAAGTGATTCTCAACACCAGTTTATTTGGAGAGAGGCCGGGACACGGTTCCATCCCAGTAACATCACGGAAAGAGACAGCTACGGTGGTCCTGGTGATGTCGTCTCAAGAGGCATTATGCTGAATGGGGGGACTGAGCTTCAGGTTTTCGACATATGTTCTCTCATTGGAGATATCTATTTTAAGGAGGAGATCCATCCCCATGTAGGTTTGTTCTAAGGTGTTACTGAACTAGATTTTGATTTTGAGAAGGACAATACCCGGCCACACCAGGCTTCTGATGTTCAGCAGCTATTTGAAACTGAAGATATCACTCGAATGGATTGGCCAGCGTTCTCCCTTATTTAAATCTGACAGAGCAAGTGAAGTATGCTTTGCAGAGACGCCTTGTGGCACGATTACATCCTCTGGGGAACTCCCTAGAAATGAAACAGACGCTTATTGAGGAATGAGCACTCTTACTTCATATTCTGTTGGACAATCTGGTGCAGAATATGGAGAGACGATGCAAAGCAACTATTGTAGTAAGAGGAGGGCACATCTCATAATAAGGAACATCTGCTTCTTGTTCTTCCTCTTGAAGAGATAATCATGTAAAACGAGACTATGAGTTCAATAAAGGCTTTTTTGTTTGACTCCATACTATACGTATTGTATTCATTTATGTGAATTTACGTTTTTTTCATCGTTTAAGTACAAAATATTGTCTCTCTTTGCTGAACTTCATATCTATCAGATGACTTCTTGAGTAGTTGTGGCAAAAAAAATCCCACTTGTTACTTAAGTGTTGCACACCAGTGAATATATATATATGTGTGTGTGTGTGAGAGAGAGAGAGAGAGAGAGTGTATGTGTGTGTGTGCATGTATATATATATATATATATATATATATATGTATATTTTTTGAACATTTTCAAGTTTTTTCATATGTGTGCGAACGGCGCGTATGTGAGGATTTCAATTTTTTGGTCCTGACTTTAATTTTGGCTTTTAAATGCCATTTAAATTCTCAAGTTCAAAATTGCAAATATTGGGTTGGAGGGAAAGTTCTGTCGTATTTTAAAGAAAATATTTGAATTCATTTATAAAAATATGTGTTTAATATTAATCAATTATATATGCTCCGTTATTTGTTACAACCTGTTGCCATCTTTCTGGTAACCTGTGAATTCCTGTTTGGTAGAAGTTCTCGTCCTTGGAGTTAAAATAGTCAGCAACTGCCTTAGAAACACTTTCAAAAGACTTGAATTTTTTTCCCGTTAGATAATTTTGCAGAGATCTGAACAGGTAATAATCAGATGCTGCAATGTCAGGGGAATACGGTGGGTGACTAAGGACTTCCCATCCTAACGCATTCAGTTTTTGTTGTGTCACCATTGCAGTATGCGGTCGAGCATTATCGTGGTGGAACACTATTCCTTTTTTGGACACTAATCCTGGCCTTTTTCTTTGATAGCTGTATTCAATTTATCCAGCTGATTGCAGTACAGATCCGCGTTAATGGTTTCCCCCTGTTTCAGCAACTCGTAGTACACTGGATCTTTCCTGTCCCACCACAAACAAAGCAGTACTTTTCGTTGATGGATACTTGGTTTTGGAACTGTTGCTGATGATGTTCCTGGTTTGCAGTAAAATTTTTTCTCTTAATATTCTCGTAAAGAATCTACTTTTCATCTCCAGTAACCAGCCTGTCCAAAAAATGGCTCCACGTTGTGTCTAATCAGATGAGATGAACACATTCTTACACGATCAGACAAATTCTTATCCGTTAATTCATGTGGAACCCAAACACTTTGTTTTAACCCAAACCCAAGAGATTTAATGTGATCTCCAACAGTTGTATGATGAATTCCAAACTCTTCTGCAATTTCTCGACTTGTTAAATGTGGATTATTTTCCAACATGGATCGCAAAACATCATTATCGATCTTGGATGGTCGTCCAGATCGATCACTTTCTTGGAGGCTCAGATCCCCGGAACGAAATTTGCTAAACCATCTTTGACAAGTACGATCATTTACAATATCTTTTCCAAATACCGCACATAAATTTTTACATGCAACCGATGCGTTGCTTCCTTTTTGGAATTCGTACAAAATGCAGTGTCGTAAATGCACTTTATCTACTGACATGCTTTTCACTTTAAATATCACAAGTAAATGATGAACGGTAAAAAAGGACTCCTTTTATATTATATAGCATCTAAAAGAACAAAAAAAAATAGGAATGACTCCTTAGCCAGATGTTATTTTTTTTATTTAGAAGAAAAATTACCTGCCTATTTAAAATACGACAGAACTTTCCCTCCAACCCAATACTTTCATATCTAGAGTCGTGGGAAGTGATAATTTTCCTGAACTCCATTAGAGAAATTAGAAACATTCTGTAATAAATTAAAGGAGATTATATTTTAAGGAATTAATTATATTTGTACGAAAATTAACTTTAAAAACTGACAAGTGTGTTTGCAGAACAACGTTGGTGCTAAATTATTAGTGCCATTCTAACATGATTTTAGTCTGTCTGTCTGAAACCATACGCTTGTGGGTCAAATATATTAGGCTTGCTGGAGACAAAATGGCTGCTGCTAATTTCGCATAATTTGCTCGTCGCATTCCCTGCTCGCAACAACAACATCCTCGCTCTTCAGTACGTTTGTCGTTTAGAACGTCGTTTAGTCATTTTAAATTCGACATCAGTACATTAGGTTTACATTTTGTACATTACACTCTAGCAATAGGGCTCGTGCTCTTTTTAAGTGAGCTTACATTTGTAATTGCTTCTGATTAAGTATATAGACAAAACTTTTATGATAGTTGAGTTAGCTCACTCAGATTTTACTATAGTAATGCGATGCGATACAAATGCCCCTTATGGTGGAATATTCTTCGACTATTTTTACATGATATAAAAGTTTAAATTTTTATTCAAATGGCCCAGTTCTGCGGTCCATAGATTGTTATCGGGCAGGCCACAGGTTGGGAAGGCCTGTTGTGAAGTGAGAGAAAATTGGTGTACGCTATCTGACAGACAGTGTTTGAGAACAAACTCGCTCGACTCCAACCAAATAAATAAGAATTCAATTTGATTATTATTCCAAGTTAGATTAAATTTGCGTTGATGGTTGTTAGATAGATGTCGAGTATTGCTATGTAACTGAAGCGATTGAAATACGCTAAAATGATACAATAATCTGTTTCCTCTTCATTTGAATGTGATTTTGTTGAAACTTTTTCAGTGACTATTCAGCTTATAAATGATGAAAGCTGAAATAAATAACAGAGAGACTTCACAGCATTTAAGTATATATTTATTTTATTCATAATTTATATTATTCCGGATTCAATTCAGTATTCTGATTATTTTGAAATTTTAGTGCCATTTTATTTTACATAAAAGTATTTTACAATACATCTAAAATTAATAAAATTACATGAATGCTTGTTTAGCTATCTTATTTGAATTCAGGATTTAAAATACAATTATATTAATTAAATTTTAGTTCATTATAATACTCGTAAATTGCTAAAGAAATCCACATATTTACCATTACGAAATATTTCCCCATACCCATTTGAAAGCTGAAGGAGTAGCATAAATCCTCCTTTTTATCTCAGTATTTATTTTTCAATGCATTTTACCTTTGTCTGTTTCACAAGCGCTTTAAATTATTCCCTTAATTAACTAGACGAATCAACAACAAAGAAAACTGAATTCTGAACGAAACATTAATTCCACGTCAATTCAAATACAACATCAATTTTGAAATTAAACAGTTCAATAGAAAACTGAACGAGAGACAGACAGAAACATCAAAAATTTCATTTTTAAGCTATGGGCTAGTAAAGTAAAGCACAGGAATGTCGTTTAGTCATTTTAAAGTAGTTAATAAACGGAAATTTCCAACTCATTTTCATTCTTTTGTCATTTGCTATTGTATTCGACAAAGAAATTTAGAACTTACTTATGATTCACCGCTCAAGGCTGCTGAATTAATTTCTAAAGTTTGAAATGCATAATATTATTTTGACTGATTCATTCCTCTCTGATACCGATAAGGTAATTTAATCTGTTTGAATTAGCTTTAAGAGCTATGTTGAATGAAATATCCTATTTGGCAAATCTTTTGAAGCAAAGCCCCTATTCACCTAAGCGGATGTATAATATCAATAAGATAAAATGAGATTCTAATTTAGAAAGAGCTGCAAAATTATTATTTATATTAGGCTATGTTATGCTAGATGGATATTTCTCTCATGCGTCTTCTCTCTCGTTATTATTTGAGAGAGAGAATTACAAGGTCATTAAGATTCATAGTCTAGCGCCAGCGACACTTCAGTTTTATGAATTTTACGACAATAGTTATGACTTATTTCGTCACTGAAACATTTACTGGAGTTTGATCCGTTTGATTGAGGGAATTTAGTTTGCGGAAGGATGCAGATTATTTTATTTTGTTAATTTTTGAATACGATTCATTGTTCATCACTAACTATGCTACGAATGTAAGATTCTTATAAATTGAAAGTATAATTATTTAAATTAAAAGTATTTGTAGTAAAAATATGCCTGAATTGAATTCCATAATGAACAGATTTTGTTTATCAGATTTTGTAACATACAATGGTTATTTTTAATCTTCCCTTTTTATCTGATTCTGATATTTGAAAATAGATTAATTATTTTATGATGCAAGATTTGAAGCTTCTGTGTGGTTTTCAGAAAGTTGTTTCACTTAAATTATGTGTCTCGATTTATGTGATTCATTCTAATCGTAATTATGTCAATTTAATTTTTAAACTTAATTAAATTTAATTTAATTAAATTCGAAATTATTTAAAACAATTAGTTTTGTAAAACTCATTGAAAAATGTTTCTTTTTATGGTTGTTCAAGTGTTGTATTTAATATGTTTTGGATAGAAATTGAAGGAGGATGGCTAGGATTTTGAAGACTAAGAAAGAAATATACATATGCACTGCTGGTGATTAAAATTGCAACATCACGAAGGAGAGAAAATTAAAAAAAAAAGATCATTATTGTACATAAACAGGAAGACATGAAGACAAATGATTAAATATGCAAGCAGTTTCGGAGTTTACAATGGGGCAAAATTAGTAGAAACAACTACCAATTTTATCAGCTAAAATTGTCCTTGCCCGTTTAGGCATGAAGTCGAACTGGACTTGGATGACAGAAATAGCCAACTCATTCCATGCTGCTTCAAGTCTGTGCTACACTTCGTCAACAGTATTAACTAAGGGAGGGTGGTGGGTCAGTCTCTGAAAAATCCCTGATCAGATGTTTTCAATGGGTGACATATCTAGAGACAATGCAGGCTAGGGTAATAATGGAATACCCTGTGTATCGAGGAAGATAAGAACACGACGCGAAGCATGAGGTATGGCATTATCTTGTTGGAAGATGGCATTTGGCAGGCTTAGAAGATGAGGCAGAACCACTTGAATAAGATGTCAGAAATGTACAGATCTGGGTTCAAACTACCGTTGATCCAACTTAGAGATGTGTGTATGTGTCATTTACCCAAAGGCTGCCCAAACCCTCACTTCAGGTGCAGGGTCCCTATGCCGATATCGAATGCAAGCAGGTGACGAATAGTCTCCTAGGAGCCTCCAGATACGTATATAGCCATCAGAATACTGTGCGTAATCGGGACTCGTCAAAAAAAGACGACGTTGTGACACACCTCGATCGAGCCTTTTCGTTCGGCGCATCAAAGTCACCATCTTTCTTTGTGCTGCAATGTCAAGGGAAGATGAATTAATGGTCGCCGGGCTGGCAAACTACATTTCTGCAAACGTCGTCCCACCGTACGAGTGGAAAATGGACATGCCACAAACATGCCCATTTCCTGACTAATAAGCCATTCTATGATTGGACGATTTTGCAAAACCTACCTCATAATATGTCTGCCCTCTCAGACATTAATCATGGGAGAGAGTGAAGACTCTACATGCCATTCAGTATGACCCTCAGCAACCATTGAATACGCAATCGCATGACAATGGTTGGATTGCAATCAATGCGACGGGCAATATCACGAAACGATAACCCACTCTCGATAGGCAACGATCCTGCCTCTATCGAATTCCGATACTTGCTGGTAAGCCTTTCTTCTTATTCGAGGCATAACACGATATTAAGAGTAAATTCCGACCTTACTAAGCGCTTTCCGAATGAGAAATCTACTACACAGCTTTTCTTTCACGCAGTGCTTCAAAGGTTGTTTCCCCCTCCTGCGTTTTCTAAATTCGCTGAAATATTAATCACATGCATATCCTAACCTTTTCTTCCTTTCATGTGATTTTGATATTTGTCTGGTCATTCCTTTCTGGTATTGCAATTTCAGTGGCCAGCAGTGTACTTTGGAAAGTATTGACGAAAATTTGAATTAAATGTTGTTGAAGTTAGATTGTACATTGTGTGCAATATATTTGCCAAATGTGTATTTGCTTATCTGTTATAGATTGGTTACATATGTTATTTCCATCATTTATTCTTAAATTAATAGATAAATGAATTAAGAAAGTGTCCAGAGAGTGAAAAAAAGAATTGGAAATGCAATTAATGCAATTTATTCCGTATGTTTGATTTTGACTTTTTTACTGGAGCATTACACATGTAAACAGTAGGTATTGAATACATTTTAAAAAATTCAAAATGCAATATTCTTAGCAATTTATTTCTTTCTATCTTTCGACGTTCAATATTGATTTGAGTGTAAATTCAAAAAAATATTCAGTTCCAATTTTAAGGTAACTCAGATACATTAAAACAAGAGAAATTGAGCTTATTTTATGCCAAATATAAATAACACTCAATTTCATATAAATGAAGTTCACAATATATTTTTAAGATTAAGAAAATTAAATGATTCTTCATATCTCTTATCGTATTTTAAATTACTGCCTAAAGAACAAATGAAGGGAAAATAAATTTTAAGTTACTATGCTAAGTTGTTTGGTAAAAAATATCTTCAACAGCACTAAACATATTCTACCAATGCTATTTGAAAGGAGGGGATAACCAGCTGAAACAAAATCTTTCTATTCCTCATGTATATCTTTGACACTTTCTCTAACTCCGATTATCTCACTCAGGTAATTATTCCCTCATTAACAAGGCAAATTAACTACAAGAAAAACTTCATTCAGAACGAAAAGTTACTTCAAATGCAATTATAATTCAACAGCAGTTTTGAAAGGATACAATTCAGTAGAATATACAAGAAAGAATGAAAGATATTCTTAAGTAGGAACATAACACAGAACCATTTAAAATTTTGAATAAGAGTGATGAGTTAATAATGGTGATGTATAGGGAATTTTAGGGTGTTAATTAATGGAAACATTCATCATCTCTCCTTGAAGATTCTTTTGTTCTTTACTCTTCATTTTAGAAAATAATTTTAAAAGTTAATTATTGTTCGGAACTCGAGGCATCTGTGTTCCTATTTGGAATTGGAAATGCCTAAATTAGCTATTTTGACTGATTCCTTTCGGGGGTACGGTTTCAGCAATTTAATCCAATTGATTGAAACAAATGAATTGTGTATATCATTTTGAATTCCCTGTCTCCTTTGACGAATCTTTTGAATGAAAGATTGTATTCATCTACTCTGTTGTCTGTAATATGTAAGTTAAAAGGAAATATTGAAATAAAGAAACCTTGTTAATTTATGTTTACATCAAATTTGAAATTCTAGATGAATATATCCCTAATCCCTTTTATCACTCATTTGTGACAAATACAGTATTACTTTCATACTCAAGGTTTGCTGTTGCTGTTTTTCTTTCTAAGATGTGTAAAGATTTCAATACTTGTTTTGACTTATTCATTATTCCTGTATTTACAGTTACTTAATTAGTATTTCATACAACATTTCAAATCCCTTTGAAAGCAGATGAATTCTATTACGATTCATTGCTCCAATTTTTTACCCTTCTCACAGAAATTAGAAGCAATTAAAATATTTTATTTTATTTAAAATTAATTCAATATAATTACTAACTTCTAAATTCTTTGCATAAAATTAGTATCCTGAAAGCCTGAACGATGCTTCTTGACAAGACTTTCAAGTGTTTTAATAAGAATTTTTAGGTACAAAGTTTTGAATAGAAATATAGGCTAAAGAGGGACATTAATATTGACAAAAAACTTTGAAAGCTTCTCAATTATATGTTTTTAAGTACAGATAATGAATTGCGTTTTGTAGTAGCTTGATGTGTATTTATTTATTAGCCAATCAGAAATTGGAAATGAATGTCATTTCTATTTAGGCCTTATATAATAATTAATGAATGAATATGTGCTGATAAGTGATATAAGAATGGATAGAAAACTTCGAATTGTAATTAAAACTTTGTATTATATTATTACGAAATTAATCATTGTATTGTACTGAAACCAATAAAACATACAGGCTGTAATGAATTCCAAATATCAATCATTTAACAAAATTTCCCTTCAATCACCTACCGATCAATAATAATTTGAGTTTAGAGCCTGGAAAAATTTCAAATTCTTGTATGTATGTGTATGTGTGTGTGTGCGTGTTTGCGCTAATATAAATGTTCAAATCCACTTATTTCCTTATTTTTGTCATAAAAGATGTTCTTTAGTACTTTTATGTATAATAAAATTTAAAAGTTTTGTCCAAACAACCAGCTCTGTAGGCTAGAGTCTGACATCGGGTAAGCCCCATGCGGGCCATGGTTTGAATTGGCCTGGTATAGACTGTGATTAAATACTTATAAAATGATATTTTTATTACCGTGGAGTATTAAAGTTTTCTATAAAGTTAATGTGCATTTTATAGTTAATTTCTTGTTCTATATGTGATATATTTTCACCGACTTATAAAATAAAACTTTATCAATCATATTCATTCATATATAAATATAATTTGAAAATGGATATTTTAAATATTTATATACACAGTATTTGATTTCATAATATGATATGGATATTAATGAAAAATAACAATTCACATTAATGCATAATTTCAAATCCTACACAGTTTATCAAAATACTCTTATGAAAGAATTTAAGCTAATTGTGTTTCATTCCATTTTCAGAACTTATAAATATATATCAATTCATGGTAGAGTAGTAGACATAGTCCTTAATTATATTAATCTAAACCCTCAATTCCGGTGTTTACACTTATAATTTTCTGAACACATTAATATACGGAAATTGTCAATCATAACTTTTATCCTATGTTCTAATAAATAGCTTGATTTTTTTTCTTATAGCAAACTTATTAATAATGACGAGAATATTTTTCAACAAAATGAAATTGAAAGAGACAAGGAAAAATTAATAAAATTGAATTTTTACTTTCCTTAAATTATGAATAACAGAGCGAAAAGATGTTCTTTTAGCCACCCAATTTTTTTTTTTTTTTTTTTTCATTTAACGACAAAATGGCCACCCGAGCAATTTAAAAAAATAAAGTGTTTAATGAATATATTTCCTGTTTAAAATAAAAGAATAAACAAATGAATGAATGAGAGAATTAAAGAATTTAGTAAATGAATGGCTGAGTGAATGAATAATTAAGTGAATGAAAGAATTCAGTAAATGACTGACTGAGTGAATGAATAAGTGAAAGGGTGAGTCGGTGAATGAATTATTGAGTTAATGAATAAGTAAGTGAATGAAAGAATTCAGTAAATGACTCACTGAATGAATGAATAAGTGAAAGAGTGAATCGGTGAATGAATTTTTAAGTGATATAGTGATTTAGTGAATGGATGAATGAGTGAGTGAGTAAAGTGTGAATGATTGAGTAAGTGAATAAATGAATGTGTAAAGGAATGAATAAAAGAATGAGTGAGTAAATGTAGGAAAAAAATGAATGAGAAGAATCATTTATTGAAAGAATGAGGGTGTGAATGAGTGAACGAATATATTAGTAAGTTAATTAATTCATTAATTAATCAGATTAATTAAATTGATTGTTCGCATGCACAGTTTTTCTCTTTGTCTTAAATTTTGGAATATCAAACATATCTTTTTCATTTAGATATCAAGAAATATTTCAAAATCAAATTCTTTTCTAAAAACATTATAAGAATAATGTTAACAAGTATTTATGTGACATTTAATGTTTATAAAAATATACTTCACTATTCATCTATCACAAAATTTATCATAATCTTTACTCAACATATTGGAAGTAACATACATTACTTAAACTCACATATCTCTATACTTAAATTAACTCTTAACTTGAAATTTTAATTGAACTCAGTTGACTTTACAGCTCATAAAATCAACATACAGCGGTTTACTACCAATTACACTTTACGGTTATAAGTAATATATATCATGCCCTTGATACAGGTCATTGCAAAGGCATTTAAATGTTTTACTTTAGGTTTTCTTGATTACACTCCCATTACATAAAAATAATTTGTTACTAATAATAGACATTGTTAGTTAATCAATTGTAAATTTTGTGTTTGTGTCCGATTGAAAGTTTTATAATGAAGAAATTACTGAACATATTTTTCTTAGGCTTTCAAATTTTGGTTAATAGTCCCACTTTTATTCTTTGTGTACATATCTGTATATTAGAGATTAAAGAAATTTGTTATCATACATTAAGAAATCTAGATCTGAAATCTTGTTTTTATCATATTTCACTTTTCAAATCACTCGACATTAATATCAGCTTTAAGATTTTGTTCACTTCATTCATATATATTACTATACTTGACTTAAAATTGTTTTAAAGCTCTTAATAATTTTCTTTTTTCAGTTAAAATTATTTATAAGTCTAAAAAAAAGATAAAGTTCTTTCATTTTCAGGAAGCGTTTATTACTTACTTCTTTTTAGAGTTTTAGCTATTTAAATTTTAAAAAAAAGAATTATATAATGTTTCCCGCTAACGCAGTTATTGCCAAAGCTTATTTATTTATAGCACATAATAATACATAGAAATAAAAGTACATAGAAAACAAAACAGCACAGTGAAAGCTATACGTTTAGTGATACATACAGAAGTACCAAGGTAGCTATGAGAATTTCGCCAACCTTTAAGCACATGCAGTGCCAGAGCTCAAATCGCGCAGTCTATTCTAAACTGATGGAAGGGAACAGTAAATATGATTAATATCCAACATACACTCAAAAACTTCTCGGAAAAAAGGTTTAATGATTATGATTCACACACACGTTTATATAAGATCTCACTCACTTCTTGTTTACGTTCATTTCCAGGATTTCGTATATCATCCATTAACCGACTACACAAAAATTCGCTATCCAAAGATTAATAAATAGTAATAATCTTCGCTGTTGACATTTCTCCTTGTTACTTGTTAAGATCTTCGTACTGCCAATGCGATAATTTCGTAAATTTAGATATGCTTTAAAGAGTAAATTTCTTTTACTTTTTACTTTTGCACCAACAGAGAAACAAAAACTTATCAAACAATTTTGCGATTTGTCCAAGTAATAAACAGTATCAAAAACAGAATATCAGGAAATAGTTAAATAAATTTTAGTCTGATAAGAGTTTTCTTTGTTCATTTTAATATATGTGATACGTCAGTTTGGAACAGTTTGGCTAATTCTATTTTGAATTGCTTATTTTAATTAAAATGAGAAATAAATGTTTTTCGTGAATTTTTTTCAAAAATAAAATACATTTCTTTTAGAATGCATCAAAGGAAAATACTTTTATGTAATATGTTTCATCTTATACTTTGCTTATTCTTAGGGAATGCCTTTTTAATCGGGAATACAGGATCACATGGGAAATGTATTGCCTTATAAAATAAATCGTTTCGTGTTCATATTTCTTATTAAATATATATTACATATACTGGTATTTGAATTAATCTTTTATTTTAATATAAGATACAGATTTCAACTGATTCGTATTAAAAATTAATTAAATAACTTTTTCTTCAAACAGCAGAGTTCTTTTGGTTTGTTTACAAAACTGCAAATATTCTAATTATGGGAAACTATTTAATAATACGAAAAGAAAATTAATACTCAATGTATAATGGTTTTCAAAAGTTCAGTATTCAAACAAATTAAACAAAATTGGATGAAAATATTTATTATATCCTGTATAACATAAAAACGTAAGAAAATGATATACGTAATGCATACTTTTTTTGTGATATCAAAATATCTTAGGATGGGACATACAGATTAAATAGAACGAAGTTTCTCAATAATGTATATGATCATACTGAACATCATTATAGGCCTGACAGTAATGTATCGTCAATGTCTGATGTTGTCAATATGTTTTATTGTTAGTAATGCCTAATGTTCACGCAAAGTAGCTTAAACTTACATTGGGCTTATACAGTGAATGAATAGAGTGAGCACCATGCCGTCTGAGAACGTCATGAACATCACCAAGGAGATTAAGTTCAGAAATGTATGCTAGACATTCTATTAAAACTATTATTTCTTCTTCAGAAAATTGATACAAGAGATTAATAGGGGAAGGGAAGGCATTAACTGCTTACAAAATAACGATATTGCCATTAAACCAGAGTACGGACGAAAAGTAGAGGGCAGTACATTGTCTCTGTGTATTTATGAGCACAGAGTACTCATTGTGGCAACAGTACATGGATGATAATCAGCCTAAGGTTACTCCTTTCCGTTCAAGAACACTACTGGGCATATACTTATCACATTATGTTATATTAGACTGAATATGCGGGATTTTGCATCTCTCTATGTGTGAACACTTTAAGAATCACTCTGCAAATCAAAGTAGGACAATATATTTTCAATCTAATTTACATGATTAATTACACAATTGAAAGGCTTCATCTTGAAGTGGAAAGTAAGGGAGGCGCACATTGTCTTCAGGTTTACGATTGGTCCAGCAGAAGACAACGAAACGGCTGCCCATATTGTGACAGTTCCACTTTCATACTTGACAGATGGAAGGAGAAAAGAACGATCATACATTTGTGCAGTTGTCCTCCAAACGTGCATCCGTACTGTTATAGGGAAAAGTGTGAAAGACGATTCTTCAGACCATATTACATTCTTTTAATTATCAATTGAACAGATATCGTGATGATTCTGGCACCACTATAAACTACGTTTGGCATTAACATCTATGACAAGTGATTTGGAAATTGCTTCTCAGATCTAAATGATCTGAATATGATAGTGCCTTTTAACTGTAATCCTTGATACTGGTGAGTCCAGATGATGATTGAGCTCTGCGATCACTTCAGCTGCAGTTGTTCGCTTTTTAGACATTATAATCCTCTTCATTATCCGTATATACATATAACTTATATAGGTTTACTTTTATTTTAACCAATTATTCATGATTTAAAATTGCTCTAAAAGTTTTGAAAACTCGTGTATTCTTGAAATCCTAAATGATTTTATTAGAATGAGGCAAGTATAGGAAATTCCATATATCTTCCTATCTCCGAAAAAGCTTTCCGACATCTACTTTACTTCCTGTTCCTTTAATTTGTTAATTATTGTCTGGTTAACTGGAAAACTTTGTAGTTTCGGAACAAAAACTCTTTTCAAAAATAAAAAGTAAAGTATTTGAGTTCTAACGCCATTAGAAATTTCAAAGAAAGTCTTACATTGTAGAACTGGTAAAAGAAAGGAAAAGAGTACTAAAACACATGCCTGGAGATTGCTAGTTTCAAATTCGAATAATGATCCATAGCTTTTTTTAAAACTTATTTGAATGAATGTAATTAGCATTTGCATCTCAGCATATACCAGGAACAAATACCAGTTAATTACGATTCGAGCCTTGTTCGTAGTAACACAAAAATTGTTATTTTGACTTGTTGGCTTACCTAACTAAATTGCAGAACATTGCAATTTGAATTCAGGTAAGAATTATGTTTTGTAAATTGTTTTAAAGTGATTTATTTTTAATGTTGTCATTCAATGAAGATTCTTAACCAAATTCTTATATTCAACCACCTGAAGTGTAAAAGAGTGTAGCATGAAAGGATATAAACGAAATGAACGAAGATAATTCATGCAAATTTATGAAACAATAACGAAGAACTGCTTATCGAAGTTTGATGAAACTTGAAATATATGCTATATGGACCATGTGGAAAAGGTTTCTGCAATAAAAAAATAGTTCAAATTTTGACCACTAGGGGGGAATGTGGTGCCCAAAGAAAGACAAAAAAAATATGTTAGAATTGTTGAAATGTATTCAATTACAGAATATGCTCAATATGTGCTCCATTGACATCAATAATGTATTTAAAGCGCATTATAGCGTTTTCAATGGTAGCGCGAAGCAACTCATGAGAGATTTCAACCACATGGCGCATAATGTGGGCTTTCAACTCAGATAAAGTTCTTATTCCTCCTCTATAAACACGGATTTTTAGAAATGCCCACAACCAAAAATTCAAGGCATGGTTTGTGAACTTGAAATTCAGCGTTTGCATCACGTGTATCTAATACGGATACCTTTTTAAAATGGATCGCAGAATTTTTCGTACTGTCGACCACGAAATCTTCAACTCACGTGACACTGAACAACCACTTGCTGATGAATAGATGGAACTGGAAGCTCTTTTAACCACAGCAGTAGCGACTTCTTCGACAGTTTCAATCCTAACCGGTTACCGTCCTCTTCCTTCTCTGAAATTTGTAGAGACCCAAATCTCCAGTCTCTTCAAATTTCATAATCATCTTTCTCAAACCTATCCTCGATATGAGGCCATTTCGCTGATACTTTAAACGACGATATTCATGCAGAGCTGCTAAGTGGTTGCTGAAGTTCTGATAAAACAGTTTTACCAGAAAAGCTCGATCTTTTTTTTTTTTTTTTTGTAGGGGCATGATTAACGTTGAGAAATGTACGCTGAATAATTTTCTGGCTATGACTGCAAGTTTATATAAAGGTTTCTGCATAAGAGATATTCGATACAAGCCACCTGGTGGTCAAAATTTGTACTATTTTTATTGCAGAAATCATTTCTCCATGGTCCATATAGCATATATTTCATGTTTCATCAAAATCCGATAAGCAGAACAGGTTCTACAGGAATCTGAATAGTATAAATTTAATTATAACCACCCGCTATATATATATTTAGACAGAAATCTGTAATATAACTGAAATAGTTAATTTCTTACCATTGGTGTTTTATTTAATTAAGGTTAAATTGTTTATGAATAACTAAGATCCATTTGGAGGTTATAATAATTTGTTAAATTACAATCAATTATCAGGTCCTAATGATTTAATTTGAGATATAAAATGTTCATTATTTGTGAGAATTATTGAGCATTTCTGGATCTACCTTTTAACGAGTAAAAGACGTAGGAATCAAAAGGATCGATAAAAACAACCGCAAAACGACCTGGAAAATGAAAGATTGATAAGTCAGATCCATGTTCAATGTAAATAAGTTATCTGACACATGAAAACTTTTTATTAAACGAAGTTCTCCCAACGAATGTAACTCACATGGATTAGATATAATTTTCTTTTAAGTCATAACACAATTGTATTGAAAAACCGAAGTAATTTTAGAAAACTACATGTTTTCTAAAAAAGTTGTTTTTTGATTTCAGGTAATTTCTCTTTAAGACTGAGACCTCTTATAAACCTGCTATTTTTAGAATACTTATTTCTCATTAATATCAAAATGTATTTGAAATTCGTGAATTTGTTAAATATTTTATTGCAAAATTATGTTTATATTAATACAAATTTGTTTGTGCTTGCATTGTTCAAGAACATATTACACATCAACAAAGAAAATAAAGCCATATGTTATATACATGTTTGTGACAAAATAATAGAAACACATGAAACAGAAAAAAGTCTTTAAAATTAGAAGATTGGTTCACACCCTTGTTTTACATCTCAGATTCTATGTGAAGTTTTATGGAAGTAAAGAAATCATTAACAACTGTTAAAGAAATCTGATGGCATTATTTGTTAAGGTTGGTCATGAATTCCTAAATTGTGATTGGTGGAGGAATTTGATCATGTATCTAAATATTTCCAAAAATATTTAATAATATTCAAAACGGGAGATTATGAAGGGAAGGGGAAATATTCTGAGAATAGATTTTTCACCATATTCTTCTAATCACACTTGAACAGGTCCAGTAGTGTGGATAGATACGTTATCTCCCAGAAATTGCGGGCGTTATCCAGTGTAGACAGTCTGGATATAAGGATGGTAATCATCGGCAAAGATACTGCGATAAAGAGATTTTTCTGTTATTCATTCTCAATAGAGCATAAATGAATCAAGAACGCGTCCAATTTTAGTATCTCAATTTGTGAGAGATCTTCAACTGGGATTTAGATTCGGCACCTGACAATAGCTGACAAGATTATATTTATCTCGGGGTGATCTCCATAACATACATAAACGCGACTTGTAGACTAAAAGAAGGAGAATACAGCATTTTCCAAAAACAGGATACTCTCTGCCTCCATTGTGGGATCCAGTCTTGGTGAACTCTACCCCTATGCAGTCGCTTGAAAGTACTGTGTGGATACACCAGACGTTTACGAATTACATCTCTACCAAAATCCTCTTGAATTATAAGTTATATATTAACAGTAAAGGTGTAATTAGGAGCCTGACGATGTCTGTTCAGCTACGGTGTAACTACAGCTTCTGATACCTTCTTACGGATTTTAATAAATTCTCTCATAATTGTTGATAACATACCTATCTTATAAAGTTTGCAGTTTCCATCATTTGGCCTCCAAACAAACGTGCTCTTTTCTTCTTGTGTCGTATTTGATACTACAGCCTTTCTCAAAGGGGATAAATACACATGAAACTTTTACAACAGGCACTAAAACATTGATACCTTTCCCATCCTGACAATTAAATGGCAGATTTCTTCGCCTAGTAATGTGGCTATTCTGCAGCAGTGAAATGCGTCCACTGTCTTCACAAGTGTATTTATTTTTTTTTCACCCACCTGTATACGCATGCAATAATAATATCATCACAAAATTTTATCGCATGATTATCTTAAATAATGGCACTAAAACCAACAGTGAAAAATATATGAAGTCTACGGAGTTTTGTTATAAGATATCTATCTATACATACAAGAAAGCTATGAGTAAAAATTCTTAAAATAAAAAACAAAATATTATAATAAATTAAGTAAAACTGTATTTGCATTTTAGTAATTTTTATCATTCGGAAGAGAAATCAACAAGAATTTTAAAAAATTACTGTTTTTATAATAATGATAAATGCTTCTAAATTAATAAAATTAATTCTAAATTTCTTCTAAATTGATAAAATTAATTCTAAATTTCTTCTAAATTGATAATTTTAATAAAATTCTAATATATTTCTTATTTAGTTTGGTTTATGTTGAAACTATTTAGAAGTACTTTAAATTGCCTTTTAGAATTCACACAGAATACTGAATTCAGATAAACGCTTAAAACTGTTAAATGATAATAAGTAAATAAGGATTAAAACCTTTAACCAAAATATAATGTGTGAATAAAGTTATTAGTTATTGAAATTAAAACAAATTGGACATTCCTTTTACCTTGTCTTAATGGTTTCTTAATATAGAGCAATTATCTCTATCCTTATCTCTTTCCCTCTCATAAAGAAAGTTTAAACATTTTTTTCTTTTTTTTTTCAATCCAAACATCAGCTCTATTTATGCATTATAAATTATTTTATCAAATGAAACAAACCTTAAAAAAAATATTTTTAAAGTTTGTCTTCTAGTAGAAAATATCACACCTCTAAAAATACTCAAAATTATTTTACAAAAATCATCTAATATCACTGATTACTTCTAATTTATTTGTAAAGTTACTTTATCTGAATAAGTCAATAATAACATAGAAACTAAATTTGATAAGAAGGTACAACACGCGAAAAGTGAAACTTCACTTTTTAATCATCTATTATCTGTAATACATTCAAGTTTACTATCACTATCAGTTTTTCATTTTTTTTCTTTATAATTATATAACTATTACATATACGTATGGAGAACAGATCGTTTGTTCCCTATGATAGCTTATTCATGCACTTAATTCACAATATTGATAATCATACAGCAACATATTACAAACATTTAAATTATAAATCAGAAGGCATCAAATAACGGTTATAAAATGGAATATTTATACAAATGCCAAACAATATCACATATTATCAGTTTTACCTGAATAACAGAAAAAAGGTAAGAATTAATTACATCAGGTGATTTCTAAATTTAGACTCTTATGAAAGAAAATGTCAGAAAAATTTTATTTTCCAAAATAAAATAATCTCAAGATTGGAGTTCAATGTTACAAGCATCATATTATACAAATTATGGAATGCATGTCAATTAATTACTCTCAACCAAATTAAAAATAAATTGGCTTCTGCAATTCAATCGTCTTCTATTTATAAGTTTCTCATTAGTACGTATAACCGTATTAGCCCGAATATAACGCGATACTTTTTGACGAATCATTTCCCGTTCAAATATCAGCTCGCACTAAATTCGAGATTTACGTAATGAAAAGTATTTCCTTTACGTTACTATCCTAATGTTACCTAATTTGTTTTAAGTTACATAATTTTATTGTCATGGAGGTAACCTGTGTTATTAATTATTTCAAATAAATGCTTATCTGAATAAACTATAATTGCTTTGATTACTTTTTTGTAAAATGAATGGATTGCATTAAATTCCCCAATTATTTTCTAACTATCTTTATAAACAAAATTGGTGCCCATTACATTCCGGCTAATACGGTAATTCTAGATTGACTTTGATTTATAAATGTGAATTTAGTTTAAGATATCAATTTTTATATAAAGGAGTAAATATTTCACGTTGCGGTCTCAGTTAACAATATTTTTTTTCTTCTTGATAGCATTAAAAGCTATTATTCTTCCAATAATGTATAATACTTGGCCCAGTTGTTTTAAAATTGGAAATTGTATTCAAATTCTTATTAATGAGTTATCATTATCACGCGTTTAATATATGAGGATGTAGCAAGAAAAGCTTTTCCGAAAAAGAAAGAAGGGGGAGAAAAAACAGAATAAAAAAATTTCTTTTGAAAGCTTTAGTTCTTCGTAGTTCATGCTTGAAATACAAAATTACATTTGTTTGATAAAGTGTCTTAAACGAAAGGTAATTTCATTTAAAATTTTCACATAACTTGCAACTAATTCTATTCGTCCGAAACCGAAGAAAACGACAAATTCTCAGAAAATTTAATTTTTTAATTAGTTAATTCATTATAATGTACAGCAAGTTTGACATAATATCCATAACATACACTTAATTATTTTAGTCTTTAGTCTTTCTATGTGAAGAAAATGACGAATACTTATTAAAATTTATTTTTTAATACTAAGTTTGAATTAATAATAAAAATTATAATACTATATTTAAAAATAATCTATTTGTATTTAGAGTTTAGTTTTGTTCGTTAACGTTAATTATTTGTTTGTAAAGTGACAAACATTGATCATGTAACGTGTTTTTATTTTACATTCAAAAGTAGCTTTTGAGTTCTTTATACTTTTTACATAAATTTATGTTATAATATCAAAATATATGTTAGTATGCATAACATTTCAACTATATAGAACTCTCTCATTTTAAAATAACCTTCAGTTATATGCCTAAGCGTAAAGTATTTCAGAATGGAACATATATTTTTTTGCAATCAAGTACTAAAATTACAAATTAGATCGTTGCCTTTATCCGATAAATTCATTTAATTTAATTTAGAAAAGTGTAAAGGAATATTGGTAATTTCTTGCATAGATCAAACTGCGAAATATATATACTAAACAAGGTTCGCTATGGCAATGAAAATTAATATTAGAACAAAAATATACTTAAAGTAATATATTATTCTAATTCTGTCTTAAAATTCAAAATAAAACATAGGTAAGGATTTTTTTTTTAAGTAAAGAAGTATGGAAAAAATATTTTTTTTTTTACAAACAACATATTTTCAACTTTAATTTTCTTAAAACTCTATTAACGGGAACATAATTTATTTTTAAGTAAATTTCAGCAATTGAATAATCTTTTTTATGCATACATTTATTTAAATAAAAACACAGAAAATTCTGTTTAAGTCTCAGGTTGGTGCTTGAAAGAATTGAATTTTAAAATAATTGATCAGATCATTTCAGTGGACATTTACTAATTGTAGCTTGTGTTAGTAAATGTTGGTACAATTACTTAAGATTTCAAAATGTCATTTATCTTAATAATTCATACAGAAGTTTATGTAGAGTCTTTTTAAATAAACTTCAAATTTCTGATTTTCTATGTTGAAAAAGTAATAACAAATACTTTTTTTAATTACATTCTTTTACAAAGCTACTGCAATTCTGCAAAAAAATAATATCCTTTAAAACAGTATTTCATTTTATTTCTTCGGCCACCCCCCCTCCCTTAGCACGATCGTAAGTTCTCTTATCCCATGTTTAGCTGTTTTAAATTAAAGTCCCTTTTAAATTGAGGTATAGTTTTGTTCATAGAGTTGGAAAGCAAATCATTTCTTCTATAATCACTCCGTTAAAATTTAATTACTTGTTTTGTTTATTTATTAATTACGAGGAAAATCCTATCTATTTTGCATTAAGGTCTTCTCTCTGGGATTTTACTAGTGTATTAGAGGCTCCTTCTAAGCAGTTATTTAACCAAAACAGAATTAATAGAACAAGTTTTATTAGCTACCTCTACTTATTGTTCAATTTTAATATCTTTTACTTTATTTACAATAATTCAGTGGAAGGTTTCTTCCCTTAGGAAGCACAATTTTCATGGAAAACATTTAAATTTTATTCCTCTAGATTTTTTCTTGTCCAACGAAGACAAAACAAAATCTAATGATCTAATCCAGATAAAACTTTTTCTGAAAAGTTAATTCATTGAATGAAAATTAATGGGAAGAAATGATCAATATATTTTAGTCTTTGTAATGCTTATGTGTCCTAGTTTGTCAATGGAATTGAATTCTTATCATACTCAATATGACTGATAAGGTATAAAATTTCACATAAATTTTAAGGCTACACAGTACCCTAAAAATGACAAATTTATCGAAAATTTTTTTTTGCATTTTCCTGTAGCCCATACATTTGGGAATCTTGGCCCCAAATTTTAGATCTATTAACCAATTAGTTTTTAAGATATTTGAAGTTTTCTGAGCATTGTCAGTCACTATTTTTGACAGCTGAGGGGGGCGTGGTTAGTTTCGGTTTCATTTTAAAGCATTTTTCCATTCTTAAATTTAATTAATTACTGATATTTTTTAAATAATATCGATACTTGCAGAATAGTGGATATTAACTTCAACTTTCACTACTAAAATCGTTTATGTTTGTTTATATTTTGAGTTTTTGATGTGCTTATAGTTACTTAGCTAAAATTCACATGAAAAGGTCTTTCTCAAGACCAATATTTATTCTGCATATAATTTATGTACCTTAAAACCTTTTTTAAACTGTTTAAGTTAAGTTTTTTCTGTTGAGAAAATGCCACGAACTAAACTTTCGCAGCTTGAGAAGAGAAGCAACATTTCTAACAGATGAAGTATTGTTGAAAATGTCAGTTCTAAAAACCTGTTTCAAAACTTCAGATTACAAATGTTTTTATACATAAAAAAAGATGTATGATGAAAGTATGTTTCAAATTACATTATAGTGGATACTGAATGTTTGTTTACTGATAATTTAAACAATATTTGTCATAGTACATCTTTAAAACTTTGCTATGGTCAAAGAAAGGGATTTGCATATAAAGTGAATGTTGTATGTGTTAATTGTGACCAAACCTAGAGTGAAACATGTTCATAACAATTAATTGATGCTATATTACATCAAATATCAAATGTTAGCAAGCATCAATTTTTTAATGTTCCATTTGATGTAAATATGAGATTAGTGCAAGGTATGTTAAGTTTGTGACTTGGCTACTCATCGTTGGAAAAATTCTGCATGCATATGAATTGAAATATAATGTTTAGTAAAACTTATAAAAGACATTATGAGCCAAAAGTTCTGATTGGACATCTTGTTGGGTCAAATCAGCCGTTGCTTTATATTCGTAAAGATGTCATTGAGGCGTAGGGCTCAAGGAATGATAAAGATATAGTCGGTATTGGAATGTCATATGATGGAAGCTGGTTGACAAGAGAACATACGTCAACGTCAAATATCGGAATAGGATATGTTATCGACTTGCTGACTGGCTTTGTGATAGACTACGAAGTAATGTCAAAGCGACGTGGAGAATGTGAACAGACTAAATTTGAGCTTGGAGAAGAAAGTGCTGAATTTCGTGTTTGGTACAAAGGACAACAAAATGTTTGTAGTACAACACATGTCGGATCATCTAGTGCAATGGAAGTAAATGCAGCTGTGAAATTATGGGAAAGATCTGAGAGTATTAGTTTCCGGGACACAATCTTGCTCTTTGACTCTTGGTGTTTTTACCAGTTATCATTAGCACGTGGAAAAAAATCAGGTATTCACAAAGATTGGGTAAAAATAACAATCAACGAAGAATATTTGCCCAAAATCTTGCCTATTTATCAGCGATTAGCATCAACTGAATTATTAAGCACATGTGTCAGAGGTTTGACACATAATTCTAATGAAGCATTACATTCGATGATATGGGACAAATATTCCAAAGAAAATACAGCTTCTAGGAGTCGTGTTGATTGCCATGTCGAGTGCAATACCTGAATTTATTGTTGGAACATTAAAAGCTCTAAAAACATTTCAGGATGCTAATTGAATTTGTAACAAGTTTGTCATCAGAACATTTAGTGTACTTTATTCATTGTAGGAGAACCTATTTCAGAAAGAAAAGGAAATCTGCAAATTTTAAAGTTGCGCAGAAAAAAATAAAACTTGCTAAATTGCGTCGATTTAAAATTCAGAAAAAATTAGGTGCTATGTACAAACCTGGTAGTTTTTAACTTTTTTTAAACTTTTATTTATATCATTATTATTTTTTATAAGTGTATTGTGTTTTAAAACTTTTGTGAAATTATTATGTTAACTTTAAGCTGAATAATCTGTCGTCGTAACAAATGCTATATCGATATTTTGCAATAACATATTTTGAATAAATAAAAATATTTGCCATAATATTTAATTAAAGTAGTGTTTTCATATATTATATAAGTAGTTAAATAATATATTAAAAATTTAGATCTTTGCAAGCATTATTAGTTTTCGTTTTATGCCTTTAAAAACTTTAAATGCATTTTTCTCAGACTTTTATTTTTGAAGATGTAAGTGTTTTCTAATCCCTAAGGCTTTTTTTCTGTTCAAGATAGAGTCTTGAAATTTTTTATACATACTGAGATATATGTGTTCTATAAAAGTTAGTATGGATTTAGGTCTGGATTCCCTAGTTATTTTTTTAAAAAATGTTAAAGTTAATATTTTAAAAATTTTCCTGTTTTTTCCAGGTTTAGCTAGAAAAATAATTATTAAAAATCAACAAGGGAACAGATTTTTAAATCCATACTAACTTTTGTTTGCAATAATGTATGAAATATAAATCACTCAAAATAATTAAAAAATTTCAAAAATTGTGTATTTTATAAGGGTTTAAAAAAACTTCAAAATTTTTAAATTTTTTTAAATTTTAAAATAAGGACTAGTTAAATTGACTTTTTATTTTCAGAATCAGTTTAATAATATAGTATGAAAACAATACATAAATTACTTTTAATATTACTGTCTCCAAAAAATTTTTTTGAAAAAGAGTACCGTGTAGCCTTAAAATGCGATGTATTGCTCTAATATAAATTTCATAAAATGAATTTCGAAGACTAATAAAATAATTGCTTATATAATATTTTTATGCAAGTATATACCACAATATGTTTAATGTTTTGAATACTTTAAAAAACGTTTAAAAGTTAAAATTTTCAGCATGTCATAGGTATAGTTTATGAACATCATTAAAATGTTCAAAAGGTAATGTACACTGTAGGCCAATAAAATTGCAACTCCAGAAAGGAATAATCTGACGAACGTCAAAATAACATAAAGGGAAGAAGAGGTTAGAATATGCAAATAATTAATATTTCAGTGCATTTAGACGACGCAGGAGAGAGAAACGAAACCTGAATCACTGCATAAAAGAAAAAAAAAATGTGTAGCGGATTTCAAATTCGGAAAGTGTTTTGTATGGTCGGAATTGGCTCAGAATATCTGTTATGCCTCGAATAATAAGAAGAATTGCTTATCAGCAAGTATCGAAATTCAATACCAGCACGATCTTTGCCTATCGAAAGTGTGGCGAAATCGTTCTATGATATCGCCCATCTCATTGGTTGAAATTCAACCACAGTCGTGCGAATATGGAATCAATGGGTTTCTGAGGATCATACTGAACACCATGCAGGATTTCCACGCCATCCCATGATTAAATACATATATATGAGAGGACATACATATTGTGATATTGGTCCTGAAAAAGCATACAATCATGTCACGGACCATTAGTCAGGAAATGGGCACGTTTTCAGCACGCCCAGTATCCGCTAATATGGTGCGACGACGTTTCCAGCAGCGTGGATTGTCAGCACGGCCACCATTACTTCGACTTCTCTTGATAATATCACACAGAGAGAGGCAAAGACTCTGGTGATAAAGCAGGATACATAAGTGGCTCAATGATATCTTTTCAGACGATTCCCGGTGCATTATTCTGATGGCCATATTCGTGTCTGGAGGCTCCCAGGTGACTGCTCGTCACTTGATAGAGTTTGATATCGGTATAGGGGCCTAATGTGAAGGTCTGGCCAGCCATTAAGTACTCAACAAGTGCATCTTCAGTTCGAATTGACGATAATTTGAACGCAGATTGGTAAATTTCTGATATCTTATATGCAGTAGTGATGCCCTATCTTGGAACCTACCAAACACCATCTTCCAGTAAGATAATGAAGACTACATTTTGCACGTCGCGTTTGGAATTTCCTGGATACACAAGGTATTCAATTGTAGCCCTAGTCCTAAACGATCTCCAGATCTATCACCCATTGAAAACAATTGGTCATTGGTTGCAGAGTGATTAACCCTCCAATCCTCTCCTGCTAATACGGTTGTTGAAGTGTGAATCATTCTTGAGGCAGCATGGAATGAAATGGCGTTTCTGTCCCCAAGCCCAGTTCGACTCTATGCCTAACCGAGTAAAGGCTTTAGCTGCCAGGTGTGTCAGCTGTTTCTACTAATTTATCACCCTTGTAAACACCGAACTTCTTGAAAATTGAATCACTTAGTCTTCATGCCATACTGTTTACGTACAATAAATACCTTTGTTGTATTTGTTTTCCTTCATGGTGTTGCAAATTTAATGGCTTGCAGTGTATTAAAAATATTAAACTAAATAAAACTTTTGTAATAAAATTTATTCGTTGATTTTAATATTCAGTAAATGTATTATTTCTGTTATAAAGGAGCTATTTAACAAATAAAGTATATTTGACTTCTGAAAGGAAGATTTAAAAATTCTCTTTAGAAATACAAATAAGCTTTCGAATTCCTAAGCTCCTTTTGAGATAGAAAACGTATATCTGTATGTATTTAAAATTTGTCATATACTTTAAGTCTATATTTGATTTTTTAAGATATTGATTATATAAAAGATGCAGAATTTTTTTAAAAATTATTCAGTTATTTAATATGATTAAGTCGTTTTTCTTATTTTTATAATTAGTTTTCTTAATTGTATTTTTTATATCTTATCCATTATTTCCCTTTTAAATCAAATCATTAAAATACAATGACTCTAATGTAAATATTTAACTCTAAATTTAAACAATTTTTCTTGAGTATATTAATAAAAATGTTCTCATATGTGGTCCTCCTATGCAACCTCAACAAATTTCATTATTTATTTCTCACCTTAATTTCTTAATTCCTTTTATCTCTTCTTAAAAATACAGGGGTGGGAGGGCATAACTTTCCAAACACAGGAAAATATACAATTTATGTTTAACTTCTTAATGCTCCACATGATCTTGTTGAGTGATTTCCAGATCTCTAGATTTCCCTTCCTTGATTTCTGTCCTTAGGAACACTTGAAAGTCATTGCGTATCGTGTAAAGATACGAGATATAAATAATCACAAGGAATATATCATGGATATCATAATTACAAGCATAACCTCAGCTATGCTAGTTCGTGTTCATTAACAACTGAAAACACGTATTAAATAATGACAACTAAGCAATGACAGTCTTTCAGAGCACATTATGCAATTAAAAATAGTTGTGACCTTAAACTTATGATACTTTCCTTATAGAATTCACCTTGAAACATTATTTCCCTAAGTATTCTTATACACCTATTGTATAAAAAAAAATTATCTCTTCTGTTATTTATTCCCTTTTTTGCTGGGTGACCAAACTATATAATATAATTCAGTAACTTATAAAAATTACTGTTTTTAATTAGAAATAAACTTGATTTTGGAAGAACATAGATTTTTGTTGTTCTATATTTGTGAAACAGAAAAGTAGAAATATTTCATAAATTTTAGCCCAGCTAGTGTGACATGATTCTTTAGTAAATGTTTGAGTAAACAAGCTAATAATATCAATCATTGAAAAAAAATAATCTATGTTTCGCGTCTTTCCTTCCTTTCCTCTATTATCCGCCATGAGAAAAAAAAATAAAATCTGAATAGTAAAGAAAACTTTAATTTTAAATCCCTTCTAGCTCAGAACTGAATTAGAGTTTCACCTTTTTCATTATTATAATAATAAAATATTCTTTTGGGAAAAATTGTTTTTGGAGGAATAAATACGTAATTCTATGGTTCAATGTGTGGTGGTATATAAGCTACATTTAGAAATAAATCAGATTTTCAAATCATTTTTATATCGATGGTTAATTTCCATTTAAAATCAACACTGAGGTAACAATTTTAAAAGTATTATTAATTTTAAGCGCTTTCACGCAATATCTATTGTTTAAATAAGTTTTTAATGCATCTATTTTCCTTTATTTCCGATACAAAATTATATAACACTAATTATTCCTATTATGTATTCTGAAACACCTTCATTTGACTATATGATCCCTGACAATGGAGAAAATTATTCTAGTTTTCTGAAAAATAAGCAAGTGTAGAGGAAATTAAATAAATTTCTTTTAAATCTGAGGTCCTCATTTTAGTTAATAATTGAACTCCTCATAAATCTGAAAAAAGCCAACTTTTACAAAGCTCTATCTACGAGAGAGTACTTTAATCTAGTCTGATGATATATTGAACAAACTTCTTAATTCAGTGATAAACCTTTATTTCTTATAAGAAATTACAAACGAGGGAGAGAAAAAAAATCCATCATTAACATTTGTTTCCTTCTACAATATTTTGGTTTCTATCTCAATGTATTTTGCAAGCTGAAAAGATTTTTATATATAGTTTAAAATTAAAATATTATATGGACTGGTCACTAATAAGCTCCAACTTCATTCATGTTTTCATGTACATTACCTCCCATAAATCTATCAGATTTGAGAATGCGATAAATTGAAACAGATAATCATTTGCATTCTAATAAATGAAAATTGAATTCTTTGATTGAAGAGATAAATGATAATAATAAATAATTGCTTTACTCTATATTAGTATAGATATAACAATGTAAATAACATTTACTGTAGATGAATAATCCCGCTTTCTTTAAGTAATAACGTTAAAGCACATGTCAAAGAATTAAATGGCGTGTTCTAAAAATTACCTTTTCAATGGAAATTTCTTTACTTTTTTTAGTTAAAAATTTATTTCGAAACAAATTTAATGTATAATTGTAAGTTAAATATATCTAAAAACGTAATGTTACTTTACTAATCCTAAGTTTTCTACTTTGTCGAATGTTTTGTAATATTCATGCCACACACACACACACACACACACAC
>BMAW01068121.1:138184-196819 GCA_019974015.1 Nephila pilipes
CCTTCGAACAAAATAAATTTCTGCAGAAGTTAAATGGCGCCTTAAAATATTTATTTTGTTAACTTTGATTAACTATTACTTCTGCAAAATATTAACAAATTGCTTCTGATTCAGTTTCCAGATTTAGTTCTGTATGCTTTAAATAATTTAACGTGCACGATTGGGACATACTTCAACGATTGGTTTGAATTCTTTTGATTACATCCCTGAGTATAATTCCTCGAAAACTTTTGAATAAATGCATTGTATCGGGTAACAGAGGTCTTTCTGAAAATGAAGCAGATCTGCCATCTAAATAATAGATTCCTATTTAGTGTCAATCAAATTACTCAAGTATGTACCTAAAAAACTGCATAGGAATTTTTAACTCTTTTCTTATAGACTTCATCGTACTAAAACCGAAAAAGCACTTAAAATATTCTAGCAGTCAAGTATATTTTGTATTCCTCAAGTTTTTAGATTCACTAAGCAAGAAGTTTTTATTTATACTTAAAATCTAGTTTTGTTTAAAAAAATATTCATAAAAGCTTCACTTATCACATTAATTTCATTAATTATCGTCGGACTTTAACAGTAAAGGTAAAACAATTAGAAGAATGGTGGGGGACAGAAGAGGAAGGAGGATAGAACAGTATGTTTGGCATTAGCAGGAAAGTCAGATGATCAATTCCAAACAAGTTTAACTAGTTCAAGGGAATAGTGAGGAATATAACTGGCTGACCGGGGAAAAATTCATGTTCTCAGAGGAACCAGAAATAAGTATTTGTAACACCTGCTGTCATATTACATCATTTCTCAATACTCTATATAACTTCATAGATGTAAGAACTTCATATACTACAATGTTATATTGACCATTTTCGATGTACATTTTCTCAAAATCTATTATAAATGCAAATTTGAAAGTTTTTACGCAAAAAAATGTATGTTTCTCATTTTATTTAAAGGACCTTTTGTCTACTATTCAATTTCTTATTTATTTACAAAATATTGTATCACACATAGTGAAATAAGAATCTTCTTCCGTACAAATAATTTTTCTATATTTTTTTTAAATATTTCTAATTGCTAATATTTCAGTACATATTAGCAATTAGAGTATTAGGAACGTGTCCTATAAATATAAAACACATATGAATAGTAGATTCTTAGAAAATGTACATCGAGCATGAAAAATCCACGTTTCGAGAAAACTGAGTTTCAATGTAAAAGTACTTAACTGTCAGAAGATTCCTGCCCCATACTTTAAATTATCCTAATTTCTTAAACTTTCAACATCCTTATTTTTCTTTTGAAATCTCTTTTCTTTCCGAACATCCATCGTTTCTTGTAGATTAATTTTAACAATCTTTTATTGTCGAGGTGTTTTAAGTCTGTATCGTATCACCTTGTTCAGTACTAAATTTTCTCAAAGTTTATTATTTTGAAACATTGCCTGAAGAATATATAAAATATATAAAATCTCATACGTACCTATATAATCTAATACGTAAGAATATATAAAATCTCATACGTACCTAAAGAAAGGACTTTTATTTGTACAAATGGGAATTTTTTGGTACTCTAGACAATGTCACAATATTTACACAGTCAAATGGATTTTGGGTGCAACCATGCAAACATTTCTTCAATATTTATGGATTTGATAAATCTGAAAATGGGTCTCTTAGCCTCCTCAACAACAAAAGGAAATCTGTTTTTATGATGGTAAATTTTCTCAAGCAATTATACCTCTTTTAAAATTAACACCATGTATCTGCATCTGATTTGCAAAATCTGTTCTGAGGGTTTTCATCTTTTGATAGTTTGTGCAAAAATAGTTCCCATATGGCGTGTCTCTTACCTTATAAGGTAGAAAAATTTCTCTGTATGGCTGGACCATTTTATATTTGCATACGGACAATTACTGCCTCTGTCAAAGTCTTTTATCTAGGTAAAGGCATCCTATCTTTAATCTGTGGGCCTCTCATCTCTGCTTTCAAGCTTCGGAAATGTGTTCTCATTTGCTTCGGTATATCCAACAAATGCATTCTAATTTTTAGTAAAAGTTAAATACATCAATTACCGTCGCGCATTTGACAGTCAATCAAGACTGAAGTGAAGTGCTGGCATTTTTTAAGTGTAGCCCAGTTTCAATGATGATTCAAGTTTTTGGAACTTCTATTTACCGTAGAGATTAAAATAAGGTATTTTCGGAAAGTCAAAAATCTGAACAATTTTCACAAATGTAAAAATATCAATTCGTGATGATTTTTTGTAAGAATTTGAGGTTCCTACACCCCTTCAGAGTCTCGTTTTCTATGGAAATACACACTCAGTTTACATCCAGAATTCAATATTATCATGCTCGCGTGTTTTTGGATGTAATAGGTTGCGTTATTTCTCCAAGCAACTTTTGTCCTATTTTTGATGAATAGATCTTAAAAAGTCGATAAAGAAGCATAGGTATTTTTTTATGCAGAAAGTTTATTTTTCTTACTTCAAAATGAAATTTGAGAGATTAAGATATAGCATGGCCTACTCATCAGATATGCAAAAGAAGCAAGTTAAATCTTCATTGGTAATGTTAGAGCAAAAAAATTTAATTTCGTTTCTTATTCCTGTGATATGCTGTGAACTGAAAATCCATACTACCGATTGCTGTTTCTCTTTGGTATTTGTGATTGTGATTGTTTATTAGCGTCGCACTGAAAAGTAACACGAAAGCTATTGGTGACGGTAATCGTAATTTAGTACCTTAGGAAATTGACAAGAATGCCATCTGAGCTGTCGCATCCCTCTCCTAAGTTCCACACCTCACCAAAGGGGACCTTAACAGATTTAACGTACATCAACCCCTCTATACGGTGGATATTTAGCGATATCATGGCTCGAACCACTCACTCGACAATTCGCCGACCGCTAGGCTATTGTGGCCATGTTCGATGGATCTAAACCAATTCAATAAATAAAATAAATAATATATCTTATTATAACTATTCGTCCAGTGTCACATAGCTTTGCTAAACCAGTTCAGAAGCCACTTTACAGTTTGGATGATATCCTGAGTAAGTCCGAGAACGGGGAAACATTACTTCCCCAAGACGAATCAAGCTCAGTTTCTTCCGTTCATGAAGATTCTTAAGTTTTTTCTCATATACAATTAGGTAGCGAATTTGCTGGAATCGAGGATAAAACCAAAAGCCTGCAGTTACTTGGAACCTAATTTTTTGTATTATAGCCATTTAGAGAAATAATTTACTCAGTGATTGTCGAAAGAAAGAAATCCAGTTTTTTTCTAGTGAGGTTCAAGGGCTCATGAAGTTACTTGATAATATGGGCATTTGTTCATTGATTCATTAAAAACTAGCCTCAAAACAATCTTGTTGCATAATGGAAATGCATTTGTATCTTTTCCAGTTCGACATTCGTAGCATATGAGAGAAATCTATAATGATCCGGCTATGATGCCTGAGAGAATGAAATACCAAGAGCATCAATGAGGGGATGGTTTTTTGAAACTTCAAAATAATAACCATGTTGTAGGGTCAGTTGTCAGGTTATACAATATACCTTTTCTTCTATGCCTTTTGGAGTATTGGAATTTGGTTTGAACATTCAGTTTGAGAAGAGAGCTAGATTGCCGTATCTGAAGAACAGTGAAAACGAGTGGCAGAAGAATAGATATTAATTGATGGGTAGATCTCATGTCTAATGCATGGGAGTTACGTGACATATCATTACACGAATAAAAAATCTTTATTTACTATATGTGTATGTTATGTAAATGTAGTAGATATATTTGATTTAAAAAGATTGGTAAATTACTTATGGAGATCTAAAATAATCGGCTGGGATTCGTTTTGGCCTTCTAACAGTTAGTATGATATTGCGCAGCTTTTAAATGATCTTAGGTAATCATTATCAATAGTATCTATATTGTTAAAAAAATTTCGAGAGAAATTTTATGTATTAATCAAAGGTTGTGATGCGAATGGTGTTATAAATATCTTTATTTCTTATGTACCATTTAGTATCGCAAACCATTCGCATAGTTTCATTCTGAGTAGTATTAAGGATATTAATGTTTGATTTTGCAGCATAACCCAATACTGAGCAACTATAGCTTATGATGGGACGAAGCATGGAGGTACAGAGAAATACTTTGAGTTTTCAATTCATTTCAGAATTCCGCTTAATTAAGGGTTATATTTTACGTTTAATAATAAAGAGCATGACAACTAACTCATTGCGCAATGGCTACTGGATGAGTGTAAGGCTCAAGTTTGCAAGATAAACTTAGAAGTTCACATTTCCCACACTCCTATATTGGCCATTTCTCTAAAACACGTAGGAGAGTACAGTGAAGTGGTATCCATAGCATTAAGAGATACCACCAAGGAAAATTGGACGTCAATATTCCTTCTATTTGATGCAAACTTGAAACCAAAGTTAGTTATAAAGCGAAAGCGAGTGTTTTAGAAGCATCGAAGAAAATAAGGAAATGTTTCGACAAAAAAAAGGAGTTAACACAAAATTGTGAGTTCTTATACAAAAAAAACATTTGTTTCATTAATTTTAAAATTAAAAGGTTTAATTTATTATAATAAAATAGGGATTTTTCTTAAAAATTACTGCGTGTCAGTTTGCAAACATCTCTTAGTTTTCAAAATAACTGTACGTTTTGGGGTTAAATGGAGAAACTTTATTTTTTGTTTCAGCATACTTTAAAACATATAATACAGCAAAAATATTCCATGAAGCAGAAAAACACTTTTTTTTTCAGGAATGTGTAATGCTGGCCATTGTATTTTTCATTGTTAGTATCGAACTATTAGCTGTATAATAACGAATCATTTTGTTTGCCACCGTATACATCCATCAATATAATAATGAACTTGTTTTATATCTTTCTAACATTCATTTTAATGAATCAATATATTTAAAAGAAATACTCTGTCGTAAAATCCTTACATCAGCTCGGCTCTGAATGCTAAGGAATTAATTGCCAGTGAATAAATAGATACGTATTAATAAATATAATTCACTATAGTTGCACAGATTGTTAATAATCAGAAATTACTGAAAACATAGTTATCTCATGATATAGAATATTGAAATCTATATACTGTAAGCTGTGGATAAATAAGTGTTTTAAAGAAAAGGCATGTTCATTAAAGATATTTTGAATGGGTTTAATCAGTATAAAAAGGAATTGTTTGTTTACTGGTATTAAATGTGGTTGTACACTGACTATATCGTACAAAAGTTATGGGGGAATTTATACTGATCCTATATGAAATATGGTTGAATTTATAAATTTCAGTTCCACATTTTAAAGATGAAAAAAAATAGGGAAATGAAAACAATGTACGTCCAAAATATTCATAACTAGCACGTTGTTACGAATGAGATTAAGTCTGTAAATGCTATTCATTTGGGATTCAATTAAACTGGAAGGGTGGATCTTAATTTAGCGTACTTCTAGGCGAGGAAAATTTTTGTTGTGGTGATAAATCGCCAAGTTGGTAAACTTACCATAAAGTCTTGAAAAATCGTATATCAAAGTTGTTTCTCTTGTAACCCTTCTGTGTGAAAGATTCCGTTTCTTTTCTTGGCCTTTTAATGATGGACTGGCCGATTCATCGGACTCTTGGACACTTGACAGACATTTTTTTTACAAGGGTGTTCGGCAGTCAAGAGTCCATTGTAAAATCGCACAACTTGACAAAATATCGTTTTCATCGTAACATGACCTAATAGAGTTATCTAAATCAGAAAAATCAGCATAAAAATATTAATTAAAAAAATTATTTTTGGTTTGAAAACAGTGAGTTTCACGAGGTTTTACAGTAAACATGGTCGGCAATCAAACGTCCATTACAAAATCAGGCAACACAAATGGGAAATCAGTTTCATTTTTACTTATCAAAGAAAGCTTCGCGATCGCCACTGTTGAAGATCAGTGTTTTTTATAAACATTTTTTTAATGCGGTTATTATTATTTTTTTTACCGATTGCGATGCTTAGGAAATTGTCATTCCAGCCTCATTTCACTTCTCATTGAAATGCCTTAGAGTTTAAAAAATCTCTCTATTTTGTTGTTGTTTTCAGTGTTTTTAAGCTATTTACACGTTATCTTCAAAAAGAGACTTTGGTTTGTTTTTATTAACGTAGCACTAGAAGCAACACGGGCTACTGGTGACGGATCTCGTAATTTTAAACTTCAGTCAAGTGACGAGAACGACACCTGAACTGGCAACCCCCTCTCCTAACATCCACAACTAGCCTATGAGAGGACTTAGGGCCCCGACAGATTTAACGTGCATAAGCCCCGGCTACACGGCTGGTCTTTAGTGGCTTAAGGATCCAACCTACGTCTCGACTAAAACCGCGTTTGCTGCCTTATCCACTGAGCTACCGTGGCAACAAACGTGACTTTTGCACATCTTTCTTGTCATCTGACAAAACATTATCTTGTTTATTGTTGAAATGGATTCGATTTTTAAAATTTTTTTGTCCCATTTTGGTGTGGTTTTAAAAAGGTTTCTCAGGTATGTACCTTCCTTCTAACTATGTGACATTTTCTTAGCTTTGCAAAGTGAAGTGATTAACATCCAAGTCGAAATTCAACTAAAATCTCACATTATTGACTATAAAAAATCAAAATTGCTTTTATTTTCAACATTCAAAAATTAATGTTACCGTAATGAAATGAATATTGTCAATAATTTCAAATCTCTTCAGAAATACAAATTTGAAGAACAAAGAATGAGATCATATTTAAAAAATAATTACAGATTTCTGTAGAATATGGTATCTCAAATTTTAAAGCACCACAATCTATTTAATAAAATATTCATGTTAAGACCATTTCAAATTATAATGTCTGACATTTAAGAGAAACTCTACAGATTTTATCTGGTTACATCCTACCTCGAAAATAATTCAGTTTGTTAATTTTCCACATCCATTACTTAAAAGACTATTTACCTCTGAATTTTAAAATAGTTTTTACACTGAATTGTTAATATTTCACAATATTTAGGATTCTTGGAATATCGTAATCAGCAATAAAATTTCTGAGAAACTGCTTCTAGGAGTGAACACTCACCTTAAATATTTATGTTATTTATTTATAGATTACCTAGACTTTAAAATGTTTCTTAATCTCGAAAATGCATGTTAACATTAATGAAAACGAGTGCAGTTTAATTCAATTTGTACAAAGTATTTTCTTTAAAGTAAAAAAATTAATTGAAATAATTGAAATGCTTTTAGATAATTGAAAAGAAAAAAAATAGACATATAGGCAAAAAGGAATTGAAAGTTTTTATCATTTTAAGTAAGCTAATGTTATACTGTTTATCAATTATGCTAATGGACTATTTATAAAATATTGCATTTTAAAGCATACCAGTTTTTGACTTAAATAAGAAATGAGGAACTAAGCCTTAACTGATGAACCCTTTGAATATTTAGTAGGATTGTTTTTATTACTCATATTAATGTTCGCTGAAATGAGAAAGATAGAAAAATTGGTACTAATTATATGGTTCATTTAATATTGTGTGATGTTATTTTCTATTCAGTTTCTAACTTTTCGTACTTTATTTCTCAAAAACATTTCGATTACACCTTTTTTCAATTGAAAATAAAGTTTTTCAATATACATTATATATAGCTTATTCCAATTATTTCCATAGAGATATCAGTAGTAATATGTATCTTTATTTTTTTTAATCAAGTAGTCTTTGAATATGTATTCGTTTATTTATTTCTATTGGATGGTTTTTTTTTAAAAAAAATGTACTTTGATATCTTAAAGATGAATAGTTTAAGGTAAAGTAAAATGAAGATGTTTAAATACCTGAAATTAAACCAATGGACAAGAGATTTGCCTCTTAAATTAAAAGTAAAAATATTTTTTAATATTCATCTTTAAAAATAAAAAAAACGTGCAATATACTACTGGGTGGAATTGTTTGAAGTATAATCTAGCGATATTTGCAATTTATATAATCGTGACATTGCGCGTTTAAAATAACTTAAACTGTCCATATGATATATAACAAGTCTAAGAAGAATTAAAATTGAAATATGTTATTTGAAAAGAATGTGAATAAAATTTGAAAAGATAATGAAAAAAGACCCTTATGAGTATAGATCAATATTTAGCATTCATTTAATGCTTGAAGATCCTATCCAATTTTTCAAGGGATATGAGAACATAAAATACTAAAATCTGTATTTTTTCGATCATCATAAAATTGATACAGATTGTTGTTTAAAAAAGTATTTTACATCAAACTAATACGTTTTGATTAATTATTCTCTCCGTTTCAGTTACTATAAATTCCTTGTCTTTTCTTCTGTTTGATTCATTTCTCCATCCAATTTAAAAATTTGAATAATGGTTTACTGAATTTAATTTATACATCTTTGATTAATAAAAAATTGTGCCAACATTTAAATATAAATTATGGAATTTTGAATGTAAAGAGCTTTTGCGAATGGTTGATAAAGGTAGTAATACATTTTCTGTAATACATTTTCTACATTTGTTCTTTAAAAAATAATACAACTGCCTAGTGGTTATTTAAAAATTAATCAGATGTTGCTTTTATTATAAACAGATTAGGGTTTTTTATTAAAAAATTAGAAAAAACCTAAATGTAAAAGTTTGTGATTTTCGAGTACTGTTATAATCTTAAGCATAAAGTTGAATACAAAGCAAAATCATACTGAGAAAAACAAATACATTCTAAGCAAACAACCCTTAAGCATATTTAACCATTTAATAATAAGAAAAAAAGATTAAATGAAATAAGCAGTAACCGACATACATATATAGGAGCACTTTGTCAGGGAAGACAAGTGCATGTAGTATTTCTTTTGGAGGAAATTTGTCAGAACCTTGTCAGACAAGACAAATGCTAGCAGTATTTCTTTTTAGAAAATTTCTTTTTTCAGAGTAACGAGTCTCATTTATCTAGCTTTCATTTATGCATGGTTAATATCTGACAATCAATACAATAAACTTTATAAGTCAAAAAACAGGTAATTAAGAAGAAAAAAATAGGAAGTTTATTAAAAGTAACATAGATATGCCTAAGATTACAGGATAGAATATAAACATGTCTTTTTGCTTCATAAAGTTTCAGTAAGAGAGATTTTAATTCTTTTTTTATCATGCAGAATTTTTTTTGAAAAAATATTTATTAAATTTTCTTTTATTAAAATCTGTATTGTGTGTGTGTATGTGTGTGTATGCCAGTTTACTTGTAAATTTAAATTTATCCCTTATTGTAAAATTTAAATAATAATTTTATAAAATTGTGGCTTATATTTTATAAGTTTAACAATAAATATTTTAACTTAATTGTGCTTTTATTATTAAAAACAATACTACCATTAGTGTTTCAATCACAAACAGTAAATTAATCATTAAAATCATCACAAAATAATAGGTGATTTTGTTTTGTTTTTTTTAAAAATGAAAAAAATGCACATTTTTGTATATTATTGTGAATTTTGGACCAAAGTTAAGTCACAAGGATCATTTTGAAAGCAAAAAAACATTTTTAAGAAAACTTAATGAAATCAAAATGAACGCTTATTTAAAAAATACTTTTTCACATAATAAAAAGAAAACATTAAATGATGATGGTTGAAATGTCCCAAATTCGAAAAACTTTTGTTGTTAATAATGCAAAAGTGATTATAGTATTTCCTTTTTGGAAAATTTTGCATTTTCTTTGGTCAAGAATCCCCTTTATCTAGAATTCAGCATCGTAGGACGAATTTATTATATTCCGTTAAATAAATTTAAGATTTGAGAAACAATTAGTGAAAAGTTAAATTAGTAGAGAGTTAGTTAAAAGTAAAACATGTGTTTAAAATTGTAGGACGAATTATGAATATGTCTCAGTAGGAAAAATGGGTGTGTTTTGTAACGCATTTTTCATATTACTTGTATTTGATGTTAATAATCTAAAGGGTTAAATTTATATTATGTTTCTCAGAAAGCTGCAAATTTACAAAGAACAAATTTTGCATTTGAAACTTAAGTATTTTCCTAACACAGGAATTTTTTCTATTGCACAGTATTCCTTGTATATCTAAATAGTTGATCCCAGATTACAATAGTTACAAGACTGTAGACTGCAATATGATACAAATGTAATAATAGTTGCATATAATGTTAGTAGAAATCAATATTTAATTAACAAAAATGTCAAAACATTTTCCAATTCATGAATTTTTCAATGAAAAAAGTCTTCATTCTGAATTTCATTTCTTTTTGTAAGATTACTAGTTTGTAGACTTGAAATGGACACTGGTATTGGACAAACACCAAACCAAAGCGTATAAAAAAACTACAGAAATTCGAAAAATTGTTGGATATATGGGAAAAAAATCTAAAGCTATTTTTTTAAAAAAAGAAAGAAAAATATTCATATATCCTAAGCTAATTTAAAATTTTTCTCAATATTTTCCTTTATTTTTAAGGAATTAAATTTTCCATATTGTTATTAAGTATTTCTATAAATCAGGAAATTTATGGTTTTATTTCAAATAATGTACTATTTAATTTAGAAATTTTATATTTTTATGCAGAAAAAATTATTAAATTTTAAAAAAAATCTAGAAGTTTTTAAATAATATAAAAGTCATTATAAAGGCTATTTTCGAATTATGTTTGCAATGTTTCAATCTGAAAATTTTGCTATAATTTGTATTAGGTAGGTATAAAGAAATAAACATTTCGCAGGTGTTAAGAAAGTGTAAGTATTTTACACATGAATAATGAATAAAATGAGGAAACATATTTTGTAAAATTCAATTTATACAACGTTAACTTTTTTTAAAAAAATATATATTGACTTTTCATTTTAAAAATGCATTTTGATTTATGAATAGGAAAACGTTTTCACATACAAATCCAATAAACTATAAATAATTTAATTTTATTAATTTAAAAAAAACCCGTTAAGCAGCTTTTAATTTGACCCAAATATTCAAAACTATGAATAATTTTGAGTTCCATATTCTATAATCAAATCAATTTTATTTAGAATCTGATAGTCAGTTTTCTCAGTTTGAGCGAAAAAAATGTAGTTGTTACATAAACTTTATTTTTAGTTTCGTTTTTTTTTATTCACTCAAACTATCGCTAGCTATCTAATTTTGTAATTTTTGAATAAAAAACAAACTATGTTGATAAAATGATCTTATAAATATCACTTAGATAAATTAGAGACATATATTTTTAATTTAAAGTTGTGAACATTTAAATCATTGCAAATATAGCATGAAATTAAAAAATATATATAGTTCAGATAGTTTTTATATTAATCATGTAATACTTCTTTGACAGTGTTTCTCAAAATCTGTTGCCTTACAGAAAAATGCAATTAAGATGAACATCTGTTACTTATTCAATTACCATCATTCATGCAATATAAAAAAATGGTTCAAAAAGTACTTGTAAATGGCATCATTAAGATAAACTGTTGTTACGAATGGGTGCTGTCATCTGTTACACGGAGCCGAAACAAAAATGACATTGATTCATTAGTCAGTTTTGATTTGGTAGTTATTTGCTGCCACTTCGAGTTGTCGACATCATTTTGCATCGAGTTGTCATCATCGGTGAGACTTGGATTCGTCATTCTGCACCGGAAATAATATTAAAACCAAAACATCGAGTTGCTTCCGGTGAATATTTTCCAAAATAGGCGAATATAGTCTCATCGGCCAGAAAAGTTATGACGACAAGTTTTTGGGGCGTGAAGGACATAATGATCATGAAACGAGTGACTGAGACTTAGACATCTGTCTAATGAGTCATAATGCTTAGTAAGAAAAAAAAATTTCGTTGCTACGAGCACCTCTATTGGAATTTCAAAGGATATATTGAACGATTTTCATAGAAAAAATTGAAAATGGAAGAAAGTGTACAGTTTATATCAATAATAAAATGCATTTTTTTGCTTCTAGAAGTAGATTCATCATTGCTATTAAAGCTGTTCAAATTAACGTTATCAAAAATAATATGAACCTAAATAATTCGACTTAAATACATTCTGGAATGGTGCTAATGACTGAAAAGGATCTGTAATTTGCCTTTGCATTTTCCATTTAAACTGTTTGAAAATATATCCAAAAATATGTATATTATTTTTAACATGAGATTAACTGAAATATTCTGTCAACGTTATAAGCAAGCATCAATAATGCATTTCTTTATAATCGTATATACATCATCAGATTCTGATAATTCAGGAAAACATTATTATATACTGCAGGAAAACATTACGAATTTGTATTCAAAGAATGCATAGGTAAATCCCATTTACTACTATGTGAAACAACATTTCTATTTTATTTCCTCCATTCATCCTTATGAGACATCTATTCGCAACGTATTTATTTAACCAAGTACTTCCCTTATCCTCATCTCATCCTATGAGGTGAAGATATGGAAATGTGTTTTCGAAAAAGAAAAAATGCAGGAAATAATGTGAATTGAAGTATAAAGGCTTCTGAGCTTTCCATTGTATTACTTAGCTTCTTATTCGGGATTTGATTTTCTGATTCGTCAAGACTCTCGCTCGTGCTTCATTATTTTTTTTTCTTCCTTTTCTCATCATTTCGGCTAGAATAACTTAAGAGTTATTTGATGAGAGGAGGTATTATCATTGTGATGAATAATAAGTTACAAGTAACTGATTCAGTAAGCATCTCGGACTTGCATTCAAACAACGCATATGTAAAAAGCTGTAAAAGTAATTTAGAAATCCAGTGAAATATTGCAAATTGTATTAATTTTGGAATTTCGATAAACGTTATGATGATGATGATTATGATTGGAAGAAATCCAATTTTCTATTTTTTAATAAAAATAAAAGCATATAATGATAAATGATATAAAATTATTCCAATAAAAATGCATAAAATTTATCTTTGAATCGACAGTGGATTTCCCTGAAGCTACAAGTAAAATGGAGAATACATTATCTCCAACAGGGTTTAAATGCTTCAGGTAACTTGGTTCAAAAAGGAGAAAAAAATCATTCCATAAGGTAAAATATGAAAACGCGCTTATGCTATTTAGAATAGTCATGGTAAGGAGAGTAGACAACAATTCAAATTTATTCTTTATTCATAATACTTCGAAATTAATATATTATTATATTCTTTATTCATTAAGACCAAAACACAACAGAGAATCCGTGCCCCTCGAAACATCAACATGGAAGGAGCACTGTAGTGAACTTATATATACAGTGATAATTTTCTTATAGTGAAGAATCCAGGAGGTCTAAATTGCAGAGCATTAACTTATTAAATTCCCACACGTAATTATATTTGGTATACCAATGAAAAAGGAAAAATCTTTTTTTTCATTGGTATGACAATATATATATATATATATATATATATATATATATATATATATATATATCAAATTGTTGCAAAATCCTTAGGTATAAAAGCTTTAAATAGTACGAAACAGAAATACATGTAATTCACTTGTAATAGTTTTCTCATAATTAGCATATATAAACGCGAAGGACGAATAAAATAACTGGACGAGTCTACTAAATGTGTAGGTACGACAACGTTATCTAGGGAAATTAGGGATTGGGGAAAGGTTAAAAAATAATTTTTATCCCTTCAAATTTCAATGTCCAGGAAAATTCGAAGCATGTAAATAAATCTAGCATAGTGAACTATTGCGCTTTCTGTTGATTCAGGACACTAGCTGTAATTAAGCAAATATATTTGAGAAATGGCTATTGCACTTTCAGAAAAACAACAGCTTATTTAATGGATACCTATGAAGGTAAAGTTAATGTAAGAAAACAAAAGTGACATGAGAAATTTCGAACAATGAAAGATTTGATGAAGCATTGGAATGATTCTTATTGCAGGTGAAGAATTTGGAATCTAAAACTGGTAAATAATTTGAAAATAATTCTTATGAAGTATTTGGAAATAGGAAGAGGAAATAAAAAAATAATTCTCTTAAAATTTAGTTATTTATGTAATTTAAATTTCGCACAAAGCCAATTTATTGCTTAACAGGCTATATATAAGTACCATTACTACTGTTTAAAATATTATAGAAATGTCGGAAAATAATTTTATTTATTTAATACACTCTATTAGAATTCTTTAAAAATTTAATTATTTATGTAATTTAAATTTCGCACAAAGCCAATTCATTGCTGGACGGGATATATAACATATAACTACCAATTACTACTGTTTAAAATATTATTCAAATGTCAGAAAATAATTTTATTTATTAAATACATTCTATAATAATAAAAAATTTTAAGAAATAAATCAAGAAACAACGCACCAAGAAGCAGTTGCCAGATTGTAATAAATTTTCGTATGCTATGACTTTTGGACCGAACATACGAATGATTAAATTTTGGAGTCCAGTGAATGAATAGCGGGAGCTACAGCGCATCGGAACTGCGCACTCAGTAGGTATAAGAAGCAATTCTCAATCTGATGGTCAAACTTTATGTTGCATTTTGATTCAGGTTACCTTTCGACGAGTGAAAAAATGCTACGACACAGTAGTCAAGCTCGTTATGAGCAACTGTCAAAGTTTGAAAGAGGTTAAATGGTTGGATTGAAAGAGGCAGGTTGGGCAAATCAGAGAATCGCTCGTCATATACATTGAATCGATGCAGCGATTAGATGATATTGGCAAGAATGGGTGGACAGTGGCAGATTTCAGAGTCATGATGGTAGTGGTCCAATTAGAACCACAACAGATCGGGAGGACAGAGTGATTGTCAGATCAGCTGTCACAGCTCTTGATTCAACGTTATCAACTATCAGACATGCGACCCGCACACGAGTGTCCACCATGACCATTCACAGACGGCTGATAGAGCAAAATCTACGCTCGTACCGACCACTACGCCAACCGCCATTCACACCAGCACACTGTCGATCCAGATTACAGTGGTGCTTGTCTCGATCAGGTTAGAATGATGCTGACTGGGGACGTGCAGTGTTTAGCGAAGAATCCCGCTTCCAATTGTGTCTTGACGATCATCGAAGACGTGTTTGGAGAAGCCCAAGGCAGCGTGTCGATCCTGCTTTCACTATTACACGCCACACAGGCCCTCAACCAGGAGTTATGGTCTGGGGTGCCGTCTCTCTTGATAGCCAGACTCCTTGATGACATTCTGAGACCTATTTTGCTATCGTTCTTTTTTCAGCACACTGGCTTTATTTTTCAGCAAGATAATGCCAGACCACATATGGCACGTGTTGCTATGATCTATGTTACAGCTTCTCAAATCCTTCCTTGGCCAGACAGACCTCTCCCCAATCGAGCAGGTCTGGGATATGGTGGGAAGGCGAATGCATCTACCAGGGAACGTTGATCACTTATCCCGATAATTGCTGAAAAGTTGATACCATCAGGGAGCTTTATCACTTTATGCCACGTCGTATGGCAGCTTGTATTTGGGTTAGAGGTGGGTCAACACCTTATTGAGCTCGTTACTTTGTAACTATGTACCTCTGAAATAAATCATAAAATATTTCTGAAATTTTAATCATTTTGTATTCTGTACATAATTTTCCTATCCAACAATTATTGTCTCCATCGACAACTCCTTCTTGGTGCGTCATTTTTTTTTGTTACTGAGTGTATGTTTTTTTAGGAATATAGATGTACTGGGGAACCCGCACTTCTTTTTTGAATAAGAGGGGTAGTGCTTCTATGCATCATACTTACTAGCTGATGTGTAATTAGTGCCAATTATTATATTATCCACTCTAAGGAGTATTGGTTTAGGTAGGGCACTAGATTATTTTTCAATTTTTCTTATCGTTTGCTTCAATTTTAATTATATTTAGCTTAAATATATTCAATTTATTAATTTATCTTTTCCTTTGATTATATTATGAGGATATTTTATATTACTATTGTCCATTTCTCTATGTTTCATCGTGTTCTTTTATTATTATATTCAATTGAGTAATTCAATAATAAATATAAAAGAAAGTGCACCTTGGGTGGCTAAATCCATTCTTTGCAATATTTTGCATAGAACGTCTTAAAACTTATTTTATGTGTTGATATCATTCTTTAGGACAAGAAAACCCTGAATACATAAGCCTTAGAACAAGAGTATCTTTTTTCTTTCTTTCTTACTATAAGTGATTTTGCTAATTTTTTTTTCTTTGACTTTTTTTATCTTCTTATTAACTTGTTTATTACTCTATGAATTGTGATACTAAAAGTATTCACTTCTTTCATTTACCCTCTCTGAATTTTCTTAGGACATAAATGAAAACATATATCTGTATTATCGCTACTATCTAGTACAACAGTATAAAATATGACAAATGGTATTTAAAAAGAGCAAAAAAATAATAATTATAAAGAATCGGAACAATATGACAACAATTATTTTTGTTCTAGAACACATTAATGCTAATTTCATCAATCTTGCATCCAATCATATACCTTAAGGGTAATAAATATTTTTTGTATAAAAATTCCTACAAATATTTCAAATTACATTCATATTGAAATTAATATCTAAAAGTATTATATAATTTAAGAACTTCAGTAAAATTTAGTTCTCAAAGTTCTAAAAATAGGAATAATTTCATTATATTGTACAGATAAATTACATAAGTTTAGTTTTAAATATATATAAATGTATGTGAAAAGTACTTCCCTGTTCCCTAATATTCATTACAAAATGTTAAACAATATATGAGTTGTAAACATATTACGCATAAGTAGTATCTATGAGTATTTAACTATATAATTATAAGTTTAATCTTGAACATAGATTGACCTGTGAAAAATGATTAAATTTTTCTTAAAAAATATAACCTAGTAAACGGTTATCAGAAGATCAATATGAAACTTCCGTCTATTATTAAATAAGTATTTAATTGGAATGAATAAAATTATTTTTGTAAAATTATTCTTAAATGTAACTTAAATTCTCTGAAAGGGAAATAAATAGTTCAAAGTATGACTTCAGAATTAACAAAATTAAAGCCCTTTTCTTTTATCAATATTACATTAAATGGTACAAAACATATAAATTAATTATCTGTTAACAGTTCTTAAATGAAAATTCTAAATTATAAAATACAAGTTTTTTAAGTAAATATGGAAATCTCTTATATTTTTCTAGAATTTTAATATTAAAGATTTTGCGTGAGTGTGTGGAAAATCGCTAAAAAATATTCTTAAATTCATTTTATTTGATTACGCACTACACGAAAATTTGTGTAACTGGCAAAAAAAAAATGCGTATACATATTTTTTTAAATGACAACTTGTATATATATATATTGCAAACATTCGTCGCACTATTCCTATATTAGAAAATAATTAAGTAACTTAATACAGATTATTGTCCTAGAATACTTTATTTAATCTCCATGATAATAATTATAACGATGAATACAATATTTTAGATTCTTTTTTATTTATTTTTCGGAGCTTGAAAACTTGAAACATTATTTTCTCCATTATTTTTGAAAATTATTGGTACTGGCAATTGTTTTTGAGTAAACATAAATTCGTAATTCAGAGTGTGATGTGAACAAAATTAAAAACATTTCGTCAGCTGTTTCTGACACAAGCAAATGATTTATAAATTGTTTAACAATATTAAATTTGTATATAGAGACAAGATAAAAAGAACTCTTGACAAGTATTGCCATTATACTTAATAGTTTCAGGATTTAGAAAAAAATTAATTCATTTTTAATACAACTTGATGGAATGCAAGACCAAAAATTACTTGTATTATTTTATTGTGTACCGTAATATAATGTGTATTCATTCTATTTTGTAGAACTTCACTTTGAATTGTTCAGTTTTTTCAATCTAGAAACTTTTCCCATGTGTTTACAATTGAAATTTTTCAGTAGTAACAGGCACATATAAGTCTCAAAAAACCAATAACCTAACCTGCTATTTGCTTTCTGAGAATCTTACTTCATAATATTTTTTTCTTATGTTTCAATTACGAATTATTATAGATATCCAAGCCTATTTCGAGTATTTTATTAGATTGTAAATGGAAACAAATATATTTCTCTCATCTAAAAGCAATTCCTGTCAAAATGTATAATCGGAATAGAATGTATTTTCGATAATTAATTTCAAAAATTAATTTCAATTAATTTTTACATAAAGTGATATGCATTTACATCTAAAAATATTCAAATATTTTTTTTCCAAATATCAAGAGAAATAAACTGCTTACCGAACTTTCTGATGAAAAAAAAACTAATAAAGAAATGTAATGAAACAATTTTTTTTCTTTATCATTTATTTAAATAAAGATTCACAAAAGCGGTATTAAAAGAATACTTAAGTATGATGTACGAGTACTATTCTTTTTTAATTCATCAGACATACTGGTTTAATTAAGAAAAAGGAGCTAAATTAACTTCAAATTATTTCAAATAGATTTTCTTTCTGTGGCTTTTTCTCAACGTTCCGAATATTCCGACAGGTATTTTTACTTTCAAAAAAGGTTGTTTTTTTTAAAATTAAAATGAATGCATGAAATACACTTTTGAGGAGTGATAGGTTTATTTTCCCAGTTATCATATTTTCTTCCCCGCCAACAGATGTTAGATTGGCTATGTAGGAATTTCCCCCTAATTTACAGACCCTGGAGTCTAGGAAGAATCGGCCTCAGCATTAACAATAATTTATCTCACCTGCTCCTAAATTAGAGTCGTGCATTTCTCCCAGTTTCCAGGATCTTGTATACTCACAACATTTATACGAGGGTGGTTCAAAAAGTATTTGTATTTGTAGACAGAGTGCGTCATTAAGGCTAATTGTTATTACCATTAAGTTCTGCCATATGTTTAGCTGAGACGAAACAAATTTGGTAATGATTCACAAGTTAGTTTTGATTTGGTAGTTATTTGCAGCAGCGACAAGTTGCCCTTCGCTGTTTTATTTCACCAAGGATGATACCGGGATTCCTCAGTGTACACCAGAAAACTTACAACAATCTAATCAATAAGTTACCCCGAAGAAGGCAAGAATGATCTTATTGGTCTGAAAAGTTATTATTGGTCTGTAAAGAATTTTTGAGATGCATAAGGCGTCATAATCATGAACTTGTGAAACTGAGGCTCAGATATCTGTCTGGTGAGTGATGATGCAAACCATACTAAAAACCATATTCGATGCTACGAGCGCCATCTCTAGGAATTTTTAATTACTTACTGAATGACCTTCGTAATCCACCAGTATACTTATATTGGAATTTTTAAGAAAATCCCGTGTTAATAACTGTTTTTAATAAGAAACTTTACAAGAGTTGCATGAATATATGTAAGTAAAATTTTAAAATATTATGAACACTGGAAAAATGATAAAATAGTAATATATTAAATGGGTATAACAAACATAGGCACTAAAATTACTTTTGAGGCCTTGTGCACTGAAATGTTCAAAATATTCTTAAGAAAACAGCTTGAAACTTGTACAGTAGAATTTTAAACCTAAAATAAAATATTCCTAACCTCTGTATTTATTAATGTTATCGTTTTAACTTGAAATTTGGTTAAAAATACGTATAATGTATAATGTGTTTTCCAATACTAACTTATTTCCCGATAATTAATAAATAAAGTATTTGCCGATATAACGGAAGTCAATTAGAAAAGTTTCAGAAAATGCAGAATTAGTTTTATAAAGAAAAAGAATTGGTGTGATAAGTTACTTTTTTTAAAAGAAATAAGACATTTTGAACATGAAAGAGTAATTATTATAAGAAATAGATTTAAGAATAAAATTTAAAATAATGGAAAAATTATTCTCGAATCTTATTGGCATTGTAATTGGTTTAACTCTCTCTATAAATGCAAAATTATGTTCTCAATAGAATATATATTTGATAAAAAAGTATCCCTCGTGTGGACATAAAATAGAACTTTTGATACTTATATGAGTTTATATGTAAATGAGAATCATAAAAACAAATTAACCGATCGTATTACATAAAAAATATTCATATGCGTTTACTTTACTGGAATGTAGTAATTTCACTTTAAAATAAAAGGTTTTCACAACGCTGAAGCTCCATACTAATTTAATATCTTATTATTTTATGTATGGATATATTCGCCACTTTAATCCTACACTAAGCATATTAATAACATATATTTCACAACATATAAGGTTCTAACACACACACACATATATATATATATATATATATATATATATTCATCAACCACTAATATTTTAATATAATACGCTTAATATTTTAGGAGTAGCCCATGGGAAATTACACAAAGGATGGAATTAATTATTTCATATCGAAACTCAAATATTGGGTTACTGCAACGCCTGTCTTAATATAATGCTTTTCACGCGTATTTTCCATCAACTAATCTTCTAGAACTCTGTACGATGATATTTCATTTGAGATTCTCTGCTTGTGAATGAACCGTGACTTATATAAATTAGCATTGACGAAATGAAGTGTAGTGCTTAAAAGTGATCAGATAGAAAGATTCAAAGGACTTATAAAGTAAAGAACAGTATGCAGTCGGAGACGCAGAGAGCAATTTATGCAAGCGATTCTTTACTTGTATATCAGATCAATCGAATTTCTCAGGTCGTATTAGGATTCGTTTCCGACTCGACTCACTTTTATTGTTATTTCAGCTAGTTCAATGTTGCATCTTTCTTGTTCAATCTTTAGTTGACGATGCGTGATGATTTCTGCTCCACATGCATGAAAACAACATTTGTTTTAGATATTTTTTTCATTTAAAATGTATATGGCTTAAATATCTGGCTATCTGATCCTGATGCTCTCTATTACTGGAAAAAATCATGAGTAATGAAGCGAGGATTACTCAGGTTAAAAAGTAAAATGTTAAAATCCAAGACATCTATTAGCCCGTTCGCTCCCAACGTATCACAGGCAATACACTCGTGTTGGCTCTCCTGTGCCCAGCGTATCACTTGCGATACGCTCTGTAAGTGTCTTCTACGGCTCAGAGTATCAATAGAAATACGCTTGATGAGAACGTTTTATTTGATTTTTTTAATTTTACTATATGGCGGTACAATACCGCGAAATTTATATAGATAGGTTATTTGGAATGTTGAACTTGATAATATGGGCTAGGATTTCACTTCTGGCTACCAGGAGGGGGGAGAGTAATTGTTAAAAACACGTGCTGCGTGACGGATCTTTAAATGTAATGACATGATTTAAAGGGTGTACTTGCTTTCGGTTTCCTTTTTTCTTTCTTGCTTGCTTCTTAGAAGTTCGAAGGAGAATTTATGACCCTTTATGGGGGTTAGGGCTTTTCGTAGCAGATGTTCTCAGCTGTTCGTTTCATTTGGTCAGTTTTTATTTGTAGTGACAGTCATGACGAAAAGAACTGAATACTGAGATTTGCGAAATAATGAATGAATCTGACAGTAGTGCTAGCGAAAATAATCCAAATATGTAAATAGACATTAAAGTAAGAAAAAAAGGACTAAGATGTGCCCTTTGCTCAAAATCTTGCGTGAAGCGTCAAAATATGTGTGTAAGATATGTCACGTTGTACTACGCATTGATTTTTTTTATAAATATACCATACAGCAAAATAAAATGTATCTTTTATACCTATATATTCTATATAATGGTACATCCTTACACCATGAAATTTATGTAACGTATGTAAATATATTTTGTATTTTCTTAAAAGTATAATTTTTATGTAATTTTATGTATAAAACATTCAATTTTCAGTTAAATCTTTTTTTCTTTTGTATATATTAAGCTTAATGCATTTTAAATAATATATGTAAATACCAAAATATTTTAATAAATAGCCGATTTTAGAGGAAATTTTTTCACGAATTAGGCTTAATATCTAAAATCGTCTGGGCACAGTGTAACACTCCGTGGTAAGAAGCCGCGGGCCCAGAGAAGCACTTCTTTTTTCTCCCTCCGGTAGCGAAAGGTTAAGTGAAATACAGAGTACTTTTACAAGCTAAGAATTGTACTTCTACTTTTAATGAGCATGTGTCTCGCATTATTTGATGATATTATTTTTATAGACGATGTTTCCTTTTGAAAAATATTACCTCTATGATTAATTCACTAATGCATATTTTAACTGAATATTATTTATTTAATTTACAATTATCTTAATGCGCCAACGAATTTTCTAAATTTAGATTAATTTATATTTATTTTGTTACAGGAAATACTAGAATTTTACAAACTAATGAGACTGTCTGACTGACCAATTGAAAGGGATGCATATCTGATATTTATAAAACATTATTGGATCGAATAAGAATTATTATTTTATAATGGTCCACATGTTTTACCGAATAAAATACATATTTCTGTCAGCGAAAATCAAAATTTTCATTTTTAATATTCTAGGTAGAATATATCACAAACATAGTTTAAAAAATTAATTATCTTCCATTATAAAAATTAAAATATTGGAATCATGTTTAGGGTGAATTTATGAAGTAAGGCCTTAGGGTGTTTTAAATTTAAAATTGAAGCATAATAGTCCGGGAACAGAATCAAGATAAAGGATTCGTCTGACTGGTATTGTTTAGTTGTATTAATGTCTCAAGAACTATGAGTATTAAGCAAACAAATTCAGATACAATCGCGAGTTACTCTTTTCTTTTTACATAGCTCAATCACTAAACTGGTTACTTTATAGGCTTGAGTTCATAAATTTAATTTTAAAAGTCTTTGATATTTTCAGTTCAATTATTATTGTAAAAAATTAATGTAAGATTTGTAATTGTATTTTACGTTTTTTACAGTACAATTCACTTAGATTTTATTGCTAATCATTAATATTGATATTGCTTCGAAATTAAGGTAGAAGTTGAGAAATATCGAACAAGATTTCAAACATTTTGCCTGAATATAAAATAATACAATATTTATAAATAAATATTTTTAATGAAAAGTAAGATCCGAAATAACAGTAACATTTACGTTGAAAGAGATTATTAAAAATACCCAACATACTTTGGTTTTAATCTTGACATGATTATCATAAATCATTCACATATCTCCCAGAATTTTACTAATTTTTAGCATCCTATCAATGTACTGCTTTTTGTCATATTGCTTAAAATATAAAAACGTTCCTAAAAGTGCTTCATGTGTTTAGAATGAAGAATAGGGTATTAAAAATGTGAATGGAGCACCTCGCAGTAGTGTTGTGAGGTGCTCCATTTCCATTTGTGAGATGTGAGGTGCTCTATTCCCAAAATTGTGAGGTGCTCCATTCCCAACGATCAGTTTTCCTTTCTCTAAGAAGACCATGAAAGCTCTCTTTATCCTAATCTATCAGTGCAATAATTTTTCAGACGAATGAAACCGCCTTTTGTGGAGTAAATTCAGCGGAAAAATCCTATTTTTCAACTGTTTCATTATTTAATCTGTGTAACGATAAATGTTGTTCTCATTGTCTGTTACACCTCGACATGAAATTACGCCAACTCGTGGTAGTTGACGTCAAATTTCGTATTTAGAGTAAATGGCTACTGCATCAGAATTAACTTATGAATCGGTGTCAAATTTGTTTTGACGCTATTAAACAAAAGGCAACACACGTGGGAGTCACTACTTTGTATTAGTAACACCATCGTATATCAAATTTCTTCCCTTGACCTTCTTTAGCATTGGAATATTTATTTCAGTGTGACACAAATTTGAATTGCTTCGCAAGACACTTATTGTTAAGTTAATTAAAATATTTCATAATGGAATTTTGAAGTCATTCTTGATCCGACAATTGTTTTTCTTCAAAACCTATCTCCAAATGATGGAAATTTTAAAGAGATTTTTTTCAAAAAATTTAAAGGCTTCTGGTCAGAAAATTGTCCGTTATAGTCAAAAATATGAATTCATATCCACTAGCAAGTCTACAAATAGAGATTTGTACGCCTCTATCACAATTTTATAAGGACATACCTGGAAATATCGTGTTATATCATGAATGAGATTTAGAAGCCTTCCGTAACAAAGAGTTTGGAATTTTTTGCGCAGGCTCTTATAAAGATGGTAGAAGAATTTTCATAGGTTAGGTTACATTTTGATTATCAAAAACTGTACTTGTATTTTTTTAATCATGCACTTGATTTGACTTCACGTTTCCGGTGTAGCGCAAGATCTTTAATTTTCAAACATTCATCCCAGCATATTCCTTCTTACGTCTACATGGAATTACTGGATAATTTCATAGTATCTGTTGTTAATTGTTCTGTGTGGTACGAGGAAATCACATAGCAGTAAATCTTCCCTATTCAAGAATATAACATAGTGAAACTGGTGATTCCGTAAGTTGTATAGAAGTCATCTGTACCATTATTATTGGATATTCTTCATCAATTTCGAGTTCCTGTAATGAACATAATATGTTTTATTTCTTAAGACACGAATTAATTTTTAACACATATTTAAATTTTTAATTCTTCCTTTAGAAATTACTTTTGTTTGAGAAAAGCTTTCAGGAACACTTTTTTAATTTTTTTCTCAAATTGATGTATAGAAATTTTACAAATCATGAGATACTTGCGGGTATTCTCTATCAACTTCACATATACTAGAGTGGTACCATTTAGGTGATAGATGATGCCCCTATGATACATTTTGAGCTATTATCTGTTAAATAACAGCGAAACTAACCTGATTCTGACTCATAGCATAAATTTGATTGGGGAGTTATTTGTTGCCAAATAAAAATTTGATAGTTGACACTTTGTTATTTTGCAATGAATGGGCACTATTCATGAGAGATGTATTCAGCATGTATCTTCGGAAACCAAGAAATAATCAAAAGAATGGGAAATATTCGATTAATCTGCTGCAAAGAAAGCCAAGACAATTTAATAGACGATGAATTCTTTCAACGAGAAGGGTCTTTTCCACATAATATTCTTAGAAAAAGAAAAAAAAAAGAAACCCTTGGATAATAATACAAATTTATCCATATCCAATTATAGGCTGTATTGGAACCCTCCTCGTATAGCCTGTGTGCCAATTTTTGGTAATTCAAGATGGTTTACTTATCCATTAGCTCTAGAAAAGTCAAGAGTAAGTAAACCTTATGTCATTGAATAGTTTAATATAATTTTGTGTTAAGCAAGAATTTTAACTTTTATATTTTTAATAAAATATTTTTATCTTACTTACCGATGATTTTCCATTGTTTCAAATAACCGAATTAGTATTTCCATTAACAAGTGAATGTCTATGTCTTTTTATTGCTTTAACCATATTTTAGTCATTCTGTGATTAATGTGCTATCCCAATCCAGGTGCTGTGTATATATGATTAGAGATTATCACTATTACAATAATTTTGAACATAGGTCCTATCTTTTCAATCAGTCAACATCATATTTTCAATACATGTAAATCATGAAGTAAAGATTTATGAAAAATAACAACTCAACTTGACTAGGAGTTGAAGAACAACTCAACTTGACGAGAAGGGCAAGGAGAACTCAACCCCAGGCGAGTTAAGTGAGAGAGAAAAAGTGAGGGACACGAGGCGAATGGCTGGAGAAACGAGTAGTGTCTGATAATTCAGTTAGATGAGTGTTATTATTGTATATGTTATGTATCAAGCTACATTTATGTATAATTAATGTTTTGCAGCTAAAAAAAAATCAGAACGGACTTATTATTTTTTTACATCCACTCTCACCGCCCTACAACCACTCGACCAAGATTAGAACGTATTTTACTCATGATAATCTCTGAATGCTTGCATTTAAATACATTCTGTATGTTTTGAGTATATTTAAAGTCTTCTATATATATTTCAACAGAATTTAATAGACCGAAAATTTCGCATGTAAAGGAGTAGTTGTGTTTCATATGTTAATTAAATAGTATACATATGTTTGTTCTTTTGTAATTATAGTTAAGTAACTTACGGCTCAATTGGTATCACGTTCGGCATGCATAAACTGACTCTCAAATTACGTCGAATAATTTAATATGACTTTTTTGTAAACTAGAATGATTGTTTTTAAGATTTTGAATGAAACAGTTATGCTCTAGCCTAATGATGATTTATCATTGTTACACCTAATCGAATTTATTTTTCAATGACGAAGTGGATATTTGTGCCAGTTCTCTAATCCAGATGCAACATATATTTGACAAGAGAGATCTATTTTACAATAATTCCGTGAATTTACATCACATCCATAATCAAGTATAAGTCATGCTAATCTCCGAATGATTTCATTTTTAATATATTTCATAACTTTTGAGCATATTTAAAGTCTTTATCGGATAGTTTTTAAACTATTAAAAATTGTTGATGTAGCGGGTAACATTGTTTCATACACTATTAAATAAGCATACGTGTATTTGTTTCTTTATAATTATAATTAAATAATTAATGGTCCTATTGGTAACCGACATGACATTCGTAACCAGACGCTTATCATAACATCTAAATTAGCTGATTCCAACAGCAAACGTTTCCTGAGAAGCAATAGAAATCAATGTGTATAACGAATAGAAATTAATTTCAAAATTCATGCATTTTTCATCTATTGGTATTTTAATTTTTGTAGAATGGGATTTTCATAGTCAGATTTATGGTCGCTTGACAATTTCCTCATCAGAGGTAATAAAAAAAGTAATCATAAGATAATCTATGGTAATTAAATGTTCATAATTGTAACACGGGATTCATGTCGATTACTAAATTGTAACATTGTTTGCTTCCTGTAGACATTAATGGTAAATTAATGTCTTTATGTCTTTCTGCTGTTGGACTTTTTTATGAAAACATTGCTCTACGAACAAGGAAATATTTAGATATAGATTTTCCCTTTTCCCTATGTTTTACGATTTATAATATAGAAATACGATGCAAAATGTTTTTGAGTTAATATCGTTTTTATAAGAAATAAATATATTTCTTATCGAAGTGGATTACACACTTAAAAGTCTTATAAATACACTCATGTTCACTTAAAATGCATCCCCAGGAAGAAAGCATCTAAATCATGAGATATTTTCACCTTGCATTCAACGTAACGGAATATGCATATGCTTTTTAATATTTAACTGACTTACAACAGATACTTCTTTTATGTGCTGATGGTGGACTACCATTCCAAAATATATTTTCGGATTAAGACTATAAAATATTAGATGTATTTCTTAAAATTCTTAACTAGTATTTATTTTAAAACTTATTAACAATGTGTCTAAGTTGCAAATAACATTATGTTTTTTTTGAAATCATTAATGGTCCTAACACATCAATCAATAACTCCCAAGACTAACATTGAAAACAACATTTTTTTTGCAAATTTTTTTTTTTATTCATCAACATAACACCTTTTGTTAATCACCTTTTAGGGTGATACAATCGTTCCAACGCTTTTCCAAATCTTTTTTTTTTTTTCCGCAAGAAATCTTTTTTGTTGCGAGTAAATAGCGATAAACAGCTTTCTGAATCATCGACTCGTTGCTGTTTTTGTTCCATCGAAAGCAATCGCGGCACCCACTTGGAAAAAACCTTTTTCACTTCACTTCAAAAAACCTTTTTCAGTAAATACACTTCCATATGATATCTGTGTCATCTCAGCAATCTCACGGAGCTTCACTTTACGATCTTTCATTATAATTTTTGTCACTTCACTCACATTTTCCGGTGTAACGGCTTCCACAGGTCTACCCGAGCGTTCCGCGTCATTTGTGTCGGTACGACCACGTTTAAACTCGGCAAACCACCGACAAATCGATGCTTTTGATGGACAAGAGTCCGGGTAACATTTTTCAATCCATTGTTTCGCTTGCACGGTGTTTTTACCCATTAAAAAACAATGTTTTATCAGAACACGAAACTCGGTTTTTTCCATTTTTTAAACAAACTACAAAACGACTTTACTCCAACCTCGATAACTCAGCTGTTTCTGGTCCGATCGACTTAAAATTTTGACACGTTTCAAGCAAAGGTTAGTACTCTAGAAAGACCTGGTTACTGGTTTACTACGAGCGCCATCTCTGGGTTAGTCTCGGGAGTTATTGATTGATGTGTTATTATCATGCCTTATTATAAAAAAAAGAACTGAAATATTTCATACAGATCCATAAGTGGACAATATATTTCATGTTTAAAATATAAATTTTATTTTCATTAGGATTAACATATAATCAAGTTTATAAAACTCAACCCATAGAACATGATAAAATCATCCAAAATAAGAGAAATATAAATGACAAAAGTCCTGAGACGGACTTTTACATTTATTTACAGAACATTTATTTTAGTTGCCTAGCAAGATCACCAGGTCACCAGGCCTCTCATTAAAGTATCCCAAACATGTTCAGTGGAATTTAAATCAAGGAAGAGGGTGGGCACGCTCTTCTGTGAATATCTTTTCTTCCCAGGAGCTCCTTTATAGCATGAGACCTGTGTTGTGTATAGGACGTACATTGTTATCCATAGAAACTAAAGTTGAGGCAAATGGCACCCCGGAAAAAACACATGCGAGGGAAGGTAATTTCCTCACTGTAATGATCTCCGACCACTAAACATCCGTCGAAAATGAGGAATTCCGTGTATCAAAATACCTCCTTTATAAAAGCATAACAGTTAATAGTTCCACCACAATGGCATATCTATTTGTTGTTAGTGACATAAAATACATATCCTCCCCTCTCTCCATATCAACTGGATCCGAAAATCGTTTGCAAGAATGAAACGACTCTCATTGGTACAGTGAGCGTGAATCCATTGTTAAGATGCCCATACTTTGTGTTCTCTACACCTTTATAAATGCAGCAGAAATTGGTTAACGTCAATGGAAAGCGGAGCTCAGGACAGCATGTGATTAGGATATTTTTATCAAGTCGTCTAGCTACAGTAAAAAGGGGCACCTATCTTCAGGTTGCCATACGCAACTTCTGATCAATGTTGCAAGCTGTCAGGTATTTTCTCCCTTTTCGCTTGCTGGATGGAACACAGTAGAAAATTCTGTTTATTTAGAGTTAATTTTATACAATTTATAATTATTATAAGTCTTCAACTGACTTGAGTTTCTCTTAAACATATGTATAAAAGTAGTTCTGAAGTCTTAATTTATATTTATATACAATTTAGATTATGATCAAGCCAAATATCTAACGAACATGTGAGCCAATGAACAATAATATTCTACAGTAACATGTAAGAAAAATCTTTGTAAATGAAGAGAAATTCTTATTCCTACTCGTAAAAGTGTTCAACAGGAAGTGGAAATCTGTTGAAATTGGTTCCCAAGCAATATAATCAATCTCAGATGAGTGTTTTCACAATCCAAGTGTTTAATATGGATGCATTCCCAGAGGCGATATGCTTTTGTTAATTAAATCATATACTGTTATTAATATACCCATTAATTTATATTTTACTATTCATTAATTCTTAATATATTATCTAAATTTTTTAAATGAGTCCCTGAGCGATTTTTGATTCAAGAATATACTATAAAATAAAAGATTTTATAAAAGCAATTGTTGAGAATTAAAAATTTTATCTTTGAATGCAGACAGTATACTTCATATTAAGAGTACTATAGTGTAAGTCATAAAATACTAATCATTAACTAAAGGCCTTACTACATTTTATACACATCCAATGTTGAATATTTTCATTTGTATTTCAAAATAAGTTATTTCGAAATAAATATTTATCATAATGTTTTTCGTTATATATTTATAAATAGTTCACTAGCCTCCAAAGGTTAAGAGTGAACCAGTCTTTTGTGAATGTAAATTTTTAAATAAAATTAATATAAAAACATACAATTTGAAAGAATTGGACGTTAAACAGATACAAATTGAATTTTTCATAATTTTAACATAAGACATGAGTTACAAGAATATTACAATTACAATTTTTTTTCAAATGAATATTGCTTAACTAGAGCACTGAGGATTGTGCAAAATATAAGATGATTGTTTTGCAATAGAAAGTGTTCTCCCGTCCTTGTAATTCTTTCGCTACGTTGATTTTTATATTATCAATTCAATCGTCGTACCCTGGATTCAGAAGTAAAGCTAACAGCTTTTACTAGATCAATTTGAGATATCGGACAAACTCTTACGTTAGTCTCTATATAAGATTAAATATATTTCTATTAGATTAAATATCGGATATTGTGTTAGCAACATGAGGGCTATTGGAGTTGGACCATGTATTTGTGAAACTCGGTCAAGTGATAAGGAGGACACCTGAGCTTGTGCTTCAGCCCCTGCTACACGGCGGCTCTTTAATGGCCTTTACAGACTTGAAAACCATAACTTGACTTGAAAACTGCCAAACATCGTGTCCGTGTCCATAGCGGCCATCCACCACAAGAAGAAACATACATATGAAGCACAGAACACATCCTAATACTCCGCAATAGCTAGAGTTCCTCCATGGGTAAGAGAAGGTCAGTGTAAGTAAGCACTGAGCTTCCAGCCTAAACCATGTTTCCACCGCCTGTATAACGACGTATTTCATCGATGTTAGATTAGTAGTATCTGGATCCCTGTTTTATTCAGATTAGCACACTATTTTAATTACTCACCAGAGTTAACCAAGATTCGTCAGCGAAGTGTTTAAATTATTTTCCTATTTACTTGTAGAAAATTTCTCTATTGTCCAAAGTGAATATCAACTTTTGTGTAGTCAATTATTGGAGACTCACACAAGGATCGTCTTCAACAGAATTATTGATTGAAAAGACGTCCCAGAATTGTAGTAATCATTTTTTCGATCAATGATCTGAACTAATCTAAAACACAATATTGTATGTTATTATTTGGGTCGAAAATATTAGAATGTGTACTTTTGCAGAGATTATAACACATGTGTATACTAAAACTGGTCTTTTTGATACTGAATTTTGTTTTTCAAATTGATTCCAGAGTCTTTTGACTGCACAATAAGAAAATGTCTAGCAAACCCAGTTTTTCTAGTAATTGTCACCAATAACTCAATATTAGGGTTTTAAATTTGGAAAGTTATGAAGATTCCATTTAAATACAAATGTTTAATATTCACAATTTCCTCTGTCTTCTGCGTATATGCCAAGAAATAGATCAAGTATAATTATTTCATGAAGGAATTTGATCCTTCAATATATGTCATTATTTTATTAATGGGCGTCAAAAATTAGTTTCACCATAACTTTAGAAAGCCTAGAAATAATTCATTTCCTTTAAGGTAAATTACAGCTTTTTTTTCGCGTTGATATCAGGTGATATGAGGTGAATTAATCATTATTTGGTATGAAGTGAAAAAAAACATTTAAAGGAAATCTGATAACAAAACCTTTCGAGGATATGCATTTTTCTGATTACATTATTAACCTTTGTGGTACAATTTTTCGAAATGTCCTCCCAACTTAATTTATAAGCTCCAAAACTTAGAGCGTAATCCAGTAGCTGACACTGCACTGTTTTATTATTTTGAAAGACATAAATGCAGGTTAGTTATTTTTTTTAAACTTAAATACTTTGTATGTTATTGGTACTATACAAATATCAAATTGTTCTTACTACTTGCATTACTTTTTGCAATATTCTTATTTTTAAACTCATTTTACCTAGATACATACATTAAGTTTGTATATTTAATGCTATAATATTAAAAAATAACTTTCATTATTATATAACTATTATGTTATAATTTATTCCCTTACACGATAAAGCCCACTTCATCATTTAAATTTATTATGACATTTATAATACCCGTATTTTTTTCTCTAACGATGAAAATTAGGAAGTGTCCCTTGTTTAGCAAAATTTCTTAACATCAGTATTTATTTCAAAACTATTTACATTATTTTTAATGTATAGCTTTTTATATTAATAGTACAGGGTTATTCAGAATAATTCATCCTATTTCAAAGTCTTATATTTTTAAATATAAAAAACACATAATCTTAAGCAATACATGAATTGAAAAGGGCATAATAAGGAAGATTTTTCACAAGATTTTGATATATCTTCCTTTAGTTATACGCATAATTTCAATTCTATTTATAAATTCTTGCTAAACTCGTTGTAAAGTGTCAGTGGTCATTGATTGTAAAGCATCAGAATTCCGTTGCTTAAGATGAAATAAATGTTTTGGATAATGGTGGCGCATACACTTTATCTTTTATTAACTCTCAAAAGAAGAAAATACGTGGGGTATCAGGTGACTAGACATGAGGGTCGCATATCAGGTGACATAGGAAGCCAGCTGTGTACCACGAAGTCACCTGGTCACTGTGATTGATAGAACTAGGAGGTAGCTCCAACAGCTTCCGTTACATTGATTTACTTACATTCATTTTGATTGATTCTCTAAATCAGCTTCCGTGACATTGATTTACAAGGAACACAAGAGATCCATATATTTTTCATCACATGAAATTATTTCGAGATTCGATTATTTATTTTGAATAACCTTGAATTTATACCTTTGAAAAGGGTTCCTCTGCTTATTTTGAAAACTTAACGAGTTCTACGAATATTAAAAGTTTGATTATTTTCAAATCAAACAAAAAACTCAGTTTACATTGATCAAAGTTCATGTTAAAATTAACTAAAAATGTTTAATTCGCATTGAAGTTAGGCAAAGAACTAATGAAATTCGTAAGCAAAACGGGGTTAACAAACCTTCAAATCACGATTACAGTAAAATCATCGTTCTTTTTGTTATCAAATGATTAAAATAATTAAATTCTCAGCAATTATATCCCAGATTTAAAAAATCAAAGCCTACATTTTTAATAAAAAAGTGTGTATAACACGTCAGATGTATTACTCTATTTCTTCAAAAATAAAACCAATTTACGTTTAATTTAAAAATTTATAAATATTCCTTTTCAATGAAAATAAAATTGAATTGGAGATTTTAGAAACATTAAAAAACCCAAATCAATTTCTTGAATATATCTAGAGGACCAAAACATATGGTCATTATTACTTCATAGAATCCCATGCGAATGCCCTATTCTTTTAATTATGTTTTTAGGAACTAAAATTTATGTAACATGCTATTTAGATAGTTAATTAAAAAATTTTTTTAGAATTTTTTTAAGAATCCATTTAAAATACCCCTATCTTTCAGTTTTTATTATTGTTCTGTAAAAAATGAAGCTTTTGAAAAAAATGTAGGATTTTATATACTATGTATGTGAATTTTCTATCATAATCTCAAAATTTTTATTACAGCCAATAGAAAATTTTCATTCATATTATAATTAAGAACCTGTTATTATTCCATCATTAACATACGAGGGTTGTTCAAAAAGCATTTGTATTTGAAGGCAGTTGGCATCATTATGGTAAATTGTTGTTACCATTGGGTACCGCCTTCTATTAAGGAGAGGCGAAATAAATTTGGCATTGATTCACAGGTTAGTTTTGATTTGGTAGTCAAATCAAAATTTGATTGCTGCTGTGTTTTGTCTACCTCAATTTGCGTCGACTTCTCACCGTTGGTGAGACCTGGATTCATCAGTATACAACGGATACCAAGCAAAAACCAAAACGTTAGGTTGCATCTAATGAATATTTGCCATTATGGATGAAGATGATCTTATGAGCTGTTAAAGCTACGAAGAAGAATTTTTGAAGTGCAAAAGTCGTCATGATCACGAATATTAGTAACTGAGACTTAGACAGCTGTCTAGTGAGTCATGACGCTTGCAAAAAACAAACCATTTTCGATGCTACGAACACCATGCATAGAATTATTTTATCGATCGACTCTCGCAATAACTATGCTTAGCATGGAAATTTAAAAAACATATTTCTATGTGTTTCATCGCTCTTGAGTTGTAGATATTAATATAAAAATTCATCATTTTACAATCTTGTTGATATCATAAAGGTATTGCTGCTACTATTTTATTCAATGATAAAACTATTTATCTTCGATTAAATGTTGATTTTATGTAACATTATACTTGGTCGGAAATACTTTTATATAAGTTGATTATTAATGTTTTTAATTATATTTTGTCAAGATTTTCAAATAACTATAATATTTCTACTATATATAGTATTTTTTGTTCTTAAGAAACGTAATACACTAATGTAATGTGCAATAATAATTTTTATTAGAATCCAGCAAGATGTACAAGTGAAATTTTAATAAATTTCTTTTAAACATTTTAGGAGAGAAAGAGAGATAAAGCTGAAACTTTAAACTAAAATATATAAATTTTGTTCTTTGCACATTAACAACAATAATTTATGAACTGTAATAACAATATATTATTAATAATTGAATCCCATTGGCATGAAATATCACATTTTAATCGATATTGCGTACAGTCATCTCTTAATCGTAAGAACATCCACAAAAATGTATTTATCATATAAGTTATAATATTTGCATCATAATATAATTATCGTTATAAAGATAAATAAGGTTTCTTATATACTTCAAGATAGTAACATTTTGTTAGAATCAGTTACTTGTTACTTTTATATCATGTAATCAATGAATGTCTATAACTCCTAATTGCAGCATCGTTTTTTGCTATAGAATGAATGAATATATATATATATATATATATAGCTGTTTACTTGGAAATATCAAATAGGTTACTTAGCTTATAAATTTTGAAAGTAAATAATTTCTATGTTACTCGTGTAAAAGCTGATCATCCTTCATCCTATTAATTTTCAAAAGAAACTTAAGATATAGAAATTATTAAAATATCTGAAAATCTGATTTATATCAAATCATTTTTTTTTAATTATTTTTAAATGTTTATGTGTATGTATTGAATATGTTCTTATGATATACATATATACAATTATTTTAAATTTTTGTAATTATTTCATAAATTATTTTGAAATATCATTTTTAATTTTGTTTTTTAATTATGATTATGTACAGTTTCTTCTCATGATATATATATTTTTTATTTTCTTATAAATTGCAACGCATTGTTCTCGTACGATTGTTATATTTTCATCAGAAGTTTTCTTTTAGAATCTACGTATGATTGCTAAATTTCTATAGCAAGTTTTCTTTTAGAATCTACGTATGATTTCTAGATTTCTATAGCATGTTTTCCTTTAGATTTCCTTCATAACTTTTAAATATTAGTTACTCATATTACGATTGCTTTTATTTAAATATTTTTACAACAATTTTTTTTTGTAAATAACTGTTAGTATTTTTATTTATTAGTAATTATAATTAGTATTTTTATTTGGTGACGTTTTTCTCTTGAATTAAAATAATAATGACTTGAGGAAAAGGAAGCTTAAGGAAATCACTCTCTGATTGAATCTGATATATTTTGTTATTTTTTGTACTATTATTTTTGGTAGATTTATATTACTGTGTTGATGAAAAGTATCAAAATATTCCTTTTCTGCGTTTGCTTTAATATTTAATTGGTTCCTCGAGTTAAACTATGGGGTACGTGACTGTTAAATTTTAAATACTTCAATACATTTAAGTTTGCTGGATCTTAAAGGTACAACACTTTTAAAATCCAAATTATCATTAGCTGTAATATTTTAATTTATTTTTATATTAACATTTGTATTGTTAGGTCTAAATAAATATGTTTTTCTTTTATTAGTTATTGTTTTTCGTTCTAAATATTTTTTTAAATATTTTAGTTTATAATCTGCACTATATATGATCTTGTTTACGTTTACACACACACGCGTAAACATACTTAAGGATATATATATATATTCATTAAGTTGCGTACTTTAATTTTAATACTTGAATACACCACTTATGGCTCCAGAATTCGATGTGGCGTAGTTTCAATAAAATTCTGAAAGATCTTATTTTCATCCAGATCTGACGTAAGGGTTCACCAAAGATAATAAACTGACAATGGAAGGGACGAAATAGCCCGTCATTATTGTTTTAGTAAATTCCAAATTTTTTCGATTTGGTTAAGATTCGATACTTCTAATGCGTAATTCAAGAGGGAAAAAGAAGCGACATAACCTTGTGCATGTAGAAATGCCCTATATTCTCAGTAAAATATAGGCATAACTTCTACATTATTTTTTTTTATTGTGATATTACTTCAGCAGACTCTTAAGGAATCTTCGGTTCCGGTAATTTCAGAATTTGTTCGATCTTGATTATTCCGAGATATTGACTTTTCACTACTCTCTTGCTAAGTTCTTATTATTTGCTGCATATTTATCAACTTAATTTCGACAATTCCATCAATTTTCTTAGTTGTTTTCTTTGATTTATTCAGGCCCATAGTTTGACCACTTTGACCACAGGCCAATAGTTTTGTTTCACGTATTGATTTTCTTTTCTATTTACATATTTGGTTACTTTTGTAGTGTTCATTTGCCTACTGAAATAACCCATAGTGGTTCCATGTTGACTATAACATATTTCTGTAAGTGAATATTCGGCTTGTAAAGCAGGTTTAAACAGGAAAATCCGTCAGATGCCACATTAAGAATTTATAGATGTTTAAGTTTCTTTTTTGTTTTGCTTTATTTCTCCCATTTGCGTACAATTTTTTTTTTCATGCACAATTTTGTACTTTAGCATATTTTGATTTTCTGTTTTTTTCTGATTTTCATTGAATAACATTTTCTTCTAAATTTAGTAATGTGATTTTCTGTTTTTCTAAACATTTTGATTTAAAAAAGTACTTAATGTTCATTATTCATCTTTACCTAAAACTTTATATCTAAGTACACTTGCAATTTCATCAATGTTTTCATCAATTTTCATGATATATATATCACTATGCAGCAGATAGTGCAAGCAATGCGGGAAGGAGATTATCAGGATAGTACGGAAATTTCAGCGTAGACGCCCGTCACAGAGTATCAGACATAGAAAGCTACACACAACATTAAATGCACTTTGAAAAGATATATAAGGAATAACTTTAGTGAATAGTTTAGGATTTTCGATCTATTCTCCACTAGCAAATCATCTTTAGAAATTTATGTCTCTATGAGACGTGTCTTTGCATAAAGGGAGACCATCGTCAATTGGAAAGTTTCTGCAGGTATCTACGCATCCTAAAGCGACATGGGCCAGGAGACTTTTATCTATTTGCTGCATGTTCACACTTACCCTGAATATTATCAGCAAAACCGTTTCCCGTTAAACCGTTTCAGTGTTAGTGGACTGCACTCATGTAGTCTATTTAAAAGCTTATCATTCACCCCACAGCATAAACGCCTATGTCTGCAATGGTGCTGGACTTGAACAATGTGGACGACAGAATGACACAGAGTCGTGTTTTCAGATGAGTCATTTTTCTGTTTCTCCAATGATAGTCTTCGCTTATGAATATAGCGTGACGTAGAGATAGGTTCAATCCAATAGCAAATTGTGGAATGCCCACAGGGTGACAACGTGGCATCATGATTTTGTGCGGAATTACATACGATTTCAGGTCACTTCTAATTCGTATTGAAGGATCTATTACAGCCCAACGATACGTGGATGAAGTGCTATGGCTGGTGCCCCTCCCCTACTTTCAGATGGTGCCCAATGACTCTTGAGAGCAGGATAAAGCCCGACCGCACCGTGCTCTCATAAGCCAACGAGATTTGCGAGGTGTACACATACTTCCCTTATACCGGTTCTCTCCTGATCTTTCACCGATTGAACACATTTGGGATGCGATTGGGATGTGCCATTTGCAGACCCTGTCACTGCTGCATCCCAAAGACGAACTGTTGCAAGTGGTTGACAGTGAAAGAAGAGCCATTCTTTAGGACAACATCCGTACTCTCATTGACTTTATACCATGTTGTTGCATCATGTATTGCCGTTCACGGTGGTCCTATAACCTAATGAGCAGACGCTGTCCTCGCTATGTATTAGGCATACAATTTCGAAATATAGATCATTTAGTGTTTGTTGCTGTCTCTCTCTGTTTGCTGAGTTGCTTCATTTTCTGGCCACTCGTTCTTGGTGTTGCATTTTCAATGTTGCGTAGTATATATATATATATATATATATATATATATACATATCAACCTGCCTTTCTCAGTGTGTCACCTGGAACTGCCGGCCTGGCATATTCTGCTGTTATAAGCGTCTTATGAGACAAGAACAAATTTTCTGCGATGGTTTCCTTAACAGAAATAAAGGCACGAAAATTCAACTTCCTCTAGGTTCCTCTTTTTACATTTTCTTCACTCGGCTTTGGAAAGCTGCGCCTTTCACATCATTAGTATATCTTGGCGACGTGCGTCTATTCTGTTATTTACATAATTTTCTGACTACTCCTTCTTGGTGTTGTATTTTCAGTGTTGTCACGTAGTGTATATAATTAATTGAAAAGTAAAAATTAGTACATTTATTCAAAATATGTTTCAAAAGAATATTAGTTTATTACACTCCTCATAAGGAAGCAATTATAATTATACAACCGTACTTTAAATTGCTGTAGTCGGGACCCATAGTTAATAAACCGCGTATTACAGAATCATTATAAAATTGAGAGATAATGTAAATTGTAACATCGGCATGAATTTTCTGCTTTTTATGTATACTCCTCAGATATTTTTTTTTAAAAAATTATAATGGAAATCACTTATTCAAGACAAATTCTTTATAACTCTAAAAAATTGACCAAAAAACGTATTTGAAATTATAGCTGATCACACTGGCCACCAGATCATGAAAAGTATCGTTCATAAAAACTCAAAGTTAAAAATTGCACTTGCCAAGAAATGATAATTTATATCCAGCCCAACATTCAGATTTAAAAAAGATAAATAAAAATAATTCCGATGGCCGATATTCCCTTAGGTCGATATTCTCTTATGTAAAACAAATCTCATCCCTATTTGCCATAGTTAGTATTTCTGAAAAATAGAATCATTCTATTAAGTCGGACGACATTGAAAAGCGATTTCAATTGCCTTGTTATATTATTATTTTGTTTAAAATCATATCATCTTTCAGAAGCCACTTTTCACAATGGTGAAGGAATGTGAATTAATATAATAAAATCATTACAGCCTGATGAGATATTAAGCTTCATTTTATCCTTGTGCTGAATAGTTCCGAGATTCCACAAATTTCAGATTAAATGCAGTATGTATTAATATCGAAAATTCTACAAATATCTGCATTGTGTTAATGCGTGTTGTACATTGAGTTAGTATTTTTGTAATAAAGAAGATATTTAATTTCAGAATTATTTACTATTCTTTCAAATGCTGCTAATAAGATGTCTATAAATTTAAATTTGTGATTATAATCAACCAGACAAAATTTGGATTGAATGGTGAAAAAAGTGCTCATCAATCTTGTACTATAGACTATCTTTAATAAAAAAGAACAGAGGTACAGCCGACTTATATAGAAGAGACTCTTACGTCCTTTTAGAATAAATTAATTAATTTAACGGTTAAATTTCTGTATAGTTTTATTAGTGATGACAAAGTTCAAAATTTCACATAAAAAGTTTCTATCGATTAAAAATGTACTGACGCGCATTTTGAGTATGTGTAGGCACAATAATTATCCGGAAAAAATTTCTTCATTCTAGCAAATACAAACCTCAATTCAGATATTGAAAATAATTTAAAATGAATATACTTATATTGATAAAAAAAAGGAACACAAAAAGGAATATTAATTAATTACAATAAGGTAAAACAAGCTGCTGCAGGCGTTTCTAAACAATTAATTATATCTAGTTCTTCTGTACAGATAAAATTTTAATCAATTAAACAAATACTTTCGAATGCCCTAAAACGAAATATTAGAGGTAATTATCCAATAAAATATTTTGTCACTCCAGGAAAGTATTCAACCATTGAAAACTAATGTAACTGAAAATACGTGCATCGATAAAACATAAAAAAGAAAATAATAATAATACATTACGTAAAAGGAAAAGAACTATACCTGATTTTTTTAATGAATAAGATATATCGTGTTTTCCTATGAACTAAATGTCATATGAATTAATTAAGCTATTTAACGCAATCATGCATTTGTACATAAAAATCATTTTTGAATTTCAAATGCATATTCCTGCGCAGTACAACGTATGTATAAAATTCTAATATCGTGCAAACGTAATATGTAAGCCAGTAAAATCAAAAACCACAGCATTAAAAAAACTGACAAATATGATAAATAAGAGGTATAAAGCTGAATTCAGTTGAAGGTCAACAAATACTTGAATCCACACACAAAAAATATGGAAGCGCACAGTTTGGCTTAAGAAATATACAGAAAAATCGAATGCCAGGATAATCAGTACCTTCACTGTTTAAAATACCTGTAAAAAGTATCTACAGACAAAAGAAATAAGAAAATAAACTAAGAAAATTACACAATTGTTCCTAAAATAATTCACGTTTTTCATTACAGATTCTTCGGACTCCTTGGATTGATTCAAATTCAAGATGAATGCCACAACTTCCTTTACGGAATCGGAAGAGTTTCCCAAATATTTTTTCTCATTTCCATTCGAAAGGAGCTTTAATACTGAATACCATCGACAATGGATGGAAGCACACTGGCACCAATCATTTTATTTAATATTATTGTATCTATTTACCATCTTTAGAATTCGGGCATACATGCATACCAGGGAACCCTTCAGTCTTCGAAAACCCCTTATAATATGGAATCTTTTCTTGGCAGCTTTCTCCATCATCGGAACGAGTCGAGTGCTTCCAGAACTGGTTCATGTCCTAAAGAAACAAGGATTCTTATACTCCATTTGCAGACCCGACTACGTTGCAAAAGTCAGAGAGAGTGGTTTTTGGAGTGTTATGTTTTCATATTCCAAAGCACTCGAACTCGGCGATACTATCTTCATCGTACTCCGCAAGCAACCGCTCCTCTTTTTGCATTGGTACCACCATATAACAGTTCTAGTTTACACTTGGCACAACCACAAATATCACACCGGACCAGGAAGGTGGTATATTGACATGAATTTCTTTGTTCACTCCTTCATGTATTCGTACTATGCCCTGAAAGCCATGCGCTTCAGGTTGCCCCGATCCTTATCCATTTGCATTACTTTCTTGCAAATTACTCAGATGTTTTTAGGTGTCTATATTGGTTACCTTGCTTATATTACGAAAGATAAGTATAGTAACTGTATCTATCCAGATGATACGGCTCTTATGGGTCTGTTGATGTACATCTCGTACTTTGTGCTCTTCATTTGGTACTTCTACAACTCTTACATTTCTCCTCCAATTAAAACGAAGAAAGTAGATTAGTTACTTGATATTTGATTGATAATCAGAAATATTGTAATAATGAATAAACATGTTTAAATGATTAAAAAACTTTTAATAACTAAAGAATATTAGTGTTACGATTTTGTGACGCATTTTAAAACTAAATATAAAATCAACCTTTTGCATTATCACATGGAAAAAGGGAGTTTTGGATTAATGTGTTTTCCACACGGAAAAGGTTTACGAAAGGAAAAAAAAATATGATTTTGTGAATTTAAATTATAGGTAGCCTTGGATTATCTTGAATTTATTTCTTATATGTTTTTCATGTGAAAAGATTAATTGTAATGCCATCAGAAATGACTACTCATGTTTGATCCACAAGATGTATACGTGTTGTAATATAATTGCAGTTGTAAGCCAAAGTTACGTGCAGCTATTAAAGACCGTGCATTTGATTCTACAAAATACATGTGCTAAATTTTTGGTGGTCCGTTAGTTTTACTACAAAGTGCCACCGATAAATGAATTTTGAAAATGTTTTTTTTCCCTCGAATAAATAATTTTATCTTATGAAACACTTTCTGGAAAGAGAAGTTTACAAGCAAATTGTTTGCTTTTTTGTCAAATTTGCAATGATATCCAGGACATATGAGGCACAATGTATATATCTATTAATCAGGAAAAAAAAACACTTTTATACTTTTTGTTTCCACAAAAAGGGTGATTTTTTTTAAAAAAAATAATTACAATTTAAAAAATTCTGAATTGAAATTCTTCTGTTGAATCCTGAATCCATCATCCATCGCTGAATCCATCATCCATCATCCATCGCTGAATCCTGAATCCATCATCCATCGCTGAATCCTGTATCATATCGCTGTAAGTGCATCGGTGGAGGACTAATTTACCTGTGTTTATTCCTCCATGATATTAAATGTCTAGCATCTTCTATTTTGAAAAGAATATACTTATAGTAATCTATTCATCTTATTCGATATTCATTTTATAACTGTTGATAATGTTAATTGTAACCATAACTTGTACATATGTTGATATTTTTGATTATGTATTTGTATTATGAAAACATTAAGCATTTTGTAGCAGAATTTTATTTATGACATTTTAATCAATGTACTTTTAAATTATGTAAAAACAGAGCTTAATACTTAAGCATTAATTTCGGCGTTACTTAAGATTCTTATGATTATTTAAATTACGTTTATTAAAGTACAATTTATAAGCTATCACGTTGTATCATTTCATTGAAGAGGTTAAAAAACATACAGAGTTTGAAGAAAGTGGGATACCCTACTCAATTTATTGTGGTTTAAAGTCGTATGTCTTCTATCACCTTTTCAAATGTCAATAATAATGATAATTACTCTTTTGTTATCTATTTCCGTGAAATATTTATGTAAAATATTGCATATTTTTCAACATTAATTGTGGCAGAAATAATAATTCGAACTAAACAATGTCATGTTAATGTAATATATTATAATAATCTAGATATCTTGTTCATATTCCTTCGTCCAAACTGCGAAACAAGGAAGAAATATTCGAAAATATTCAGAAATTTGTGAATTGCATTCAGTAAAACAAAAATCATAAATGAAAACAATTCTCTGTGGCACATTCTTACAATTATGAAATATGCATACTGCAAAATTTGCATAAATATTCCTAAAATTTTTCCTAAGAAAATAATTATGATACCATTTTAAATGCTTGTAAAATTTTAGATAAGACTTTTCTGTTAATTTAATAAAATAATTTGTAAAAAAACACAAACAAGTTTTAAGAATGATCTAGAGATTTTTTTCTTCTAAAGCGATATAAAATAGTTTCTAATACAATACATTTTTAAAAGCAATATTTCATTTTAAAAAAAAAAAAATGGTAATACTATACTTTTACAATACTTTATTAACTATTTTATCAAAAACCTTTGTATGCATTATTTTATAAAATTTGCATTCAAATTTGAATTTAAATTTGTGAAATGAAAATCCTTTTTTAGTTCAAATCGATAACCTTTCTAAATAAATATAAATTGTACTTTCTTTTTAAAAAAAAGAAATACATTTAAACTTACTTGAGTGAATCAAGTTTAAATTATTAAACTATTTTAACTTAACTTTTACTTAAAATATAAGTTTTTGGAATGAAAGCAATTTAATAACATAAAACTTTTGAAAGGCAAAATATTCACCTAAATTAAATTTTTCGAAAAAGTTCCTGAAAAGTAACCCAGTTCATTTTTAATTTCAAGTCAACGTCATCGGCTCAAATCATTTTAAAGACAAATTAAAATCTTTTTTTTTTTCTAAATGTTCAGTAATTTCGCACATTTGCTTCATCTGATTCAAAGTTAATAAAAATGCATGTCCTCTATTATTGAGATAAAGTCTTTTTTAGTAAATTTAATAATTTTTATTTAATAAAATTAATATCTATCGAATATTTTTAGCTCTTCACATATTTCCTATGAAGATAAAAATGAATAATATTCCCTTCCTGAAAAATAAAATTTATAAATCTCAAAGAATCTTAATTATTCTACTTGTAAGAATATATTTATTGTAAAAACATGTAAATAGATAATATTTTTACCATACAAAATTATTATTAATAAGCTTTTCTCTATTATCTTTAATCATACAATATTTTTCATCAGCAAATTTTAGTACTTTAATACCTGAATTTTCTTCCTGAAAAATTGAAATTTCTAAAGTAAGATGTAAAAACGTTAGTGATATTCTGAATTCCGAGATGATTTTTGTTTCTTAAAATTTTTATTCCTATCAGTTTAACTAGCAAAACATCTACATCCTTTAGTAATTTAATTCAGCCAGTTTTAACGATTTCTTATGTTCCGAATCAATAAAATGAAAGAAAACCCAAATTAATATGATTTTTTAAATATTAAATATTTTTGTGACATTATATATATATTGTTAGTATGACTAAAAAGAACTGAAATTTTAATTATATTCGTAATATCATATTAAGTATAATTATTGAAGAACATTTTATTGCTAAATTAAATATGATCACTAGTTTGCGACTTTTTTTCCCATACCCACATTTTTTTTGATGAATCATATGGTACAACCTATTCATGAAATAAATAAATTTATTTAAATTTACAATGGATATCATACAACATCAAAGAAATAAACAGTAGTAAGGATTTCAAGAAGTAGTATTTGATGGTAACAGAACATGTGGGGAAAATAAAACACAGAATTTAAGACTTTCCCTTTTTTGGAACATTTTTGCTTTAAAATTATTCATAGACCTTAGATGAATAGAGTTAGAGCTTACAATTGATGGCAAATACAATTAGATCTTAGGTGTTTAGAGTGCTTAATAATGAGATTTAATAGTTTTATTGAACTATAAAAGTAGTTTTTCTATGAAATTGGGCTTTTCCCTTTGAGTTGAATACGTGCATGATTTTTCGGATGTAATTGCAATTAAGTACCAGTTTTAAAATATTATTTCCATAAATATAGAAAACTAGCTGATACCCACCCGCTTCGCTGGACAGATGATAATATAATATTTTGAAACCTATACGTAAGATATCAAGAAAATTTTCAATTTATAAAACTTTAATGATAATCTAAATTTAAAATTTTTAAAAATTGATTGTCTTTAATAATGGTTATCCTCGGCATTCAAATATATGAGGAAAATAAAAACAAATAGTAACAATTCACCTCATATATATATAATATGGATAAAAAATTAATCCGCCGTATACATGTTACACCTAGTATTGCCAAAAATGCAACCTTTTGTCAGAAAATTCATCATGTGCTTAGCTTTCAAATGAAATACCCTCGCAATTGTATCGTGTCTATCATAAAACTTTTGTCCTTGCCTCAAGAGATCTTTGATTTCTGACCATTTAGGATTGCAAGTGACTGCAATCCTAAAAAAAAGTCGTATAGGTCGGGACGTCCAAAATGTCTTCGTATGTAAAAGTCTCTTGAGTTCGTTCATGCATGTAGCGAGGTCCTCCAGTAAGAAGATTGTCTTGCTTGTGTGCTACTACGTAAAAAATCGCCATTTTAGTATTTTTCAAAATCCCGCTAAGTTTTGGAGCTAAACTACATTCCGAATTCATTCCAAATTCAGAAACTTCGACATGCACGAAATTTCACATAAAGAGCCCCTTCGCCAAAATCTTGCATATCCTCCATCAGTGCTTCAATATAAAATTATTTGGAATTTTTCCATTCCGCACGCGCAGATCTCACCAAGTAAACTTAATTGGTGACAATACACAGTATACATAGAAGAAAAAATATATTCCGTTTAGCGTCGGTCATATCATTTTTGGCGATAAGGTCGCCAAAATTACATAACTGACGGATAAGAGTAGATTAACGGATGAAAATTACATTTTGGATAAGACTTCCGTTAAATCCGTTCTTAGTGAGCGTCTACATCGCAAAATGAGTAACTATGCTAAATTTCAAGTCAATGGGTTGCATAATCTTAGAGATTTCGTGATGAATCAGTCAGTGGTATTTCGTTTATATTTATATAGATATTTAATTTCTCATACATAAAATAATGCACAAAAATAGTGAATTAACTATTTTAGTGGCATTACTGTATACTTTTTTTAAAAATAATTTTTAGAAGTTGTAGTTTTGTAAATTTTATTTGTTTTTTCTTTTTTGATATAAAAATTATTTCTCAAAATTTAGGTATTATTCAGAGAAAATTATTTTAAATTCACTATATGCATAAGTACCCTTTATAGAAGCAGAAAAAGTTTTAAACCTGTTGAGATATAGGTTTCTTTAAATAGGTGCTTAAATGCAATAATATCTCCCAAATCATATCCATATTCGAATACGAAGGTAAATAAAATTTTAATAAAAATAATTAATTTATAGATCTACAGAGTGATTAAAATGTCATTATCAGGCTCAGAAAAGAAATATCTAACCTCTACTAATGTTATGAAAATATATATGTCACAAAAATAAGGAGTCATAGATATGGTATTCCACAATTCCTCGCATGCCTTGGAACCCTTAATACTTAAAACAGGTAAATTTTCATAAGATTGAGAAATATTCATGCATAGATTCGTGAGATCCTCGAAGGGATCTGGCATATAAATATTACTATGTATCAATCTATCCAATAAAACTTCTATTATCTATCTTTGTATATTAACAAATATACTTTATACTTCAATAAAAGCTATTCACTTATTGTTATCCAAGCATCAGTTTCGTAATCCAAATCTTAGAGTAATAATTGATTGAGAAATAAAACAAAGATGACGAATACAAATTTCAATAGTGAACTTTTAATAACACATGGACCCAAATGAAACTTGTGAATGATAAGATATCACATCAAATTAAAATACACATAAAACCCACAAAAAATCAAACTTTTGTCAATGAATAAAATTTCTTCACAAGCATTTACAACGGTTTTTGGAACGCTTACTATCCAGTTTAAGATTAATGACGCTATTATTCTTGTTTACGCAAAATAATCTCTTTCAAAGCGTGATATTTTACTTCTAATAGCAAACGCCGTGCCTGTCATTCCAAGGGACTTCTAGATTTTGTCTTGCTTTACAAACAAGTATTAAATCTAGGCTATCAAAGTATATTGTAGCTAACGTACTGAGCACATTTAATGCATATTCGGGGAATTTTGGGGACCACGTTAACTGCCGAACACATCAATACTATTTCAAATCTTTTAAAACGAATCAATTGCCATAATCCAACATCGCTAGAAAGTTTTCTCTTAAGACATTGATTGTGGTTTATAACTTGGAAATACAATACAAATTAATTGAAATTTTCAAATGATTTTGATATATGTAAATATTATTTGAAAGAAATAATTTTTCCTACATTTCTATACGTTTTACATTTTTCTCTTGAATAGATATATTTTGGTATGAATACGAATGAAAATATCACTTATTAACATATGCTATCATTTGATTGGAATTTGCTACTGATCTCTTCTCTGAAGCAGATCTGACTGTATCTCTTCTTTCTGGAAAAATTCTACCTCGCAGTAAGAGGAATCGTTTTAAAAGCAATTACATGATCGAATGGATTTCTGTCCTCGAAAACCCATTACTGAATATCTTAAAGCCCCACAAAAAAGGAACAGTTCAGGGACAGCCTCTTTATATGATCTTCACAGTCCCTCGCAGAAGAGCAAAAAAAGAGTTTTGGCATTGGGAGCAATGTTTTATGCCAAAGAACGTACAAAGGATGACATCAATGATCTAACAGGCATAAAAAATTACGCTCAAAATTATCGGAAAATATCTGTACAGAGGAACTGAATAATCGACTATTCCACCATATTCTAGAAGTTCTGCTGCTGTGGGGACAGAGATATAATCTTGTGGTTGCTTTCTGATATCATTCATAAACAGAATTTCCTTGATACCTATTTTCCAAGTATTGTCATGACATTTCTTTAATGAGGCTAGATGACTGAAATTTCTATCATACGATTTGCCACTCAAATGGATAAAATGATTAACATTGAATAGCTTTTATATGATTCAATAATTTTGTCTAGATACTCCACACTCAATCTTAATCTGTCCCTTAACTTTGAGGCCATTGGCCGCTGCTAGTACAGGCCAAAAGGAATATACCCTTTGCAGCTTATGCATTAAAGGGCTAAGCCGTGCTTCTCTCCTTTGTAAATAGCTTCGAATCAGCATAGTTTCCCATTAGAGCCCTGAACATCATCTGTTTGACTGGTTTCTTTTGTATTCAGAAGGAAGGTGGAGTTTCCTCTCTTTCTCGCCCTTACTCAGTGGCAACTTCTTTCCTTTTTTTTCTCCTTCATATCACCTCACCAGCGGTGTAGCGTGGCTATTATTTCTTTGTGGGTGATCTGTCATCTCGATTTAATTACTCATTTAACACTCTGATCTTTTAAAAAAAAACAGCCTAAAATCAAAGAGAACTTGTTCGAAGAGATTCATAATATTTTAGCTAGATTTACTTGAAATTTCCTTTGAGATGATCCTGATTGTAGAAGCTAGGGAAATGTAGAGCCGATTTTAGACTCAGACCTTTAAATTTGAGTCGAGAGGTTGTTCCGGTGGAAGAACAAAAATAAAAAACACCCACAACTGAACCTAGTAAAGCGACAATTTTACCTTTGCAGGAAAAAAATAATGTGATAAAGGAGCCGCTGTAATGAAAACTATTGGATTAATATGCTTTGAACTTAAAAGAATAACATTTAAAATATTTGAAATAAATTTTAATCTCCCTTTAGTTCCACTTATTATTAAAAGGTTCCATCTTTACTCTGTTATTCCAGTCAATAATATATATAAATACATTACTACATAAGAAATATATAAGTTATGCACCTTATTCCAAAGTTTATTCAAAAGGTTATAACTATGGTGATTTTTTTTGTATGAGATTCTTTTATTTCTTTATTATTTTTTCATCTCAAAGAATGATAATTGCTTTATATTATTTCTCACACCATGTTATGTTTTTTACTTGTATAATGCATTGCCATGCATTCTTTTGCAGAGATTTAAAAAATACATCTCAGTTCTAATGATTTTATTAACTTTACAATCTGTAAAAAAAACTACTTGTAAAATATATTTCCAGGAGAACTGAACTCCCAGACCCGTCTTTGACGAGGCACCCAGGAAGGACCAGCACCGTATCATTTCGCGCTATAGGCTTCATTGTCCTGCGGATTGAAAACAGCACTTTACCAAAGACTGCGCTTTTGAACTGCATGTAAACAGTCGCGCGACGGTGGAACAAAAAAATGTAAAAAATATCTTTATGATCTTTAAACTGCATCAGGTCCTTCGACCATAAAAAAGCGAAGAAAACCCATTCGACATCTTTTTTATTGTTGATGGGTGTTATACTGAAACGAAAAGAACCATTGATCCGATGACATTTTTCTTCGAACTCATAGAATGAAAATATCAAACTTGTTATTGTAAAGAAAACTCCTGATCGATAAGCAAAAACCAGAAGCAAGAACAAACTTACCCAAAGTCCTCCCAGCGCGATTCTTCAGAAACCTTAAAGCCTTTGCAAAAAAAACACACTAAAAGTCTTTAATAATACACAGACAAACTGCTGTAAAACACCATAAAATATAATTAAGTGAAACGTAACCTGACCCAATAGATATTGTATGATTGTTGTAAAAAATTACTGCTCTTTCTTTTTTCCTCCATCATCACATGGATCACACCTTTTAAAATATATATGCCTGAAAAAAAAAAAAGCAAATCTTCCACCACGGTTGAACTGAAGAGAACTCAGGAGAAAATCAAGTTTGTAAAGTTTCTCTGCAGGAATGAAAGAACGTTTTCCCTCTCGACATTGCTGATCTTCAGGCTCTGTCACATTGATTTCACATCATACGCCTTGTGCTGAAAATGATCACCTCTTTGTAAACTTTCCGGCTGTCAGCAGAAACCATTCTCTTCCTGACGGTCATGAAAGTTTCTTGAAAGCAGATTCTTTTCAGAGTTTGGCATCGGTCTATAGGATGGAAACTAACACGAACTTAGTGCTAGACCTCTAAATGGAACGCCATCGGAACTGAAAACCTGTCCAAAAGCAGAACTGATAGCGGTTAGGGATCTTTTGAGCAGAGACATCAAAATATCCGTTAGGGGATCCAACCACAGACGAAGTGATGGAAAACGAGGATATCTGGAAGCCCAAAGCCCGCACTAACAGTGCTGAAGAAAACTGTTGCCCGTGGGGTTTCTTCCGATCGAGGAAACTGTGCGAGGAATATGCTGGCATTTAAATGATTGAGTTCAGGACTGTTGAGAAAGCCGAAGTCTTCCGTAGAACGGTCATTTTTTCTATCACATCATACGCACCAAACGCCAAACCAGTAGCACCTGCGGAATTGTCAACATTGTGCAATCCTTTGGAATTAAACGCGCTGGGCGATCATCTAAAGGTTAAGAACATAAATCCCTTTGTAACAGAAAGAAAAAATAAGAAGCCCCAGTATGTTGCCATCAGCACCGCGGCCAACAAGAATCATATTCCTTATATAGTGCAAGATCGCCACGAGGATACAAGGTTTCAAAAAATTGACGAGTCAAGTATTTTCCTTTATCTCTGATATCACTTATTATCGCTGAAATTTTACTAGAAGCGCAGACTCCAAAATCAAAGACTTTACTAATCGGAAAACACTTCATTACTACTGGCGTACCACCTTAAATCATGCGCAATTTCCAAAGAATCGCGACTTTAGAACACGTAGTGTAAACTGATAAATTATTAATATTCGCATTTTATGCAAGTAATATAGTGGACAAGTGAACAAGATTTGTCCCGAATTTAAACAAGTAGAATGAGAACGATAAAGCTGAGCTTGTACCACCGAACTCCCACACCGCGGCAACATAAGATTCTTTGATTTCCCACGCGCATCAGCTCTGGCTACATGCTTAAAATGTTCCACGACCACCTTTGTTCTGAACTCAACTGTCACACGTTGATGGAAAACCAAGGAATGGCAATTATTTCCAATGTGAAAAGGCCACATTTAGCCTGATACTCATTTTGAGGACCAATGCAGAACACTTTTTTTATGGTTTTGTTTTTATCGTCATCCTATCATTTAGCTATAGTGAATACATTTATCAATCTCGTACATAGAAAGAATCTAGATCAAAGAAAATAAAAGTTTCATCTTTGAAAAATTTGTTACAAATTTGATCAGAATCTGCTAGGATCATCCAATTGATTAGTAAAATACCATTAACGTAATCATAACGGATTTATGAACAACAAAATGATAATCATACATCTAAAGTCAAAATCTCTTCCTACGGAACATATAAGAAAATTCCAAGAGCTTTAATTCTTTAAGATTCCCGCATGTTCCAAAAGAGAAACAATCATGTAACTGCTATCAACAGAAGTTCAAAAGATATAGTTTGATTTATGGATGATACATGTCTGTTTATATAAACATGAATACTTATAAGAGCTTCTTTAAACTTACTCATTACCTGAGAAAGTCCGAATCTAGTGAATATAACATCAAGAGGATAGACTCAGCACCTTGTTTCTTTTATCTTGAAATACTGATTTATACTGATGCGCAACTCTATGAAGCATCAGATAAACATCTTCTCTCTTACATTATTTCTGAATTTGATTAACATCTTTAAGTCTTTATCACCAGGTAACCTATAAAGAATGAAAATAAATCTGGAAGTATCTATATCTATTTTGAAAAATTTGATCGAAAATCAACATATAAAATCATTAATTTTGAACAATAAGAACAATCAATTGGTTAGTTTCATTGTGTGCACCTCATTCCACAACGAAATAAGCTGCGTTTCATCTTTTTTTTATACTATATTTATCAATACTTTGTTATTCTCCAACGCCTTAATCAATACTGAAAGTGCTGAAATCTAGGTGGAAAAGCAGCTTAACTGAAATAGGAAACACCTTCTTTGAAAATATCAACCTTTGAACCAAAATCAATTTCTACATCGATGTTATTGCTCCCACAGACTCCTTAGGGACTCTTCTGGGTCATGAACATCCCCAACGATCAGGATGCAGAATTATCTGTATGCCCATGAAGCCACCGCTGATGCCGATAAAAAAGGGGAAGTAAATGATTGCTCCAAGGTGCCACAATTAGCGGGGCTTTTCCTCAGAAAACCCGTCTCTCAGTGAAGGTTACACTGCATTACTTGATAAAGACGGATGTTTTTTAAAGCTTCAAGACCTTCTGGCTAAGTGTAAATAGTTGCTCGATGTTTTTTAATTTGATGATGTTGAGGTACATTATAAGACCTAGAAGCATGTTTGATCACTCTGTAATTGTATGTGGTGAAACTCATCCTTAGCTACATTAGAATTCTAAACGATTGCAGTGTGTGGTTTCTGAGCCTCTGCTAATTTGGGATGTTTAGTAGCCATCAACCTTTCCATTCTCAAGAATCAGCTTCAAATGATTCCAAATATCTGGCTGAATGGTAGAAGAGAGACTTTCTTCTACCACATCTTTCTTTTACTATGTGCAGTCAGTGTCAATGATACTTTGAGAATATTGTGGGAATTGGCCAGCACTGAGAGTTTGAAAAATCTTCTAGTTCTTCTCAGGCGTGGAACCAATGAAGGGCGCTAATATTCTTCATTCTCCTCTGGTCTGAGATAATAGCATTCCATCTAATAAATCATATTGAACATAAGGACGTGTTGACCAGGGTAAAACATAATTACTGTTAGATTAATGAAAGAAATACGCCGTAAAGGAAAAAAACAGAAAACGATGATAATAATTATATATCCAAATCATAATGGGAAGTAAAAATTGAAAGTGTCAATGTCTTTTATAATACCAAAGATTACAAATATAATCATCAAAAATAAAAACTGATGCACATTTAACTTCCACCGAAATTGAGAGATGTGCCAGATTCGATATTAATACCTTGGATTTGCAGGTAGATCTACGACAATTGTCTAGATTATGAGGAAAGAACTGATAATATCTGAAATAAAAGTAATTCATTATATTTTTTACTTGGATATATCCCTGATTGGTTTTTAAGAATTCTGAAAATTGGAATTTCATTATTTAAGGCAATTTGTACTGCACAAATGTATTTGACAATTAGAAGCTTTTTAATACATTTTGAAAAAGTACTATACATACATAATAAACCACATATATATATATAGTATATATATACATGTCATGATTTATTAATGTTTTGATATTCATACAAGAAATTCGATTTTAATTGGTAATGTAGGTTCATACAAAGAAACTCGCTTCTGAGAGGTTTTATGTTTATTTTAAAGAACTTCGTAGATAGAAGAGTTATTTAAAAAAGCTTGATCTGAATGATTGAGTTTATTAGACATAAAATTAGAACATTTTATCAAGTCAATAATTATGAAAATTTAAATATATTACTTTGAACTGATAATACGTATCTTTTTTGCAAACTTTACGTAATGAAATAGCACATCCCAATAATTTATTTCTAAAAGAAATTAATACATGCTTAATTTAAGGTAAAATTTGATTAATATACAATTTTCTAAATTCTACCTGAAGTTCCACAATTAAACTGCAATCTACTTTGAGATAAGAATATTAAGATCTCACAGAAATAATGACTATTCAATTGATGAATAGTTAAATACTATCTAAAGTTTCAACATCCTCCAAACCTGATCCAGAACAGGAAAAGTCATTTTATGATGTATATATATTTAATTCAATAAAATGATGTAAATCACAAATTATGATAGTTTTAGACAGAATAGAAACAATACATCCTTTAATAAGGTTTCATTTAACTATTATATTCAATTATAATAATTAAAAATTTTAATCACACAGATGATTAATCGTGTGTAGGTCTTTTGTGTGTTTGAATTTTATATAAGCATCTACCCAAGGCCAAAATCATGACAAGAATTCTATCATCTGGTCTTTACATTACATTTTCAAAAAGAGAATAAGAAAATTTGTGTGGAATAACCTTTCTTTTTAATAGAGTGATTTCTCTCTACAAATCACCAATCATTCATACTGTTGTTGTTATAATCTAAACTGGATATCTTGACAGGTCTTCAATTTAGGAAACAGTAACACTAATTTCAAGTAGTTTCCTTTCTAATTTCGTACTCCCATATAATATAGTTTTAAATATTTATAATTTGCACTTTTGCGATCAAATCTTTTTTAGAGATAGTAGATAGATATTAACTCTGAAATGCATTACATTTAAAGGTGAAATTGAAAAATAGTAACTCAAAGTTTCAAAAATATTGTTTGTTCGTGACAATATGTAATAACAATACAATAATACATTATATAAGAAAGAAAACTAAAGGAGAATAACTGTAACAGTTATATTGAAGGAGAAATATCTACATGTCTAAGTATAAACGTATATTACTTTTTTGTGATAATCAGCCACTAATCAAGGTTCTTTAAGTCCAGAGGGTCAATAGCTTCAACACCTCTCTTATCATACTGTCATTCCAGCTATGCTCTGTTTTAAAGAAAGTATTTTGAATTCTGTAGATAAATCAATATTCAGAATGGGGAAATGAATAAGGAGTACCTCATTCCCGCCATTGTCCAGTAAATCGTTTTCCCTTTCTCTCTGAAGATTTACACGAGAACCTTTATCATCTAACATCCCTCTGTAATTTCCGGAAAAAATATCCTTTATTTAGTAGCATATTAGTGAAGAATATATATATTACTATTGCTGTTTACTCTATATTATAATGTTATGATGATGTTTTCTTGTGCAGGGAAAAAATCAGAATTTAATCAGCGAGACATGGCTGAATAACATCGACTTCATGGACATGGATCAAGATTTCGTCTTGACACCATTTTAACAAAACAGAAGTGTACATGAGTAGAGCCTTTCATATAAACATATGTACACGATTCCTTGTAAAAAACCATTTTTTTCACTTACTAAGTGAAAATAGTAGTCCGGTTACAACTTTAACATCTTCTTCACCAGTTACTATTTAGCTTTCAGCGTCCAAGCTCGTCTATTGTTGTTCTTTAAATCCTCCGTCAAAGAAAGGAAAACAGTATGCTGAAGATTGTTCAATGAAAAAACCAGGTAATATTGTTGAATAGTGTATTTTATAGAGAAGTGTTCCTGACCTCTCGACTGCATCTGTATCCTATCATGGTGTATTTCTCATTTTGAGTGTGAGTTCTCATTCTTCATTCTCAATGGAGTAGATGTATCAAATGTGGTAATATGCATTCATCCGCAAGAAAGATTTCAGAAACAATCGTCCTGACAATCTGAATAGACTGTCCTCCGGAAACATTCACCTGAAGGAGTTAGCTTATTTATAAACTGTGTATTAATTCATCTCTGCAATCACAGATAAATTGAGAAAAAGGAATCACGACAGCTTTCTCAAATAGTTCAAAGTTGGCCATACTTGTTTCCGCTCACTATAAGTGATAATGCTAATGTGTTACTATCTCACATCTAGTATGTTTGTATTGCTATCATCAACTATTACATTAATCAGTTAAAGATACCATTATCATGTGAGCCTCTGACACAGCATGATCGTATCTGAAACAGAGGAGACTCTCTCCATTGAATGGCTTTATTAAATAGGTGAGGCAGCTTGACGAGGAACAGATTCTCCTAGCCACTTAACTAAGTCTCAGCTCTAATCTTCCGCACACTAGTAACAGTTCAAGTCGTGGGAGATCAAACTTTTAAATTCTCTAGTCCTGCCTCAGCAGTTGACCAGGCCTACTCAGCGAGGGTGAGCTAAGGAGGGACGATTCAGGTAAATGTCGAGACTGCATATTTCTGTCAAAAGCTAAGTCTACAACACAAAATCTATCATTTTGGAAAAAGATTGTTTACCGATACAACCATTTCATCTACTTAACACAATAAAATATGACAAAACAGGCACACATGACGTCTCCAAATATAACAAAATCATCTAGTAACTATATGAAAATATGCCTGTCTACACAAACTTACAATAAATGACACATTCTAGGTGGTAAGAATGCATTAATAGAGTGTACTAACTCTCTCTAAGTCCAATCCGACTCATCTTACATACTTGTTTATAATTAAAATGCCCTCCGTTATGGGGAACTAGGAAAGTCAGCTTTCTCTCCATAGTATAATTTTCAATGTAATTTCTCAGATTGTAGAATCATATTATTATATATAGATGTCTTTAGGTTCTATCATCGATACTACGTTTCTCTTCACTCTAAATAAAAATGCTAAAAAATATATTAAGTTCCAATACGTATTGTTGGTAAGATATTGGAGGAGGTTCAAATAAAGGAATGCATTAGTGCCTGATACATTAGCAGGTATGCTCATTCCTTAATTACATTATTAGCAGATCTTCAACTGCAATTCTACATTGATGGAAAAGCATTGAAACTCTTGAAAGCTATGCTGAACGCCTCATAGAGCTCTAATGCTATAGCGGTGGTAGTTGAAAGCAAACACATCTCTATGCCCCCCACGCTTTTATGATTCTTAATTTCAGATTGTTTGGAATTCGATTTATTCTTACCGAACATATCATTCTTTTTTTGCTTATCATAGATTCATTTGGCCTATAGCTTGATCTCAGCATTGGCCCATACATACCAGAAAAGATCGAAAACATAAACGAAAATATAAAAGTGAATAAGAAATCCTTTACAATAAATGGCACATTATTGCTCCTAGTGCAGACTCCATATCGCTATCTGACACTGGTCCTTTGGCAGTAGTGCAGGAATCGTTCCAGGGTGTCTAATCATCCTCAGTTGCGTAAATTTATCAAGTGAAACTCACGCTGCTACGAACTAGGTTTTCTCTGGTAAAGAACTACTAATCAGTAATTTATAATTTGTTCCAAAACTTTTTCTTTTATCACGTAACAGAACTTGCTCCATCCATTTAATCGCCGATTTGAATTAGCATCTTCAGGTTGCAAAATAGCCGTAGCCTTCATAGATTGTCTACAATACTCACTGTATATTGAATAATCTGGAGATTTTCGGATGTCGTTAGCATCTGTTGATCATCGTTATCAGCAAACTTTCATTGTTGAACTGAAGGCACCTTACGAAAATGCTGGAGCATCCCAACGTTGCATGAGTAATGTTCGTTCGCCGATTACGAACACAATTACGAACTTCAAGTTCGCGAAAATGAAAACAAAGATTTTCTTTTATCTTCTAGTATGAACCATTAATTTAAATCATACATTTTAATTTTAAAATTTTCGACTTTTTCTTTAGTAAGATCTCTTCTAGAGGCTAGAAAAGCTCAAAGACACATCTGATTTAATTCTTTTCTGTATCTCCTGTTAAGAAAATTACAAACGTATCTGGAACCTTTTCAGTGTGTTCTCTTAGAATTTAAGTATATAGGAGTGTAAAAAACTACTCTTCATTTAGAGACAGAGACTTTCAAAGGTAAGTATGATTTATCATTGCTTGTGCTATATTAAGACTAAAGCTATCGCCGAAATAAATTTGACTCTGAATCAAAATCGTAATTTTGATACGCCTATTTTCATGAATTAAAATTTCTTATTTCTGCACGATGTCTTTTTGCAAAGAAAGTGCCGTGGCTCAGCTCGACAATGCAGAGTAAATAAGAACTTATCAAGAATCATAGATCTCCCAGTGTTGAATCTGCCAAGCAAGATGGCGAAACGGCAGTATACGGAAAGTTCCTGAAATGAGAAATCTTCGTTCATGACTTCTGGAAAAAAGAGATACCTGCGAATAAATACTGGAGTTACCAAGTCTCCCAGAAGGAGTGATTGACATATTGTTTAGTCTAATCAAAGTACAATTAGAAAGTTTCCTTCATAAATTTGTACTTTTCATTTTGTGTTATGATTATTTATTTGAAAAATTAGAATAGCATGTCAACGAAATGAAAACATAGAATAATGTTGTTATTTCTCAATTTGTCCATTTTAGTTTAAATCTACGTTTAATATTCATTGTTAGTAAGTCTGCATAATATTTAGACAATTGGTAGCAAAGAGCAGAAAATGTAATTTATCATCAAAGATTCAGTTAAGATATTTCATTATTTTCTGATAAGTCCATTTCAAAGTTAGCAAGATTTCTTTTAATGTATTTCATCATCCCCTCTGAAACAAATTCATTTGCAAATAACTCTTATTAAATCCTTCGAGCACAAGAAATGCAAATGACAGCTTCTAAATAGGTAAACACCCTTGAAAAGTTTAATGCCACATTTGAATATGCCTTTAAACATGATCGCTTCATAGCCTTGATCTAATTTACGTACTTGAAGTTTAACACTCAGCACGTTACATAAACGACATGAAATTATGCTGATTCGGAGTTAGTACATACTTATCGTCTTAAAACCATCACTTGAATTTTCTAAACAAATATAAACTGACATCCCAGATATATGCTTTTATGTCTCACATTTCAATGTGGAATGCATCAAGAGTGATTCACATTCTATTAAAAGCGAGTTATTAATTAGTTTGGGTAAAACATCCAATCAGATATCTTTACTAATAATTATTCTCACATATCTTGCTTAAATTTGAAATCAGGTGCTACTAGTGAGTTGACTTGGATCCCTGAAATATATAATAAAGCGATCTGGCAAATAATTTGCTGAATCAGTGCGTTACGTTTCAAGAGGTATTTACGTTCCGACTCTGAAAATAGGCGTCAAATGCTGTCACGGTTCAACGAAGAATATCTTCATGACAAGAATTGTATACTACTCATGCTGCATTGAGTTCACTATTTTCCCTCTTTGTACCAATTGACCCAAAGCGTAATAACAGTTCAAAAGTCATCCAGTAATGGGCGTGAATCAA